>CANNZV010000077.1:79734-601526 GCA_947561585.1 Caprella mutica | reverse complement strand
GTCACATTTAGTGCAGTTGAATGAACTGTCCAAGCAACCATGTTACATTTTGTCAATATGGACACTATATGGTTTGATGGGCAAAACATGGGAGACTGAAAAGTAGCTAATGAATTGCATGGGGATGCATCAGTTTGGCAAATATGACAATTCAATGGGATGGATTCGACAAACTGAACCAACCTTCTCATAGGGAATATTCCATGAGAAAGAGAAACCACATTATCCTCATGTAATTTAATGAATAATTTTCAGTCTGCAATCTCATACCCCTATAACCATCTAGAGCCCAATATTGGCAAAATATATCATGGCAGATGGAGATTTACACACTTTACATGTATATATATATATATAGCTCAATTTTTTGAAGCTCCAATAATTATGTCTTTTCGATCTCATCATTGGGTGATGATGGAAGTCATGAATAGAAATATGGAACTAAATGGGCTGAGCAAACCTCATTAAAATTCAAGGAATATTGGAGAGAAAATAGGCATACACTTCTCTATGGCAATGGTAGTCTGGGAAGATCGTTTGCATCCAAGTGGAAAATAATTTCAGTAGAATGTAGTAAGCAATGTACTAAAAAATTTCGTTTATGGTATATCAAATGTAAAAGGTGATTGTTTTCATTCTTTAATGTATGTAGAATAGAGGGTCTAATTAAAACTAAGATATGTTTAATGATTCTTACACTTACATGTGAAATTGGCAATAATAGAACTTCTCCATCTTATAAATTTTGATGTATCTATCAGAATCAAAATTATAGAGAGATTTAATTAGGCGCCAGGAATTTCTGCGGATTAACACTAGGTGTACTGCAAAAACGATCTTCCTCGGTGGACCGTGCGGGTCATTTTAACCCGCACTATCAAAAAATGTTATTAGGGCTTTATTATACGATGAAAAAAGGATTTATCTAATGCATATGACTGTTTCATTAATAGATAACGGTATATTCATAGGTTTTGACTTGATTTTTATAGTTAGTAATATTTAAAAGATTGTTTGTAGTTAGTGTCCATTTTTTTATGGCAAGTGAACTATTGTATGTACATCAAAGTTTGAAATGCAAGTATACCAAACACAAATATTAAAGCCGAATATTATCGTTATATAATGACTATTATAAACGATTATCATCCGAATATCATCGTTTTTACATGTAGTATAAAGCGATGTAAAAAAACCTCATATAACCATACTGGCTAATATTTATCTCAATTAATTAAGATACGTGAAATATATTTCCCACAGGCAGGAGGACATTTGCCTTTCCTAGACTCCTAAATCTTTTTTCTAATTTAGTCCCAATACTTTCAAGTGTAGATCACTGAATTGTTCACGAGTCTTTCAATTGTTGAACACACCATATCAAAATCTGATTTTCCCTATTCAGATCTGTTTAACCATGGAATTTCTTATATACTGTAGTAGCTACTTGTAACCTCTCAGTATAGCACAATTTGTATATCTGGAAAACATTTATACCTTTACAATTGTATCTGCCAAATTGAGTAGCAACATCATAATAAAACATGACTCCTTCATTGAACACCTTCTTACCATTTGATGGACAATATCCACTCCAAATAAAATTGGTTACAGTATTTGTTCTACCGAGTCTGAAATATTTTTGGATCAGTATTTGAGATAGACGAATCAGTATGAAGCAGAGAGAACATTATTTTGCTATATGTTCTTATTATTCTTGAGTAGCTTTGTTGTATACGGAGGCGCCTTGTGTGATTTTATGTAAGGGGGAATTTCTTATATAATACAATACATAGTTCCGATGACTGTTATCTTCTTCTGTAAATTCTCAGCTAGTCTTACTGACGGAGAAAAGGTTTTCTGTAATAACATTCTGTACTGTACCAGAAAAAGGACCATAAGTTCAAAAATGACTTACTGATAATGATTTCTCTTTGTGCCAATAACTATACTTTTACCAAAGGAGGAAATCTATTTTCCAAATATTTAGACGTCGCAATCACAAGTAACCCAAATTGTTACCGAATAACCTGGTTCACCAGCCATGTATTGAGTGAACTGATATCGCAAATTTGTTGAAAAGAGATGCTCATCATTAGTTACGTAACTCTTGCTTTATGATTTGTACATAGGTGTCGCAATAACAAATGCATTTATTTCATCGTTTTGAGCGTTCTTGGCAACATGTTTACTGGTTTGGATGTTTAGACAGCACTGAACTGAGTGTGCAAGTGTCAACTATTATCATATAAGTATTGTGTGAACCTGTTTAGACTTGTCAATTCAATATCTCAATTTGGCAGCACCCAAGTTTACGTCAAAATGAAAATTTATGACAGCGGGTTAAAATGACCCGCTGGGCTTTGGAGGTAAATGTTAAAATAACTTTTTAAATAATTTAGGAATGAATTTTAAATTTCTCATGAATATTGACCTCGAATATTCATGAAGTTAATTTCATACCTATTGGTGCACTAACTTAGAAATTTTACCGAGTCAAAAATAATTTGCAGGTTAAAATGATCCAACGGTTCACCATGTGTTAAATATAAATTTATAAACTAATTATCTTTAGTTTCTCCGTAGTTAAAATAACATATATTTTGATAACTCTACTCAAGATAAAGTTTCAAATCTGAACTTATAGCAGATTGCAATTTTCTATCTTATGATATTATTAGTTACTTTTATTCATAATCTTCTACGAGAGAGATATGACATAAAAAGCATTAACAAGTCTCTCTCCAGATAGTATGACTCATCACAAGCAACACAGGTTAATGGGGCCCATGTTGGCACTAAGTGTACAAATCGTATTGGTACTGTGTGGGGTTTTTTGCAAAATGGACCAACATGGTGACAGCATGGGCTGTTATGTTGAAACCATCTTGACCCAAGATGTTGCCAATATGTTAATCAGTTTCACCCATATATTGTTGACACGCTATATAGTAATCAGGTTTGGCCAATATAACAATTCCGTTGGACAGATTCGCCACATTGAACCAACCTTCTCCCAAGGTAACATTCCATGAGAATGGAAAACCACATTATCCCAATGTTATTTCTAGGCTACTTTTCAGTCTGCCATATCTTGCCCATCTAACCATCTAGTGCCCATGTTGGTACAATGTGTCATGGTTGCTTGGGATACGTCTGATGTCTGAAGCAGTAATTTGATTATTCGAAACACTGAACATCAGATATAGTCTCGTTTCGTGGAGTTCATATTCCAACAGGAACATAAAAAAACTCAGCAGGTTTAACAAAATGAAACGAACTTTTGAAACATGAGAAGAGATGCGCGTGAAACTTATTGAATGTTACTAATCAAATTAGATATTATTTGTATTGATTAATTTATAATAGAAACAATATTAAAGTAATAACTATCCCTTATAAAAAATAATAGTCGATGTGATCCGAAGAAATTAGGTAAAACTAACAAATCTGTAAGAAAACTAACAAATATCACTAAAAGTGAACCAATAATACGAAGTCTATCAATATTCTTTGAATATACAGATTTATTCCCTAATAAGGTATTGTTCTTTTCCGATTACTTTTCTAGAGGCATTTCAAAACAAAATTGAGTTTTCAGCAAACTATACTCTAACTCGCTACTATATAAATTCATAGAATATTTTTCCTGCTGAACGCCCATTAATTTTCCCCTCCCGATGAAAATTTATTTTCAATAATCCATTTTTAAAACGATTCACATTTCACTAATGTGTTAAATTTATTAATTGAACAGTTTCAGAGATATATAAACATCTATTCATTTCGAAAAAAAATAGTTTATGTTCATATACTTTTTGCAGAAAAAAAATTGTATTCAATTACTATTTACATTATATTGAATTTAATAATAAATTCATCTTTTTCATATCCTATATTCTCCAGTATAAGTTCACTTTTCTCCTTCTGATTACCAAAAAATCCTTTCCCATTGTGTTTGTTGTCACCCATTTCCAGGTCTTGTCTCCAAATGTTTAGGAGACATCTCCCGTAGCTCCAGAGACTGACTTTGTATCCCAAACACAATCAGATACGCAAAGAAAAAGATTGTTGATATTCATGCATTAGGCATTGTTCTGAAAAAATACATAAACAGAATTATTAGGAGTTAAATTTATGGGGGAAATTTGTTCGTTATTCTGGGATTTAAATATGTACAAGGATATATACTACTTATATTACTTACTTATATAACTTGATTCAGTTTATACATAGCCTTAATAACCACATCAGCAGTTGAATATTAACTTCCATTTTTATGGATATATTAATAAAAGAATGGAGATTTTCTTTTATATATATTGGATAACGATGTTTTCTTTTTTCAGATGTATCCTATATTAAAATACCAATTAACTTTTTCTTATTAAAAATCTCTTCTTGTAACGAGAGAGATAAAATGGTAATAGTCATAAAGAAGAAAATTCTCACATCAAATACTGAAAATAAAATAACAAAGGTTTTTTCAACCAATATGAGTTTTACTACTATCCATACTGAATCTCATTATAACGCTTCTCCAAAAGTATATTATTTTCAAACTATGCATTTCCTTGCCTCCTCCTATGTCAAATATCCAAACTATATGAAAGGATTCGCTCTCAGTCGGCGACTAGACTCCGTAGAGTTATGGTGTGTGTGCGTTACCTCTGCAGCTAGTGAGATGAGTGGTGATGCGAGGAGTTATAGTTTGGAAATTCATTCAAAGTGGAATTGCTATTATATTTTTAATCATATCTATGAAAATTATCTAACAAATTTTAAAGGATGATAATATTGTGGAGTGGATTATTCTAAAAAGTGAGTAATTTATATATTCTTAGCGGCAACAGTAATGTTTTCGAGTAAATTAATTCATCTCCACCTATTTCAAATATATTTGAATCGATTGTTTTTACTTAAAGTAGAACGGATGAGGAAAATTAAATAATTATTATGGCAATAATATACTTGAAAAGTAACATATATAAATAGATATATAATTATGTAAATTTCAAAAGACCAAATTAAAACGGTAATACAGTGAGAATTGATGTAAATTCTATATATGATTCCTTATTAATTAAAGTGTATCATGACCTATACAGTATATAGTCACTAGAACAAGGGTGGACAGGCAGTTTATTCGGTCAGTGTTTAAAGACGGAATATCAGTGTGTTTACCTTTTTCTCTTCATTTTTTTAAAATTGCAGAGTAATGAGGTGGTAGATTTTATTGTGGGAGCTACGTACAATCGTACGTCTACGTACAATCGTACGTCTACGTACAATCGTACGTACATTAATAGTACAAGCATCTAGCTATTTATAAATGACTAGAGGTTTTTATATTGGAATTCCTGGAGAGTTTAATAGAAATTAGTGATTGGAAATCTATTCTCGAAAAAAAGAGTATGAGGGCATAAATTCAAACACCGAAACTACCGTAAACACTAAACTGCCTCCCTAACTAAACATTGCTCTAAAGGCGGATACAATTTACTATCATGGACATGACATAAATATTTTCTAAATTTCCTTTAGAAGAAAATGAAGCACCTTTTCTCTCCTGAACAAATGCTACTATCAGTGCCAAAAGAGCACTGTGTTCTGTCTTTATCCATCCCGTCACTAGAGCGTCCAAAAGTCAAAATGTTTGTTAATATCCATTACTATACTCTTCTTCATTTTGCCATAATATCTTTAACTCTTGTCCATCTCGCTCAGTGGTTATTAATCGGCCACATTTTCAGAAGTTAGAGGAACTCTCCTACCTTCGATACTTCAAGAATTTCACTTTGCTGTAACTTACCCGCCGTGAAACTTCGAGAATACTTCACTTGGAGAAATTAAGGAACTTTTAGTAGTTTGACATGAACGGATAACATAATTTATTCTATAGTTTATATTTTACTTATATCTAGGTATTATTTGAATGTATGCAATGGTGTTATCGAAAGAAATGGACAGGTTCAACTATTCAGGAACACACGAAAATGTTTAGAATATCCTTCATTTATATTTGTTATACGAAAATGAAAAACATAACATTGCAAAAAACACAAAATCAAAATTTCCATGGAGTATTCAGAATAAATGTGTCAACCAAAATAATTTGAAATGGGAAAAGATATTCAAAGTCTTACTAAAACTCTCATTTATGATATAAAATATGTCGATATTTTTTTCTCAATAATAAAATTAAATTGAAATTATAACAAATGATATTCAATATTTCAATAGTTGTCTTTTATTTGCGACATTGTACCATTCGTGTCATTGAAATTAGTTTGTTACCATTTCATTGTTTGTGTTATTTTAGTATGACAATATAATAATTTAGCTACACAGTTGCATGTTCTTGTGATCCCATATAATTGGTCTTAGGGAATTACTGATATATTTATATTATTATATGGTGTCTTGTGAATAGATTCTTCAAAAAGACCCTTTTATTAGTATGTGGAGCTATTTCATATATTATGTTGATTAATTTTCAACGTAATATAGGAAACTTTATTGTTTGAAATATGTAAACTAGACAAATATATATGACAATAACATTAGTGAATGCATATCTTAGGTTGGAGTAGGAATGAAATATATACCAGCAAATGGTCTTATCCCATACCAAAGATATTATAAATTCATAATTTTATTATAGTAATACCATGCATGTAATTTAATTCCATTTTGGTTTTCGTGTATATATAACGACTCTTTCGTCTATGTAATTAAACCTGTCTAGTCTAAACAATTAGCCATGTTTTTTCTGTATCGTTATGTCTGCTTCGTCTATATAATTAGACCAGTTTCAACTATATAACTAAAGGATTTTTATAGCAACCTCGTGAACTAGGAGAGTTCTACTAAGAGCATCTCCAATTTTTTCCATCTAACATTTAACTAACAATCCATTTCTTCATTTTTTCAATAATTGTTATCATCGATTTATTGGAATGAGATTCGTAGAGGTTACACTTTCAAGGAATGTATTTCACTCTTACTGCTCTGACAAAAGTGGATTGCCATGAAAACTGCACCTATTATGTATGCAATTATATATGTACCGATATTTGTATCATTATTTATTCAGTGTTATGGTTTGTATTTATAAAATTCGTCAATATTGCATTGTATTAGTGTAATATGATATATTTTATTAAATAATTAATATGTAAATAGTGATTTATTCTCACATTGGATTGCTTTATTGTATATTGGTATAAATATACAATTTTTTTAATTTACTTTCGCTTTTCTGTTTCTTTATTTCAAAGATTTATCTTTCCATATATTGATTTTAACATATCGTAAGTGTTTATTGTACACAAAACATTATACATTATAGAATATATTTAATATCTAATATTTTTAATCGAGATTTAACTTTCCAAAAAGATACGAAATTTTCTAAGTTTTTTCCTAATGCATCTATAAAATAATCTTCCGAATCAATATTACCTGAATATTCAAAAAGACTTTGAAATTCTCTGAACATGAATAATCAATACTTTATTAACTGTATTTTCATATCAAAATTTGCTCCAAAGTTGTTTCCCTATCAGTTACATTTAATATGTAAGGACGCGTGTATTCCTTTCAAAATCTCGAAACCTACATGTTCACAACATTCAATACAATTATTGAAACAATTAGTAAAGTTGACCTGTATTTAACTATTTATATTTAGAAATGGGAAAATTTGAAAAACTAGCATATCCAGTATGTGAGTAGTATTAATATTTTATTTATTTATTCATTAATTTTTCAATCAGCAAATTTATTAGATGAACAAATATTAATTATAAAATAATAATAAACTGATAGACTCCTTACATCTGAAATATCAATAACTAAATTAATTTTATTTATTAGAATATAGATTTCTTAGATGGAATGAATATAGTGATATATTATAAAAAACATCATTCTACCTGAAATGATAAAAAAATGAATTCGCTGGAAACAGTTCCCGAAAAATATAATTAAAAGAGTAAAGAAATTTTCACAAAATACCAATGTAGGCATATCGGTTTTAGCAGAGCCAACATGATCCACCTATAATTCATTGATATATTTGTCGATATAGAAATGAATAACGAATTATAATCGGTTTATAAAACGTAACTTGCATACATTTACGCCGACGAGCGTCTAGTGGGAAATATAGTATAACTGCATACTGTAATTTGTATCACTATACCAGAGTTTGTATTGCTATACCATAATATACATATTATTTGATCATTCTAAATTTCTATATACATATAATCATGAAGTCAATATAAATGAAAATAAATGGTATGTCCTATTCTCTGAAGAAATATTGCACAATAAATATATCTAATAGGTATAACATAATTTTGTTGAACAGTATTTTGACAATGAATACATTTGAAAGTCAAACAAAAAGTTAATTTTCTATCTACCACTTGGACTCTTAGACCCTTTACTAAGCATTAGGTACTTTTACTCAAGCTACAATTGTTTGCGAATGAAGAATCTATACAAAAAGTTCATTGTTTAGTCCCTTCACTAACAAATGTTACATAGATCCTTTGCTCTATTTTATCTTATGTTAATTCTATCTCACTTGGGGTTTCCACTTTGTATATAATACGACAGTGGAAGTTTATGAACCTGACTCTTTCTATTGTCTTGCCATTACGACTGACTCTTCTCTGGACGAATTTTTTAGTTTAAATTCTTTGGATGAAATATATTCATCGTAACCTCTACTGAAGAAACCTTCGATGTAACTATTTAGAGCTTCACCAACCTCAAAGTGAACAAACTGCACGGGAAATTCTGCCCGAGGCTAAATTACAATTATTTGAAATTCATTTATTTTCACAATATTACTCAAGAAAATTAACCTTATTAACCTATCCCTTAATATGTTGCTTTTTAACATAGACGCTGGTGTGGGCTGACCAATCCTCATTAGACCTTTTACATAATATTAACCAATTGACATTTCGATATTTTCTCTTCATGAAAACATTAATTTGATATTTAATTTTCCAATTAAAAATATAGTAACGAGCAACAAGCAAATATTTCTTAGATATTTTGTATGGGCGGGGTTTGTCGTCTGTAATGGAGCCTGGTAAGTTGGTGTGCGCGCAATATTCTCGCTCTTAAAATTAGGCAGCTAGGGTTATAGCTAACTAATTATAGTACCCTAACGAACTCAAACTATCTCGTGCATTTCATCACTGTAGATAGCTCTGACATAGTTCTAATATATTGGAAAAATGGTCTTAATATGAGAAGTTTACTATTTATTACCTTCACTTTTATTCAACCGTATGTAATTATGAGAAAAAGAGAAATTTGGATAAGAATTAAAGTGGGTAATAATTTTCCTTGAGGACTGGTTCCCCATGGCCAGCGAGTAGGTTACTAGGATTAAATATGAATAATATAATTGAGTGTGTTCAACTTCTTATCATTAATAACATCTTAGAACTATAGAATGGCATGTTCTTGTACATAGTACACTTTCATTAATCATATTATTATTGTACAATTTTTATTCCAAAAAATTATGTTTATATATTTTTTGGAATATTCAATTTCGATTTTCTTTGACTATACGACAAGAAAAGATAATGAATTAATACAAATAAATATTCAGATAATTTATCATTTTTGTAATTGTTAGTAGTAAAATCTTTATTCAAAATATCATTCTGTTATTTTAAAATGATAATTAACTATCAAATACTTCATAGTGCGCATAATAACAAATATAAATATCTACTCATTACTAAAAACTGAAAATTGTCAAAAAAAAAATTCTATGCCTGAGTATTTATATATCCTCTCCACATTCCCTGAATCTCCAAATTCCTAATGAAAAACTTGTCATCAAAGTTTTGAGTCAACATCAAGATTGAATAACTTACTAAGTTATGGAGTAACATTTGATACTTGTTTTAAATTAAGAATAGGATTGTGATGGAATGGAAAGAAGATATTTTTGTTTTATTAATTCTTAGAGAAATGAATGTCAGTGACTGGAGTTTAGATAAATTAATGTACTTGCATTTTATTAACTTTTAATTCTGTTTATATTTGGGTTGAGAATAACAATTTTGAAACAGAACAATAATATTCAATAACAATTCTTCATTTTGAGAAAACATTACGAAAATCTGAGTTAGCTATTTTTTAAGACTTAATTGTTCTCAATTCTTAAGATTTCTCAGGAACTATAACAACTTCAGATTGTTTTTCCGTAAATTGCTCTCATCCAAACTTTAGTCGTGAGTGTTCCATTAGTAATTTATGGTCAGTTATAACTGAGATCGCTAGGTACTCTGACAAATTACACTCAGAACAGAATCCAATAGGAGACACAATCTACGAGTTGTTTTTTCCAAAGACTAAAAAGATAAATCATTTTGGTGAGAGTTTGATTAGTTCTTTGGTTGGAATCTGTCAATTACTTTGATGAGTTAGATTCTGTGAACAGATCGGAAATTTCTGAAAAAAATACTAAAACAAATGTTAGGAAGATATTATTGATACCTATATATTGTTAAATTTATCATTCATTTGGAAATTTCTTCCTAAATAAAAACAAAATATTAATATGAACATTAAGAAACAAATGTGAAAATTAATTGAAAGGTAGAACTTTCATGAAGTTATAATTACAATGAACAATTGAAAATGATCTTTATAAAACGCATTTGTGTTCAGGCTGTGAAGGATGTTCATGGTTCAATCTGTTAATCCTGATGTGTTTGACTGTCAGAATTAACGGGTTGGGTTGACTATGTTTTAAAAAAACACATGTCTCATTTTTAAACCTACGGTACTGTATTTTGTACAAGTTGTTAGTATATATACTAATCTAATGTGTACCACATTTCGAGTAGAAAAATTGAAAATACAAGGAAAATAAATACTTAGGTATGTAAGACATTGGCAACTGAAAGAGCAGAACTGTGATTGGGTGTTGTGTAACCCAATCACAGCTTGCGCATGTTTTTGTACTCAATGAAAACGTGGACATATTCGTGCTTATTGACTAACACAGAGATATTTCTACATCGCCGTACATCACCAAATTACAATTTATTCCATCATTTACGTGATTTACGTCGATACGTAAATATTTTTAAACTTTAAATACACAAATATATTTGGTATTTATGTTGGAGAAAAGTTAAGAAAGGCCAGTCATTTTGAGGGAATTGCATGAAAGATATAAAGTAATTTAAATATGATGTGTCTAAAAAACACATGTCAAACTCATCAGGGTATTTTCAAACTACAAAATAAATGGATATTAGTACAGATAACTTACTTCTATACGTATCAGCAGTCTGGTGTACTCTTATAACTCTCCAGTATTTAAAAATAATTTCTTTTATATGTCAACATGATGTCACGAGTACAAAACAAACTGAACTCTTGCAAAGGACTGAATGAAAGATCGGTGCTTAAAAGACCTTGGGTTGAAATATATTTACCATATACTCACCATGGCGATTTTAAACTAAAAAAAACAGAAGTAAACATGTCAACTGAATTGAAATAAAATAATCTAATTAGTAATTATATTAAGGGGAAAAGTCGTGGAAAACTGATATTTTTTCTCATGAATTGAAAAATCACAAGCAATTTGATGACATATACACATCATTTAATATACCAATGAACAAAGGAATTTCACTAAATAATACTTCACTGTCGGTTGCTGAACTTAATACAAATTCACTTGAGTCAGTTATAAGGCACATTGAAAATAAATATTCTATAATTTTCATTTTAGTTATAGTAAATCGTCTTTGTTTTGCGCTACTAAGAATATTGACCAACAAAATACAATTTTAGCAATTCACAGTTAAATTTAATTATATATGAACAAATATTATTAGTTAATGAGGAGTCATCAACAATTATTAGGGTCGAACGGGGAATCACCACGCATACCATTTTTGTGGGGCATCACTCCGCAATCCACAATTCATATAAATTCAAAACGACTTGTATTAGCCTAAATCTGAATTCACTATCATTTCAAGCATCCTCTTTTCTTGCATTAACATCATGACCCACCATTATCTTATTAGTATTTCTAGAGTTAAGTCGCGATGTATGTGGTGCTCACAAAACGACCAGAAAAAGTGTGCGCTGGTCATATTTAAATCCCGCAAACTCTCCAATAAACCTATAACTGAGATTTATAGATTCATATTGTTTTAACATATTAACACATTAAAAGTTACATTTTTAACATTAACAGTTACATTATGTCAAATTTTAATCTTCTCAGTCTCTACAGTTTTGTATGTAAATGAATATAGAAAAATGATGAGATTTTAGCTCTAAATAAAGGCATAAATATAGTATAAGGTGTTATTTTATTATGATATTGATTACCAACAAACTTACGATCGTAGTAGCTATACTACTTGAGGTGGGGGTTATTTGGATAGGGAGAGGGGGTATTTAGGTGGGGGTGAGAAGCTGTTGATTAAGATATTGATTAACAATAACCTACGATCGTATTATATCATTATATATAATGGTTATCTAGTTACGTAAAATTTAAATGTTAAATTTGTTGCAGATTCATAGAATAAGTGTTCAAAAAGTAAGGGACAATTCGATTGGGTAGAGGGCAAGTAGAAAGGGAAATACAGACATTTATATGTGAGAGAGGGGGATTAAGATGGGGGAGAGGGAAAATTGATGGGGGTGAGGGGGATTTAAATTGAGAGATGGGGATTTATATGGGAAGAGAGCGATATTTCGATGAGAGGAGAGGGTTATTTATATGAGAGGAAATTGGGATTTACATTGCAAGAAAGGTGGATTCAGATGGGAGGAGAGGGATATTTAGATTGGTAAAGAAGGGGATTAGATAGAAAGATGGAGGAGTATTAAATTGGGAGAGGAGGGAGTTAGGTGAGGGAGAGGAGTGTTGTGGTTATGCAATGCGCAGGAATACCCCTTCATATGCGAAGTGTTTCTCACTAAATGTTGCGCTCGAAAAATCACCTATAAGTATTTCTTTTATTTAGGTATTATTTCGAAACTGGTTGAGATCCATCCTTATCCATGATCATTTTATCACGAGAAAACGAGTTTATCTAGTACATTCAGTCTTTGAGTGAATACAAAGTTTGCAGTATTGTGAGTGGTGATATCCTGTCCGACCAGGTATATATTTCCTTGTTGTGTTATGTTCTCTTTCAGGGGTTATAGAACAGATAATAATCTTTCCTATTGAAGATAATTTATCCTCTCCAAACTGAATGTTTATTAATATCTGTTTGGCTTCAATGATTTATATTTATTGATTGAATATTGTTCATCCATTACGCATGAAATTAAAGCGAGTATTACTGGATATTATTATATTGTCTCAGATAACCAGAGACAAGAGTTCTCAGAAAAATCTATTTCACTGACAATTTTTTCTCTGGTGATTGTCTGTGAGGAAGAAATCAAAATATTTCCCTGATTGACTTTTCGATAAAGTTTGGATTCAAAGTGACGACTCGTGAAATGAAGAATATGATTCGTCATTCTGCTGCAGTAGAAAAAAAATTGGTATCTTTATTTTATCTTTAGAAAGGAATACACGAAATATCAATTTCTTAATGTTTTGTAATCTCGCAACAGTCTACTGATATATAATATATTAATTAGTCATTTAGTACTTTTTTCAAATATAAAATATCCCAATGAAGATATACTGATTTCGAATCAAATTAAATTGGTTTTGCCATGTCATGAAAATTTGATATTCTGTATTTTTATTATTGTTTTTTTAAAATGATGATATGGTAATCATCTTCATTCAGTTTTTACAATTTTTTGACGTTTAATAACCAGATTTTACTGTTGAAAATCAATCTAGCGCATATAGATTATTATTACCATCTCTTGCTAATGAGAAAAATTCTATATCATCATTTTTAGCAAATACCCAATTTACAAATTGATCAAATGTTCAATTAACCAAATGGCAATACATCATTTACAATTTTCTCGACAAATATTACCATCTTTGTGGTATGACTTCTTCATTTGTATTCCAACAACAAATGGTGTCTGAAATGACGTCATTAAAAATTTGAAAAAAACAATCTTTTGATAGTTTGACTGACATTTATTTCAAATGAAAAATTGTAAGTGCAATAATTAGATTATTTACATTAATATTTCCTATATCTTGTTAATAATTATTCTTATAAAATTGAGAATAAAAATAACACCATAAATTAAAGGGGACAACGTATTTTTAATCGGAACATTCCTTTCGGAACTCGATGTATCATTTGTGAATAGGAAAAATCCAAAAAAAAACAATATATGTCATAATTCAAAAAGAAAAACATATGCTTATACTTGAAAAATAAGGAAGAAGTGATTCTACTAGTATTCATACACATTTCAAGCAAAACCTTTTACCTTCAGAACAGAAGCATACCCTTATGCTCACAGAAAATTAAATGTGTATTCATAGATTAAACCTTTTACTTCAAATAAAGAGCATATGGTTCAAAAATACTGAGTCTGGTCGGTAGCAGACTTCAGTTGGAAGTTAGAAAGGGGGATCTGTCCAACTATCAGCGCTACGGCCCACTGTGTTGATTTGAGGCACTTTATCTTCCCATAATGTGTTTGCAAACTGTATTTGGCGGCGTTTACCTAAATTGAATAGGTGAAAACTGTAGAGTTTTAAAAGGTTGCTTTTGTCCTAATAATTCGATGGGAGTTCATTGTATTATTGAGGCAATTGTTGTTGAAAGGAACAGTGATCCAGTATCCAGGAATGCTATCTTTGGCAGGATTAGTTGTTACAAACTACTTAGCGAGTGCTGATTTCCATGACCATTGACTGTCCACTCATTCAATTAATGTGTTAATAATGAAGAGAAATAATGTTGTATTAATGAAGGGAAATGATGTAATATTATTGAAATTTGTTTATAAAACATTAATAAAGAGTAGTAATGTTAATTGTATGCAATGATAAAAATGATTATTGACATTTTATATTGTTCAATCGTAAACATTTGTATTTAATGATATTACAGAAAATTCCTCAGAATTAACTTTCCTGCATGTTGCCTTATATATGCTACACACTAGATACATATTTTTTCATTAACCAACGATTTTATTTTAACAGCACTCCATAAAAATATACAAAATAAAATATAAACTGAAATCATTTGATTATTTTTTCTAATGTCATAGCAATATATATTGAAAGCGGATAAACTATTTTTGTCAAAAAGAAAAGATTTTCAATCCAGTCGAGATAATTTTTTCATGATTTGAAAGAATAATTTCATTGACAATAACCATCAAATACTGTTATAGTATCTGAACCTTAGTAGAGAAGGCTTCAGTTACCTCAAAGTCATACAAATAGTAGAGTATTACTTTTAGTGTCGTGTGACCTGCTGTTAATGAGTCATAATTACAATACAAGATTAAAATATCACAACATTGACCTCTGATCACTTTCCATGGACAAAATATTAACTTTTCATTATGTCCTAAACTTCAGTTATAGTTTACAACTTCAGTGCTGTACTAAATTTAATTAACAAAGTAAAGGTCAGACTTAGTTAATATTAGAAGCAACTGTTCTAAAATATAGTCCAATATTGAGGTAACGATGTGAAGAGTATATATATAAACAGCCGAAGATAATATGTAATACATATTATTAAGAGATGCTCAAGTTCACGTGAATCTTCATTATTATACGATATTTGATTAATTTTCTTCAATTAATACTCTCTGGTTAACAAAATATAGCCTAGTCATTTTTGCTGGTAAATTTTATTATGTATTATTCATTTATAACTTGAAATTGATCTAATAAAATTGAGATAAAAATCTAATTATGAAATTAAAGGAGTCAGCAGTCACCATTTATAGGAAAATATGGTTGTAAATCATTCGAATATATTGCTAATTTTACCCTTAATTATTTATTTTAACAGTTATTAAATGAGAGTTTTCTCTTCTTTTCAGGTTCAAAGAGATCTTCTCCTATCTTGCACTGGAATTTGCAACTATAGAAATTGAGTATATACAGTATTGTTATTTACATGAACTAGCACACACTGTACAGTGTATATGTCATTTTTGAATGATTTGATATATAAGACTTTATTTTGCATAAGTCAATAAAATTTCATAGTGTTTCAGTGAATCTTGCCCGCTATTAGTACTTATTCTATATTCAAAATATGGACAATGGATGTGAAAAAGATATACTTCACTTTCAAATCCATTTGATAAGTTTTGATGCACGATCTATATCATTTTGGGGAATAAAATGAAATGATCCCTCTTTTTTTTCTAAGTGGATGCATTGAAAGTCTCTGTCCAGAGTTATTAGTTTCCGATAGAGTTCAGGTTCAATAAACCTGACAATAGTGACACATAATTGATAGGAAATCAGAAGTAAGAATTCACATTTTTTATGATTAATTATTAAGATCAGTAAATGAATGGATAATAACTCACATGATATCTGGCGATGGGAATTTAAGAACTTGTTCTGTAAGACGTATCCAAAGTATCTCTCATGAGTTCTCATGAATTTATATATAATCAATCTTCAACTGTTACAATCATCATAATATTAGGTTACCATTACTTGAAAAAAAATTTATCTGCTTAGATTTTGCGCAAATATTTACTCATATTTTAGTGTTTTAGAACAAACAACCAATCAATTTTCCGAAAATATCCTTCAGATAGTTTATTCAAAAGAGAGTGATGATCTGACCACCAATAAATAATAAAAGTTCATTAACAAACCATAAAAACTTTAATAATGAACAAACCACTTCCATCGATCCCTTTCTCAAGTTAATTCATTGTTTTATTTATCTTAAAAAAAGAAAGAAATACTATTCTCAGAAGCATCCAAATTACAGTGTACTTGTGAGAATTATGTTTATATATTATTTTCAGATCAAATAGAGCGTGAAACTTTTGGCCACTAGACTCAATTTGGAATAAAATTCCAAGTTATTTCTTCCAAATATAATCAATTGATAAACGTTCTCCAAAAGTTTGACAAATTTTCTTAAATATTTTCTCGTAAGAATTGAGGAATCTATTTGTGAAGTAGAATTTTTTTTCATTCTAACACCATCTAACAGCTACGATCAAAAGTACGGAAATGAATGCAATTAAGGATATTAAGGATATTAATTTTATTGAAAAAAAATTGTACACAAACAACTATTTCAAGCCCTTGTATAAGTTCCTGCTGCTAACAGGACCTTTTCGGGCAGATGGATATCGTTAAAACAAGAAGGATATCGATAAAAAAACAAGCATTGCTAATTTCAATTGAGAAGATAGGAAAAGTAACTACTTATTATATTTACAGCATATTCACTGTTACTTGTAGCTTCTTGTGAAATTTTAATCTAAAATATATTCGTTGAATGAAAATATTAGTTTATCATATTTACATATTTACTTAAATGAACAAAATATACCCTCTTCCATTTAGTTTATGTTTAGTGATAGATCATCCACTTAGAAATGATATTTTATACAATTCATTGACCAAATTCAAAGACAATTTTCTGGAGGATGGCCTATATATATATCAATTTTAAGTTATATTCAGTATTGTCAACACTGTAATTTGGAGGGCACCATAATTGTGTGAGAAGAAGTGTAGCTAGATGGATGATTATCAGCTTCAGTAATAATTTCCCTCAGCGAATTTCTCGTCATTTATGAATTCTTCTGTCCTTATGTAATCTATTAAATAATTTAAATTCTGAAAATGTCGAACCAGGTAATACCTGAGTTAGTTTAGGTAAAATATTGGCGATGATGGAAGATTTAATTGTAATTAAACGAATATATATTAATTGAAAGTTTAATTTGACCCTCTGTGCAATTGGTTAATTTTCTATAATATTCTCTACAAAATGAAGCTAAAGACTTCCCCTGAGCTCTTCACAAACTCTGTGTAGACAGCAGAGTGCACTGCTACTCTATTTATGAGACGCTATTCACAGATTTATAGATACTCTGTGGAGGATATATTATATTTAAATATGCATTATATAATGCATGCAGGAATATTACTTCATATCGTGTCCAATTGGCACCTCCAATGAGTGAATATTTCAGAATGTGTTTGACCTTGTAATAAGAGAAAAATATTTTCAAATCTGCTAAATTCATTTGGTTAAAATTGGTTTCATTGTACAATTAAAGAGCGTCTATAAAGCCTCAAATCAGCTCCAGGTATAAAGAATGCTAATTTTATACCTTTCTGGCATTGGAAGGTTGTTTCAAACGATATCATTCTTGAGGGATAATCAAGTGTTTTTAGAGCTGGCACAACGGTGTCATTCTCTTCCTTGAATAAAAATATTGGTTCATACTGCTAATCCAATTAAAAACTGGGGTTTTCATCTCCATTTTTCAAATGTTCATAACACATCATCTAATACGAATTGATAAATTGGATAATATTACAATAATTATGCATCAATAAATGACACTATCTGAAATATTCTTAATAATCTCCGTAGACTAAGTGTCATTGTAATTGTAATATCCTTAGTCATCTCCGTAGACTGATTTTCCTTAGTGTCTGAAATATACCTTGTCATCTCCGTAGACTGATTGTCATCTGTAACTGAAATATTCCTGTTCATCTCCGTAGACTGATTGTTATTAATAACTGAAATATTCTTAATCATCTCCGTAGACGGATTGTCATTAGTGTCTGAAATTTTCTTAGTCATCTTCTAATACTGAATGTCATTTGTAACTGAAATATTCTTAGTCATTACTTTATATTGATTGTCAATAATAACTAAAATGTTCTTAATTATCTCCGTATACTGATTGTTATTAGTTACTAAAATATTCCTAAATATTTCAGTGAACTGATTATCAATAGTAACTGAAATATTCTAAGTCATCTCCGTAGACTGATTGTCTTTAATAATCATACCTACTAATACATGAATTAGTTGTGTCAATGGTTAGTAAACTTAGAACCCTCACGTACTCAAATGGTTAATATAAGGGATTTCAGAATCCAAATATTCTATCAATATTCTATCAATGAAGGCATGTGTGAATCAGCGTCATTCTTTGACCTTTTCCACTAAAGATAAAAAAAATAAGAATGTGATTTATTAAACCTTGCGTACGGTATGAGTCAAAAAAAAGCAGGAACGAAATTAAAGTCAACAGAATATTAACATAGAATACCGAATAATCGTGTGGTATTCATTGGCTTATGCTGAATTTTGTCAGCCATAACCTCATTTTTAGTTTATTTTCAAATTGATAATAGATTTTCTACAGGTTAATTTTAAGTAGAGTGAGGTGAAAAAACTATTTCGCAAGTTCACACTTTGATTATCAAAAATAAGTTTTATTCATGAAAATTAGTATGATTTTAAGAACCCTTATGTAGAAACAGCGAATATTTCCGTATCTATGACATATTTAGATATTTATGTAGCTTGCTAACCTGAATCAGATAGCTTGGAGGCAGGATGATGGTCCAGTACACAGTGCACTTGCTGTCAAGAAAATGACCGAAAAAAGTTTTCAAAGATCCGATTCATTTCCAAGAGTCATGCCATTGAATGGTCTCCGAGGAGCTAAGATTTAACTGATGGTTATTTTATGGTTATTTGAATAATAATTTATTCTTCTCCTCACCTAATAATTTGAATTAATTGAAAGTACGAATAACGCGTGGTGTGAATTTCTCAAAAGCTAAACCTGACCCGATAAAAATATCAATGAAAGCAGTCAGAAACCGTGTGCAAGAATAATGTATTGAAAAAATGTGGGGTAATAGATGTTTTCGGTGAAGAATTTTTCTTTTTAGATCTCCATAATATGCAAATGTTTCTCTATTAAATGTAAGTGATCACCCGGGTTAACAAACCTATTTTAATATATTTTAATATTTTTTTTTATCAAGTTCTTTTTAACCTCCCTCTACTCATATTACAGACGAGCAAAGTTTGGCTTAAAATGTTCGAAGTTCGTTTGTTAAATTAATATAACTGATTTTGAATCTTTTTATAAATTTTTTTACAACCTTTTCAAAATGGCACACCTTTCGTAAATAGAAAAAAAAATTATAACACCATTACTTAAATAACTACGTTGTCCTCATGTTGTATCGATACTTATGAATGTGTATTAATGATTATTTTATTCAAAATAATAATATATAATCCCACTATTACAGATTAAATTATTTATCTAAAATTTCAAATAAAATTCATTTCGAGATTTTGAAAAGTTTGATCGAAGTGAATAAGTGATTTCCAAATTAATTTCACTAAAATTATTCAAATTATTATTGAAGTTTATGAGATATTTGTGATGGATTTCGTTGTTTATTCTACAGCCAGTGAATATGTGTATAAAATTTCAAAATGTATAGTTTGACAATATCAAAAGTAATGTTTGCAGAACCTTTCTCTCCAACATGGCAGTGTGATATGCAATTTACATCCAGACATACTGGTGAGTTATATATTTTCGTAATATTTCATTTGTGCAATATCATATATAGGGAAAATACAAATAGTATATACCTACTATAGATCATATATCATTGAAAAAAAAAACTTAAATCTCAATTGCCATCTATTAGTTCATTTGTTGCCTTAACATAATAAATATATAATGTAGGATATAAAGACCATCCTCGCAGTCCTATATTATTGTTTAACATTCAAATACAATAATACCATTGGTAACATCATAACCTAAATAGACATAATCTAATTCAATGAAAAGTAATATTTAATAGAATATTGAATAATCAATTTGCACATAAATAAACATAAAAAAATATAATTCCAGTTAAATAAAGCTACTTCTGCATAATCTTGCAAGACGTTCAACCAGATAATAGAAACTAACTGAACTCTCATGAATAAATTTGATGAGGCAGATTGAGGAGAAAACCGATAATTAGAGATCATCTTTTTCGAAATCAAGTCTTAAATGAGGAATTTGATTTTGATTTTCCGTTCTTTAGGGTAATGAACTGGACAATGGAGGAATTTCTCTGATTGTTTGACTGTTTCATAATCTTCCAAATTCATAATGAGATCATCTTAAGTTAAATGATGGAGAGGAAGATTATTGTTCAATCTATTTACAGAAATAAATGTTTCCAAATGAATTTAATAAGTAAAATCTAAACTTTGGTCTCTTTTTCACTGTCAAATTTATTTTTATATCATTTAAAATGGAACTGTTATATATAATTGTGCTCTAAAAAGGGTTCTTTAATAAAATAAGAGCGATAATTACTGTATTGTATTGTGACCGGTATATTCCACCCCGGTATATTCAACTCCACTAAATTCAACCCCGGTATATTCTACCCCAGTATATTACACCCAAGATATATTCCACCCCGGTAAGTTCCACCCCACTTTACTGGTTTAGTTTGTTAGTATTTGATATTAATCATTTATAATTTTTTTATGTAACATTTTCATTGTTCCCCCTTACATCAAAGCAAATGAAACATTTTGTTAACCATTCAAAAGCTATTTATTTTTCACTACACATGCGAATTAAGCCAATTGATATTTCTGGGCTATTTGGGCAGTATTGACCTATAAAACAGAACTTAGGATGAAAATGGAATTAGATATTTCAGCATAATAATAATCTGTACTATTGTTGACATTGCTCGTTTAAATAAAAAAAGTTGACCTCTTTTTTGAATTCATTGACAGAAGGAAGGTTTCAAATGTGTGCCGGTAATTTATTCCATATATTAAGAGCTTTATATAAAAATAATTTTTGACTAAAATTGCAGTTCTACAGAAAATATTTGTGCGTAATGCATTAGATGTACTACGGGTTTCGTAAGAGTGATCTACTTGATAATTCATTATTCTGGATAAAAAATGGTTTTCACTTTCCTTTAGTATCAAAAATATCTTAACTGAACGGAAGTATTTAAATATATAGGGGTATCTTAGAATTCTATATTTATTAAAATTATTGCAAACATTGATGTGTGGATCAATCAGTTTAACAGCTTGACGCTGAAGGAAACTTATTTTATCGACTTAGGTAGCACTTGAGTCGCCCCACACCACTATGCCATAACTCAGATGAGAAAAAAAAGAGTAGTAAATTGTGAGGGGCATAGAATGACAGCTTACGAAGCACTCCCTAACCTCTCGATAGTTTAGAAACAACATTAGCGCCATGCAATGAAAAGTTTAAATTAGAATCCATTGTAACACCAAGAAATTTTAGTGAGTTAGAGACACTAAGATTCACACCCCTAACCACAACATCGGGTTCAAATTTAGCAGCACGTTAAGAAACTAACATGAGACTGGATTTAGCAGCATACTTTTAAATACTATACTTCAATACTAAGTTCAATACCAAGTTCAATAGTTCAATACTAAGTAATTAGCGGTTAACCAATCATCTATATTAACCAACTGACTGTTAACCTGCCCCATGAGGTCTACCAAGTTGCGTCCAGAGGAATATACAGTTGTGTCATTGGCATATTGTACAATATTCAAGTTACAACATTCATGCATATCGTTAATATATATATTGAATAGAGTTGGAGCTAAAATGGATCCCTGTGGGACCCCCCATTTAATATACGAAACTTCCGAATTGCAATCATTAATTGAAACAAACTGTTGTCGGTTGGATAGATAGGATTCAAACCATTTATGAATAGGACCTCTGATACCCATACAACTTATATTACCTTATAGAATAATATGCTCTACGGTATCAAAGGCTTTTGATAGGTCCAAGAACACTGATGCTGTATATTCTTTATTATCAATAGAGCTGAAAGCTATACATAACATTCCCCATTACTTTCAATAACAGCAGAGAGTATTTTTATATCATTAGAGGCACTGTCCTAATTTATTTGTAATTACATCAACCTAACTAACTAACTCTGACTGATGAACCTGAGATAATTACACTAAAAACAAGGAGCTATAAATAATGGAGATACAGTAGGGATAACGAAGTATTTGCACACGTGTGGTTAGCATTTTTTACTGATATATTAGGAATTAATTATAAAGTATCGATAGTTGCATGAAGTGCAGGGAATTAATTATATTTTAATTTACATACATACAATATATCCATTCTTTATTCTCTCTAGATATATAACAATAACATTTATTGAAGTTTAAAGTTGTAGCTCTCATGGACAAGATTCTGTTAGAAACTGATGATGTAAAATGTGTGTAATTGAAAAGTGTATAATATTTTATAAAAACTGACAAGAATATCTCATGAGTGTATTTTTGAAATACATACATATCAAAACAAACAGGAAGATTTACTGAGATACTGTGCATAACATCTCTAAATTAAATTATAGCTTTTCAAACTACTTATAACTGCAAGTAAAGTTTAATTAAACACCGACTTCAATTAATTACAATGTGATGAATGAGGAGGGTCATTTAGTATGAGAAAGTCACATGGTCAATTTATGAATCAATTATTCTTTCTGAATACGGTACCTAATTTACACTGTCTAACAGCATGAAAATTTGTAAATTGATCTACTTTTCTCTTTTAAATTTGAAATACATTAAGAATAAACTGCTTCTCTCTCTAATTAATCTTATGACCAAATCTTCATTTCTTTGTGTTCATATTCACAAACGGATTTTATTCTTATTGAAAAATTCAACCACTTAAAAACTATATCATAATTGTTTAGTGCATTCTTCTATAAAGTACTATTATATGATGGAAATAGAGGATTAATTTATTGTTACACCCCATCCACATTATCCTAAAGAAGATGATCATGATTGCATCCAGCAGCACAGGCACGCCATATCTCATGCAAAAGAGACGGTTACAATGCTTCAGAGGGGTGATTAGAATATGTATTAATAGGTGCCCAATGCATACGTGAATATGAAGAAAGAATGATGTATATCTAGTCTGTAGATTTAATCTCAAAATTTCATCTAGGAATATCATTTTTTTCAAGTGACTGAACTAGGGTTAGAAGTATTGGTACAGTGTTGTTAAGATATATTCACACTTTAAAATAGGCATGGACTAATTAAACTATCAATGTGAACATGAAAATGTTTTCTTAATTTCAAATTCATCATTTAAATAGTATAACTGATAAGCTGTACGTATGGTGAATAAAACAACACATTTCCTATCTAATGCAATATTTCCAGTACATTAAACTTCATTAATCATTATCACATTGAGTTGGTACTGTTAGTAATCATAAAATTAAGTTATACACTACTAGAGAGAGCGATTACAGGATGGTGAGAACGACGATGTGAAAATTTATTTTGCTTCAATTAAATCATTACTGTAGTTTACTGACGCCAGATTGCCATAGTCACGTGACCCTAATATAAGTAATTAACCGACTCGTATGACACGATATAATTTTTGCCTGGCTCACCTTGTCAAAACTAGCTAACCATTAGGTAGTAAATAAACTTTGCTGTGAGTGCTGCCTCCAGTTTCTGATCAAGCAATATTCTCACTTCTCTTTAATTTGAATCTAACATCATTGTTTCATTTAGCACCAAACGATCGTCCGTAACTTAGATTTCACAATCTAGTGCTCCATGTTGCACTGAAATTAGTTTCTTCCGGAGGTGTATTTGCTGAAAGGATAGTCTCATGGATGGCATCCTCGTTCGGAAGTTGATCAAGAATAAGATTGGTTTAAATGTGTGAGAGCTCCGTTATAAAAATTTACGCAGAAAAGGGATGCCACTTAATAATTTCAAGAGAGCATAATTATTGTACTTATTTATATAAATAATTAATTATTTACCTTACCTAAAATATGAAGTAACTATATCAATTAATCGCTAATTCTCACACGCTTCTTTTGTTGATTTCTGAAACTTGAGCAACGATCATTCCTGAAAACTGCCGAGTTTTTATTGGAGTAAAAGAATTCAATCATGATCCGAATTCCAACGATCTTTGGACTGAATGAATCTGAAAGCTCTTTGGATTTAGAAGAGGTGTGGAAAATTAATTAAACTTTATATTTCATCAACTATTTCTTACAGGTTATTCACCATCCATTGGGAAAAAGGTTACAGATTTGAGTTAATATTTTTTTCAATTATATTTAGAGTGAAATATATTTCCATAAAATAAAATTCTTTTTGCTTACTGATTAAAAATATAATATATTTTTGTTTCGTAAATGAAAATATTTTGCCAACCTTAATAATTGCAATCAAAGTACATATTTATGTTTGCATAATTATAATATTTTTCGATACATGCCATTCATTTAAATACTCGTAATGAATGATGTAACGCATTGACTATATAATTCAACAATTTTTGTTAGAATACACTGCAATCACACTATGAACAAATGCTAACTATTGTACCAAATATTCATACAATATCCCCTCCAACAATTCCTAAACTGTAACCTACCGTAACAAGTTAGTCTGAATAAATTAAATATATATCAAAAGTTCACAAACTTTTAAAATAAAAAGCTTATGACTTTTATGAATGTGCTACGTTAAAATATAGAATACTGAAACCTAAATTGAAGAAATAAAATGATAATTGTACTACATACTACTCACCTCAGTTGTCCAGACTAATATCAATTATTTGAGACAATAATATTGAAGGACTTACATATAGGGTATATTATCTATTCAACAAATATGAATAGATAAAAGACAGATCATTTACCCACAGATAATTGAAGCGTGAAAATGTACAGATATGGTTAATTGACGGTGTGAGTGGTAAATAGATCCCTTTCCCGATATTGACTAATTATTCTTATTTGTTTAATCAACATTACAAATATTAGCTAAAGTTTTCAGAGACATAAGCCTAACTGCAATATTATAATATTATTCTGAGGGATTTATGGGCGCGATTTCAAGTTACAAATTGATGTTTAATGTATTCAGTATAATAACAAAACATTGAGCGCATCCATGTATACTTTCAGTAATGTTTTCTATCGTATAAGTACTTTTGAAGTATATAAATATAGTGCAAAGTGTTAGAAACAGTTGTGGAATGAAAATAGTGAGTGAAAAAGAGAAAATTAATAATTTTGTACATCTGCATTTGTGCATTCACGGACGTTAATGTATTTTAATGTCTACATAATTACATGTCACATTCAATATGAATAACCCATAGATAATATTGATTATAAACTATTTTATACGAGTGACAAATAACTAATTCAAATTGAGTCAGTGTATATTTCAATATTTTCTTATTGATTGTAAATGACAAATTCAGATTACGATTTCAATGATTTCTACTTCTCTCTAATATTTAGTCTTTTATACAGTTATTTAATATATGTATACAGTGTTTTCTGTTCGGCTAGGTAAGGTAATAAAGAGTTGTGAATGAAAAACCTTACTCATCTCATTCATCTAGAATTTAGTGCCTAAAACATAAGAAGTCTAAGAGAATTTATCATTTCTACGTTTCGGTTTAAGTAATCCTAATGTAAACTGAACTAAGTTATGAAAAATAATCTGTTAAAAATATAGCGGGGTAAAGTTGCTCTTTATATTTTAGTGAACCGTGCTGAGAATTATCTAGAGTATATATCATATAGTGAAACATGGAATTTATACTGTGCTACTAAATTGATACCATGTATTATTTTTATTAAATTTTAACTTATATATATGTTGATAAGTAAATTTTACTTAAAGTATTTTATGATTCTTTAATTGATTGTTACGATTTAGATATAAATACGATTGAAATTTTGAAAATCGTACAGAACTAGTTAACTCAAATGCCGAAAATTCCTAAATCCTAGGTACTTTAACATAGCTAAATATTCTAACCCTGATTTTTCATTTTTATCATTGAAACACAAATTGGAAAATTATAATTAAATTTGAAAAAATGTTCAAATAAATTGTGATGAGAATGTCTTAACGAGACTAGGACATCACGAATAGAAATTTAAAAATGAGTCTTATGGGTTATGCAAATCATCAAAGTTCTTTTTTTGTGATTTAGCTTTATAAGAATTTTACATTCGGAACTCTTGCAGTATCAGTTTTATGAATTTGAAGGAATATTTTTCTACATGGAGTAAAGTTACTTTACACAACCCTATACTATAAAAATGGGGCGGTAATATAATGTCAAATTTTGAAAAAATATC
Source organism: Caprella mutica (assembly GCA_947561585.1). Taxonomy (NCBI): domain Eukaryota; kingdom Metazoa; phylum Arthropoda; class Malacostraca; order Amphipoda; family Caprellidae; genus Caprella; species Caprella mutica. The sequence goes on along the minus strand of CANNZV010000077.1, from coordinate 574,300 downwards.
TAGACTAAAAATATGTTTTTTTATCGGATCTTCTGAGAAGAAGGAACGTGTGAATATTTTTGTCAGTAGTTTCTATTCGTATGAAATACTTTCAGACCAACTTTCAGCCTAAATGAGTTTGACTTTCAGAAGGTATGGGAAGGCTTGACTATGTGTTAAGTAACACATGTCTTATTTATAAGCCTATGGTGCTGTATTTGATACTAGTGTTTAGTATACATACTAGACTAATGTGTAGCAAAATTCAAGTAAAAGTATTGAACATATAAGGAGAAATGAATACATTGATATATAAGACATTGACAATTGAGAGAGATGAGCTGCGATTGGGTGGAATGTGAACCAATCACAGCTCTATGTGTTTGTGTTCTTCATAAAAACGTATGGACCTAAGTGTGTTTACCAGATACCAAGATGTATTTCTACGTTGCCACACGTCACCACATTAAAATATTTTATTTCCTAATTTGTTGATTTACGCTGATTTACGCCGGATACGCGAATAATTTTTAACTTTCAAATACAAAAATATGTTTAGTATTTATGTAGGAACAAAGTCTAGCAAGGTCAATAAATTTAAAGGAAAGAAATGAAAGCTATCAAGTTTTTTTCAAATGATGCTCTTATGTCTTAACACTTTACGACCGGAATTAATTTTTGAAGGTTGAAATTTCATAAAATACATCTAATGTGTCTGGTTAGTAATAAATAGTTATTAAATATACTAAATTTTATTGATTTTTAAATTTCTTAATTTTTTTAACATGCGACGCGATAGTCACATTCGTCACTAGGCTCCACACATTCAATTTATCACAGTATAGTCCTTTATTTTTTGTGACTAATTCGTCACACACGGTCTTGAAGGGTTAAAACACACGTCAAACTTATTAGGGGTGAGAAATTTAATTATTATATACTTTTTGTATTTTCAATTTTTATCAAGGTTACAAACCTGATTTTAGAGGTAATGTAATATTTTTCAATTGGAATATTCAATCTTTTCAATGAGAAGACACAAAATTGATACTCTGTAGATCACCCTCAGAGTGAACACAAATTAGTTATTGAGTTTTCTCTATTTATGACTGTTCAATAGTTTTACCACGTGAAGTGGAGTAAAAAGAATATAAGAGACTAATTTTTTGTTAGAGATATTAATAATAATTTATTTTACAGTGAGATGTGAATTTGCTATATATTTCAATTTCAACTTTTATTTATTAATTTACAATTCGTTGAAAATCACATCATCAGTCCTTGGTTCCGTTAGGTTCAAAACCTATATTAAAATGCTAAATATTAAATTCTCAATGTAAAAAACTTCCAATTTCCGTTGCATTTAAATAGAAGTTTTAAAAATGGAAAGAAATTTTGAATTACTTGTGCAATGTTCTAGGCCAAGATATGTATTTCTCTTAAACTAAGATGATATTGAATTAATGAAGTACATATATAAAGAAGATTGCAACATAGAAATCGAATGTATAGATACTTATTCACAGTAAAATAAATGTTTTTTTAATATTTTATCTTATTCAAAATTTCTGGAGCATTTCGTGTTCCAAATTTGAATACCGAAAATGAATCACAAATATCATTACCACTACAAAGCAAAAGATCATATATTCGTTACTATAATTATAACAAAAAATGCGTCCTTGATTGGTCGATTGAAATGTATATATACATATTTACAAAGTAAGATTTAATAAAATGTCCTCAATTGAAATATTCAATTCACCAAAAAATACTTGTGTAACTTTTTCTACAAAAGAAGAACATATATTCATTATCAACTCTAGCTATAAAATCTCCCAATTTGTGAAAGTAGCTCTAATGGTAAAAGTTCTCAAAATTAGAAGTCATTACAATTTTGCTCACAATGAGTTTTTTGTTGCTGCGAGGCGAGAACTGCGAATTTTCAATCTACTGAATGAAGTTAGTAAAACTGTGGCATAGTCATTACAAGACATTAGTAGTACAGAAATGTAGATAAGAAAAATTAAAATTTGAGTATTGCACATTCCGCCATTGTCATAATGAATGCGGCAATCACATCTACTGAAATTATAAAAATTATGAACAAGAGTGAAATATCGAAGTGTCATATAATATACGTATAATAAAAATAATGGTATAAAGGAAAATAGATATATTTTAATTACTAACTTTAATAGAATCAATAAATATTGATATTTTTATGCCAGCCCAATCGAATATCTTCACATAAATTAACAACAGAGGCTTACCTTCATGCAAGAATTGCAGGAAAGAGTACCTCTAATTAACTGAAGACCCATTTCTGACCCGCAGATTGGGTGGGGGGTCAGGTGGTATCCAATAGATATGGTCATTAGAGAAGAGAACATCAGGATAGTATTATGTAGAGGGAATACAAAAACTTTATAATTAAGGGAGTAATGTGAAAGATTTTGAATCGTTTTAAAAATAGTCAATAATTTGAAATATGAACAAATTTCGAGAACATAAAGGGCGCAAGCCTTCTATGCTGCTTCAATCGATTTTATCATTATCGTTACCTTGACTTTCGACCCGAATGCTCCATAAATCCAATCAAATGGTTTCTGGATAATGACCAATCGTCCCACCAATTTTTGACAATTTGGTTGAGTTTATTTTAAGTTTTCAAGTTATGTGAAACATTTTAAATAATATATGATAACAATATCAAAAATAATTATATGACAACCAGAAGATAACCTACAGCAATTTTGCAAAGGTAATAATGATCAAAACATAACCAAACCTACTCTGTTTTTGCGAAAATAATTATAAGAAGAAGTGGGAAGGAAACCAAAAAAAAAAAATTATAACCTTAAATTTGGAATATATTATCTCACAGAAAACTAATGCAAACTATTGCATAAATTCGAAATAAATTGACTATCAGTATCCGAAAACAATGCAATCCTAAAAGAAAATTTCAGACTCATTCCTTAGTGATTTATAAGTTTGCTCCTTTTTCACACCTCTCGATTCAATTTAACCCTAATAACTTTGTTTGATTTGATTGAAGTAAATAACAAAAAAATCAAGTATAATAATATGCTACTGTGAATGATTTCACATTAGAAATTCAATTAAAGTTTCATTTACGTAAATGTATCGCAATCCAAGAAACGAAAAATATCTAGGTAGATAGAGAAAGAGAATATTTAAGATGAAAACAATTTCTGCGTTGTTGTTCGGTCGCTGTAATAAAATGTTTTTTTTTATGAAATAATATTAGTTGCAAAATTATCATGAAACTTCCCCAATATGTCATCATTAGTCCCATTTGTGTCAAGAGGCAGCAGTTCGTATCATCAAGCAGCCAATAAAGTAAAATTGAATATCATCAGTGATTCTCTTTGGAATGATTCCAAAAGAGTATTCTCTGAATTCAGGAAAAAAAACCTCAGTTTAGGAAAAAAGATACTTCAAGAAAAATAAATATTTTATATGTTTCTTATGATTTCTGTGGAAAATATTTTATGGGAAGTTATTCTAATATAATTAGTTTACAGGATTTAATTATGTACTATTCCCTTTTTATCTGATTATAAGCAATAGTAAACGATAAAACCAACCAACAATGAATCTCCAACAATCATTTCAAATCCAGGTCAGGTTACAGTAAAGTTTCAGCTTTAGTTACGGTTCAAATCCTTTATAAGTTCGGATTTAAAATATCATACTTGTTCTTCTCGAAATAATGGTTCTTGTTAAAAGTTAAAAGTCGAATTGAAAATTTGTATATGGAATTGATAGGGAAAAAATATACATCTCAGGGATTATCTAGGCATTTCATAACTACTTCTTAACTAACTATCACATTATTTCAAACGATATTTGCTTCACTCTCATAACATTTTTTTTTTCATTTGATTACAGTCATCAGAGTAGAAAGTTAAGTACAATCAGGTGGTTAATTCTATTTAACTATATAATAATATTTTCTTTTCCCCAACTTATTATGTATGTATATTGTATAATAAGCCTTTATGTGAGATAATATACAGTTTTAATACGCTTCCTTAAACAATTCGATTGAATGATAAAATTATATCATTTTATCCATTTGCAGTGAATAGAGAACAAGATTACTCTAATTAGTTTTCATTTAATTTACTCATATATTCTAATTACTTATAGAATAAACCTTGCGATTGCAATATCTAATATTGACATTGCTATTTAAATGTAGGAATTGAAAAAAATATTATATAAGTGTAGTTATTGATTGACTCTTGCAAGAAGAGTGTGAGAATACAATTTATATTCTAATTATATTAATAGGGTAATGAATAAATATTGAGAGATAATGGTATAAGCAATAGGTACATCTTTCACAAATGGTTAATTATAGAGCTTGTCGGAGAGTAATCAATGAATAATATAATATCTATAAAGTTGTAGATTGTTCCTTTACCCGATCGGTGATCACACTAATGGAATTTTTTGAAATATTAGATAGACTCTTACTCAATTTCTCCTCAAGTTCAGAAAATCACGAGCCAGTCTTCAAATTACAATAGAAATGAGTGCACACCGGAGATTCTCAGTGTACCTCTCAGATTAAATTGATAATATCAGGGTAATGAATAACACAGTGCCCCGAGAGTATTTTAACTCAGGCCTTACCTATTGAGGCAAACCCTGATGTGATGGTGTTTAGTGTTTGCTTGAAAAGGTAAAATTAATGTTGTGAATAGTGATTTAAAAGTAAAATAGCCTGTCAAAGAGATATTAGAGAGTATTGAGAGTTTGCAACCTAGATTTTTGAATAAAACTATATTATTTGTTGAATATTAATGGAAATTGTCTTAGCAATATCATTTCCCAAAATTGCAGCATCACTGAGGATTACGATGTAAATCACCCTAATTAATTAAACTGCATTCAAACAAACGATGAATTTATTCAAAGAAAACCGACTCACATCTCACTACGTTCTTCTTCTCTCAACACTGCTCTAATTGCCTCCAATTCATTTTATGACTTCCCCCAAAATAGATATTACTATTAATTGGTCCCTGGTCGCATTAGACTGTAGAGGTACTAAGTTTTGGCGTCTTGAGCATGCCGTGCAGTTCATGATTAACGAACGACTTACTAGTCTCCTCGAATATAATGTAGTGTCGTTTATTGATATATTTTGAACTGATGGATATATTTCATTGAATTTAAAGAGTGAATGTATTTGAATAATTATATCCTAGTAATAAAATATCACGGATGGCTCCTCCTTATTATAAATATACAGAAATAATATTATTGCATATAACACTTGTATTACAAAGCTTATGAATGAGATGAAATTAGTGGTTGGAAATAATTGCAAAACTTTTATATCTAAATCTACTAGAATGGATTAATACAATAAATAATATTAAAAAACATTTAATGAAGGAAAATATAGGGAAGAGAATAATGAGAAAAAAATACAATAACTTTATATTTACACATAAAAAGTGAGTAAGTAATATTATGTATTAAAGAAACAGAAAAATAAATAGAAGAAAAAGCACAATTTGTGGTGAAGAATATAAGATTTAATTAATAAGAAAAAGTACAGTATCCAGTAAGTAATAACGAAAACATATTTGGTCCAAAAAAAGATTACTGCAATTTGAATTAGTGTGAATATAATAAGCGCAACAAATAAGCTCCACCAAGTTACTACCATCCTGCCTCACTAACGACCGCCCATATAAGCTCCACTAGCCTGTCTATATTTGCAATATATTCAATATAGAATGAAATCGGGAAATTCGTGTTTTTTTGGAGAAAATATATTATTGCTATATTACTATATTATACTAATATTTAGGGTATTATTCAAAGATAAACGATTCATAATTATGAAGTTTTAGATCCCATAAATCTCGAATGTAGTATACGAAAATGAATTTACATGGCATCAATATAGTCTCTGGGCAATTTTGTTAACACCTTCCCATGAGGGATAGAATTCATGTGCATGTAATACTGCTAGAAATTTCCGAAAGTCAATTAATTTGTGCAGTTTTCATTTGAATGGAATACTATTGACATATTTCCAAAACACAGAAAAAATAGAACGTAAATAATAGTTCATGATATTTTCTAAAATACTTTCTCATTATTGTGAGTTGGAATGGATTGACGTACAATATTCTTGTCATCTAATGCCATCATCTACCATTTTCTAAATAGTTTCTTATCTCTTTCAAAAAGTTCTTCCGCCGTCAAAATGTTCTTTATGACTGCAATCAATCTGACAAAAAACTCATTTTGACTATCCGGAGACAGCTGTGCGCTCAATACAGTTGTTGAAGAATAGGCTTATTTTTCCTAATTGTAACTGTAAATAGCTTTTGGGTTTCCTAATATTACATCCCTTCCAGCAGAAACAATTACATGTTTGGTAAAAAAAGCCTCTTGATTGCATTCCTAGAATCTTCTATTTCATATTTTTTTGTAGGAATATACGGAAAAGATCAAGTACATTGAGGTCTACATTCATTTTTATTGATTTAAGTCTTTCGATATCTCGATGATGATAGTTGACTTACAACAATTTAATATACTTTGTAAATCTATAATGGATTAATAGGTAACTATAGGTAAGTAATTAAAAGAGGTATCTTTCGTGGACGAGCTTCCATTAAAACCTGACAATAAAAAATATCCACCCGCAAAGCAACAAGACAAAAGATGAGCAATAAGAAAATATTTGAAAATATATATATATATATATATTAACATTATCCAAATCTAAATAACATTAACACACAATATGCATCTTCCAGCACAAGCACGGTTTATCTCATACAGAAGAGACAGTTGCAATGATTGATTGGCAAGACTATGTAGAATGTATATGAATAGGTACACAAAGCTTGACATATTAGGAAAAACGGATTTATATCTAGCCTATGCACTGAACCTCATTATTTTACCAATAAGAAAAATCAGTGAAAGTAACTAAACCAGAGTTAGAAGCATATGTGCAGTTATGCATGGTGCAGAGAGTACTCAATATATATTAGTATTTATAATACAAATTAGATGTGTACAAATTCAGAATGGTATTATATATATAAGGTTCTAGGTCAATTCGCCTAAAATACATTTGCCGAAAACATATTCGCCGAAAACACATTCGCCGCACCACACATTCGCCGAAAATATGACAATTTTTAGCAGACTAAGGTTCACTACAAAAATTTAGGTTTATTGAAAATCCTGTGTTAAATGAATATTTAAAATTGATCAAATTTTTTAGTAACTATAAATTATATGGTAATTAGTTGTCTGATTTTAATGCCATATATACGCTTGCTCTTAGTCCCATTATAAAAAATTTTGAATAAATTTAGTAGTATTTATTAAATAATAAATATTTAATCCATTTATTCTAACATAAACTTTTCTATTCTTAAAAAGGAATTGCTGAACAAAATTGATGATTTTAACTTTGATTTTAACTTTCATTTTGTACTCAAATACATTTCTCTATATTGTCAATATTTTATAAAAGGAATATTTATATGAATATTCTTAAAAACCTAGAAATATATCTGTTTTAACTGTACCTTCAAAAGTTGTTGAAATATACGAATTTAAACTTGGCAGATTTTTTTGTGGGTCACCCTGTATAATGAAAGTTTCACGAGTGACTCACAGTAGCAGACTGATTCTACAATGTATGTATATAGAAGGATTAAAGTAAAGTGAGACCAATACAAACACAATCTTTTTGTTTTGTAACTGATAATTGTACACAGAAAATAGGATTAACATAGAATTAGTAAACTAACACAAATAATGCTGCAATAACATTATATATGAGTAAATTAATTAAGTTAACGTAAATACCATAAAGCTAAACCAATAATTATGTAGAATATTGTAAAGTAGTTTATACACTTTTATGTATGTTCATCTGTATGTACATAGTATCATCTGGACATCTGAGATAATTTTTTTTTACCTTTTTAGGTAATCAAATTTTCTTCGGCTAATGTGTCGTGCGGCGAATGTGTTTTCGGCGAACGTGTTTTTGGCGAATGGACCGGTCACCATAGTTAAAAGTGTTTTCTCAAATTCAAACTCGCTCTTAATCTATATAGTAGAGTTATTTGGTGAATATAAACATGCATTATTCATCTGATGAATCATTTTTCAGTAAATCAAGTATATTAGATGTTTAAATAAGTACCAGCAAAATTGGAATCGACTTTTGAATTACAAATGCACACACAAATCATAAACACATAAAATTAAGTTGACAATGGTAGTAAATTAATTAAGCTGTCATACCTGCAATACCTGCAATTTCACTGATCAGACAATATTTTTACCTGCATAGAATTTCATTCTAACATGATTGTTTCATTTCACACCAAACGATCGGCCTAACTGAGATTTCTCAATCTAGTGTTCCATTTTCCAAGGAAATTAGTTTTCTTCAGGTGATTTTTTTACTGCAAGGATAGTTTCATGAATGGCATCATCTTGTGGAGGTTGATCAAGAAAAAGATGCATAGTGAAAATATATGGAAACTTCCTCATGAAACATAGAAGATAGTTGGGGGATTGAGTTAATCCCTATTTCTCACACTTTTTTCTGTTTTATTCATGATACTTCTTTAATTTGCATTCCAGAGAAATGTCTTTATTTTAAAGAAGTAGATGAATTTAGTCATGGCCCAAATTCCAATGTTCTTAAATGTCTTTGGATTGGAGAGAGGGGTACAAATTTAATAAAACTTTTCCTTTCAGAAACTAATTCTTATAGGTTATTCAATATCCATCAGTAAGCATTATTTATCTCATTTCTTAAGAGTACTGTAAAAAATACTAACTTTAGGACAATTCATTTACCAGCAAGATATATAATTTCACTGATTGTATTTGATAAATTTCCTAGTCCAAACATAAATATAGCATATTTGCACATTTCACTGAATTATTTATCCCTACAAACCTATCCTCAAAAGATTTCTTACTAACCTATCCCCTGCTGCATCAGAACAAGAACTCACTAAAACTCTTATAAAATATAAACAAATTAAATTTTCGATATCTTCTTTTCATAATGACTTTCCTTTATATTTACTCAATTATTGGTTGAAAATGATTCCATTTGAATTTAAAATAACAAGCAAAGATTAGAACCAAATATTTTTTAACAACGTAGTTAGTATGAAGCTTGGTGTGTGCATTATTTTGGTACATCTCGGTAAGTAACTAAGAGTTGAAGTTAAGTGATAATAGAATCAAACATTTTCTTGCCTCTCTTGGCCTCAGAGAGCTCTTATATACTCCTAATATAGAATGCAATTATGCGAAAAATTAAAATTGATGAAAAGATAGCTTCCAAATTGGTTTAGAATTATATGTAGTTATTATTATTTTTCCATGAAGAGCGGTTTGGCAGCGATTTACAATTTATTGTAAAAAATATCAGAATGAAATATTGAAATGATTACTGCATCAGATTTATTAACTGAACTGTTTAGATATTTCTCATTTATTGAATCATCATATATTTTTTAGCTGAAGTTTGCAGAGATAATACCTAGCGGCAAAACTAACATATTAATCTGAGATATTTAGCTGCGACCTTTCAAGTTACAAACTGATGCTTTATTACCTCAGAATAATGACATAATATGGGGAGCAGCCCTGTTGAATTTCAGTAATTTTACCTCTCGTATGTATACTCTTGCAGTATTCAAATATAGTGCAAAGTGTTTGAAACAATTGTGTGATGAAAATAATGAGTGAAAAGGAGTAAAGTGGTAATTACGAAGATGTGATGTTGCTGGGTATTAGTGCAATTGAAGAAAATATTGCAATTGCATGTAACATTAAGTAATTTTAATCGATATATCACATTCGGTAATATTTCAAATGAACTATATAATATTTTTTGTGTTAATAATTGATACACTTATACGAAATACATTTGAATACTTTTAAACATACAAAAGGAACAACAGTTATTTAAAATAAAAATTACAATTTTCTCGATTAGTATCTATCTCTAATATTTTGTTTTGTAATGCATTACATTCACGACATCTTTTCGCTAAAATATGAAATGTGAGTTTTAATAGGCAAGTTAAATATCAAAGAGTAATATTTAGTATTTAAGAAAGAAAACCTTGCTCATCTCATTCATCTTGACTCTAGAGTTTAATGCAAAAAAAAGGTAGTCTGAGATCATTTCCTCTTTTTTACATTTCTGTGCATGTAATCTCAATGAAAAATAAACTGATTTGTTGGAAATTTTCTATTAAAAATATAGTGGGGCAAGTTTGTTCTTAATTTTTCAGTTCAATAATGAAATGACCACGGAGAGCATGTTTCGTGAAGTAAAACAATGAGAGATATAGTAGTATGTCACTTAATTTTTAATCTGTGTAAAATTAAATTTAAACAAATATATTAATTATTAAATAACACTTACAATATAATATGATTTTTTTTAATATTATGATTCAGTTATTTTTTTTCTAAAATTTCATAATCATAAAGAAATAGTCAAATGAATTAAGTTCCATGGATATTTTTTCCATAGCTCATTAAAATACAAATTTCAACTCCGATTTCTATTTTTTATTATTGAAACTCAATTTGTTATAATATGAAAATCGCTTCATTAAATAGCAAAGATAATGTATCTATAAGAATCATAAAGGAGGATTAGAAATTACAAACCGAGTCTGATATTGGGTCGGCTAATCATCAAACTCTATTTTTGGTGATTATCAAATTTTTTGATTTATTTTCCATCTCATGCAGAATCAACTTTAGGACTTAGAATGTAATATATTCCATTTGGTACACAATTTCACTTGACAAAAGTAAAATAGGAGTGTTAATTACCGTCCAACTGTTGAATTACTGAACTTCTCCCTAACTTTGAATATCTAGACTCATAAAATTATTTTTACCGGACAGTTCCAAGAAGAAGGGACATGTGAACAATTTTGTTAGGAGTTTCTTTTCATTTAAACTTCCTTTCTGAGAATGTTGTCTTATTCCTTAGATTGTTTCGTTAATTGCTAACTTTGAATAATTCAATTCACAGTAAAAATTCAATCAAAATACTTTCTTATGCGAAATTTAATTAAAGCATTTAATGGTTGCGTTGTTTCATTTCCTGAATTCGTAACTAAGTTACTCATCTGATTTTAAGAAACTATCCTAATGATACACATAGTGTGTTTATTTATTTATTTGGTTTTCGCATTTACACAACGAGTACTAGTCATGAAGAATGTAATCATGATGTTCATGGCAAAATGTTGATATCTTATTCTAATTCCTCTGTTCTTATTGATTTTTTTATTTTTTATTTTATCTTTAAAAAATGTTAATCTATACAGAAAAATGAATTTTAATTGAATTAATTAAAATTAACAAAAAGTATACCAATAACGGGTGAAAAATTGTTGTCGATAAAGACCTGTTAGTGGGAAAGTACCCTAGAAATATAATTTTTTCCGTGAAAATACTTTCCAATGAGAATTAACAAATTGATATCAAAATAGGACGAACATTTACTCAGTGTGCAATCACAGCAGACTTTACGGTGAACTCAAATTTATTAAGATAAATAATTTTAACGACCAATGTAAGGAAAAATCTTCTTTGAATTTAAATAGCAGTTTAAAAAAATGTCATTAAAATCTGAAAAATTACATGAGCATTGTTTTTATTAAACTGTTTTCGTCTCTTTCGACTAAAATACGATGATATCGAAGTGAAAATATACACTGTGTCCATCGCTCTATTGCAGATCACTATTTGGTGAATAATTTTAACAACATTGATCGTTCAGTAGTGAAACTTTGGTCACTGAAAGATTGCTTCTATGTTAGTATCGTTTTTTTTCGAATCCACAAGAAAATTGAAAAGTTTTGAACGTTTATTTATTTTGAAGGCATTTTAACTGTCCATCGCTTCAGTGCAGCTCTGTGAAAAAGCCAAAAAAAACGGGCGACTAACTTATACCGAGAGGGTGAAAATTGTAACAGGTCCTGCAGAAGGGATAACTCTTCTATATTTAGCTAATGAATTTGGGAGGGATAGGAGAAACATAGTATCTTTTGTGGAAAATCTCGACACCAACCCAAGGAGAGATGAGGGTACGGGGAGAAGCATTTTCCCCTCGAAATATGCAAAAACTACCCAGGCAGGTTATAAGGAAGTCAAATGACACTAGTGCCTACATTTTTCACAATACGGTCTTTGGTCTCACGTCAAAATAGTCCTGGTGTAATGTCTCAAATGCAACGGTCAGAAATGCTCAATGGGGCTTAAGACCAGAGAACAAGGCAATCAAGTTATGAGAGTCTCTCACTTGATGCCCAGAGATACAAGAAAAGAAGTTGTAACCTTTCAAGCAGGAGATTGTGCGAAGTAATACAAGAAAATCATCTTTTGCCACCGAGATAATTGCAAACTATTAGGCCATGGGAACAAGTACTCAACAAAAGAGGCATTGTACGATTGGATTGTTAGGTTTACACCCTTTGGTACTCAGAAAGGGCCAATTAACGTGTCACCAATGATGCCCGCTTAACACTTAAAGCCACAGCCTCCTTGTTGACTACAAAGTTTGTTTTTATGTAATTCTGTGTACTTCTAATGCCTTTTTCCTTTTGGGTCTTGTCCATAGGAGGCCAGGAAATGGGCTCCATGTTCCTTGTCGTCTCATTTAAGACACTGTTTGGACGAATAACCAATGACAGCCTTGTCGAAAATGAAGGCACTTGCGTCATTTGGCTTCTTTACAACATGCCTAGGTAGTTTTCGCATATTTCGAGGTGGAAAAGCTTCTCCTCGTAGCCTCATCTCTCCTTGGGTTGGTGTCGGGATCTTTCACAATTGAAACTATGTTTCTCTTATCCCTCCTAAATTCATTAGCTAAATATAGAAGAGTCATCCCTACTGCAAGACCTGATACAATTTTTACCCTATCGGTTAAAGTTAATCGCCCATTTTTCGGCTTTTTCACAGAGCTGCAATAAAGCGATGGACAGTTGAAATGCATCCAAAATACATAAACGTTCATAACTTTCCAATTTTCTGATGAATTCAAAAAAAATTTCAGCAAGATACTAACATAGAAGCAATCTTACAGTGACCAAAGTTTCACAACTCTACGATCAATATTATTAAAATTATTCACAAAATAGTGTTCTGCAATAAGCCGATGGACGCAGTGTATATCTAAGTAGCAAACTGAATATATATCATTATCCCGTATTGATTGAACGCTTTTTTATTGATTTTGAATATTCATTTTTCCCTAACAATCAATACCTTGGAGATTGTAAATTTTCAGAATTCAAGTCTGAAAATTCCAACATAAATATTAATAGCACTATAAAGCAAAGTATTAGGCTTTCGGAAACTACATTTTACCAAGAAATATGTCCCTGATATGTTGAATGAAATGTATCTTACATTTACTAACTTACATTTAATTAATGTAATCCAAAATTAGAATGAATCTCTGAAAATTATCATTCAAACCTGTCGAGTGAATCCTTTTATGTTGTTGGCAGTTCAAGTAATGTTCCGCTGGTTTATACACTACGTGCCACACTTTTGTGCAGATCACACATTTTGCTGTAAAATGAGTATAACTCATCCAAATCCATTGAAATTTTCAGTAGACACTTGTCCAATACAGATGTAACATGCCAAGAAATTTCAAATGCCTGTGATACTTATTGGTGAATTGACAAGGATTTTTCCTAAAAAGGTATAATTTCAGAGTACCACGCTCTTGTGCAGGAGGATAAAAGTGCTTTTATAACGTTCAAAAACAATTTTATTTAACTCAAAAAGTGTTATTTATATGCAGGAGCTACAAGAGTGCAAATTAAATTACTTCGAAAATACAAAATTAATGAAATTATAACAAAAACTGCATTTTAATTATTAATACCCAGTAAAACCTCCCCTCTTGTCAACGACCCTCAAAAGACGTCTATCCATGGAGCTAGTCAACTTATTTATAGTATCTGGTGTTATCTTCTCACAGATTTTCTCAATTTCCCTCCAGAGGTCCTCCTTGTTTGTGAATTGACGTCCTCCCGCATACAACTTTTGTTTTAATATGGACCAGAGGTTTTCAATTGGATTTAAATTCGGTGAGAGGCTGGGCCAGACCATCAATTTATCATCCGAGAACTTAAGAGTTTCCAGGTAACTGCGGGTGGCTGTAGCTGCATGGGACGGGGCGTTATCATGCATGAAAATGATCTTTTTCTTGAGTGCAGCTGGTTGCCTCTTCAGCCACGGAACAAAATTGTTCCTCAAAAAGCTAATATAATTAGCTGACGTGATTTCAACGCCCTCTGGTACACGGAAGGGTCCCACCAATCTGTCTCCAAGTATTCCAGCCCACATCATAACACCTCCTCCTCCTTGTTGACGACGAATCCTCTGAGGACGAGAAGAGCCATTGGCAGTCCATGACTTTGCCCAACCGTCAGGGCCGTCAAGAGTCGCTCGCATCTCATCAGTGAAGAGCACAGTCTGGAAGTCTGTCTTGAGATACTTCTCAGCCCAAGAAACTCTTGCTTTCTTGTGTGACTCCTTCAAAGGAGGCCTGATAACGGGTGAAACATGAGAAGCCATACTTCTCAAGATCCTGCAACGAGTGGTTTTGGGGACTTCCTCCATACCTGCACTCTTGAAAATTTCCCCACTTGTGGCAGTGGAGTTCCCTCTTGATCCTGGAAAAGTTCCGCCTGGTTGCTACTTTCCATTTACCCTTATCCTTACGAGTGACCTTCCTCATGGGATCATCAATAAATTTCTTCACTGTACGTGGGTCACGACCGATTTCAGTGGAGATAGACTTTGCATCATGTCCCTCAGCCAGCATGGATACTATCTTACTCTTTTCAGAGTCAGAGAGACACGGGAGGTGACTCATTTTCGATATTTAAAAATGTGAGGACAACAAACACAAGAGCGTAGCACGGTTAAATAATGTAAAAATTGATCATACTCGGTTAATAAACAACGGATTACCTTCAAATTTTATACATAACCTCCTAGTGAGGGTTTCCATATTAACTGCAAATTTCATTTTATTTCATTGATTTTTACTCATTTTATCCCAAAATTTGTGATCTGCACAAAAGTGTGGCACGTAGTGTAATTAACTTCACTCAGCATTTACAAGTAACTTCAAAGTAGAGGTCAACTAACAAGTCTAACATGGTGATGGTTTTGCAAAGCGAATGATCAACTGTTCATTGCCAATATCAGCACCATTTGAATTTTTTTTCTAATTTCTAAATAAATTAATAATTTTCAATTTTAAAATTTAATTATTTTTTAATTTTAATGAAATTTTTAATTTGTTTCAAAATCAGATTTTTTGAATCTATTTGATATTTCATCTGAGTTGTTAAATTAATGGGCAATTTATAGAGGTTAAAGGATCTAATAAACTTTCATATGATGCTTGTACATTAAATATGTACACTGTATGCATAGCTAAGCAGAATACTCTCCATTCAGAAAACTTTATTTTCTAATACATGATTTAAGTTTTAGTTAAATAATTTGAACGAACATTGCTTACATGTGAATGTAAAACCATCAAATATTCTAGCAAAACACACAATACGCAGTGAACAATAACTAATTTAAAATCACTTGAAAATTTTTATATTATTTTTTTCCACAATAGATTTAAATTTTCAATTCACTGAAAACCAATGGTGCCTACTACTACACAAAAGAATATATGTTTTCATTACCTAATTCTAGCTATAATATCTCATTTCTCGAAAGTAGCTCTGATGTTAAAAGTTTTTTAAATTAGAAGTCATTAAAATTTTGCTTACAACAACTTTTTGTTTCAGTAAAGCGATAACTGCGAATTTTCAGTATAAGATAATTAGCAACAATTATTAAAACCTTTCCAAATAAATTGCAGGAATTTAGCTTCGAATGCTTGTAATTTCAGTATTGCACATTTTTGTGTCAGCATAATGAATGGAACGATTAGATAGACTGGTATTGGTTGGCAAATGTACTAAGTGTCCCAGCCATCAGTTAAGCCCTTCAACTAATAGCAGCAGCATTGATGTCTTCGAGGCAGAGTGGATTGATCAGAAAAGCACTTGTATAATCTTGCTTCACAGAGCAATGTGTTCCAAAACAGAGTGGCTTAACAGCAGATTTTGGTTTGATTGAGTATTATAGTTTTATCCTTGAAGCTTGAAATAACATGATATAATCCAATATATAGAAACAACCAATATTGAATATATTGCATAACTACTCAGCAGTTTGAAACTATTGTGAAGATTAATAATGATAGTATATAATTATGGTACTAATATATAGCAAATAAGAGATAGGGTTGATTCTCCAGTGACTGTCACCGTAATCTAGGGATATTGATAGTATCTTTCACCTTATCAATTGATTGTGTTTGATAATCGAATAAATATCACCGTAAATAAGAGATAAGGTTCGTCCTCCTGTAACTATCATAGAAAACTTCTACTGCAAGAGAATAGAGTAACTGTGATGATGAACTATCAGATTAAAAAAGTATGTGTGATGATTTACGGGTCAGCTGCCGCGGAACTGCTTTTGAAAGAGTTTATATTGATTCCTATGTTAAACGCTGGCTTACATCACACGGGTGGTATACCTGCCTGAATGCGGCAGGTGCGATGCATATCCCCACTCGAAACAACCAAGGTCAGCACGCCTTGCTATATCAGACGAGAGGTTTACCCGCAGTGGTTGCCAGTGCTGGCTGAACCACAGTAGAGAATAGGAATAGTGAGCACCTTCTTTTAAGCGGGCTCTAGTTATAGGGTGTGCCCATAACAGTTCATGGTGCCGCTGTTGACGTTTCTTTCGAAGCAAAAGTGTTAAAAACAGCACTTTCTGTTTTCAGCTTTTTTTTTAACACAACTTTTCGCTGAAACGGTAAGTCTTGAACTGAAGCGGCAGCTGCCCGTGTCACATGGGATGGTCGGCAGCTACTGAACTGCAGCGGTTCAGTATTGGCTGACACACTCGTGTGACATGTTAAAGGCGGCCTGTGTCACTGTGGCAACATAAATACATATAAAACTGTCCCTATGATGAAATATTTAAAAAGAAAAGAATAATATAGGTATTATTCAATGTTTCATATTTTATACCTGCAAGTGTTCCTTTAAATTTAGCATTATAACTGTACCGATTATTCTATAAACAGTGAGTTAGCCGCACCTATTTTGTTTATTTCAAAGTGGCTTAATCAACTGAGCTGTTCCTAGTTCAGTATGGATTTAAAGCGCTGAGGATGTGTGCAAAGCATTGACTTTGTCTATCAAAGACTTAATATTTCACATATTGTGAGTTAGTATACTCTGTATATTTCCTACTCCCAATTATATAAAA
The DNA here is from genome assembly GCA_947561585.1 of Caprella mutica. Lineage (NCBI taxonomy): Eukaryota > Metazoa > Arthropoda > Malacostraca > Amphipoda > Caprellidae > Caprella > Caprella mutica. The sequence goes on along the minus strand of CANNZV010000077.1, from coordinate 556,861 downwards.
AAAATATAAAAAAGTAAAAATGTATGATCGCTTAAATATTAAAACATAAATGTATTTGATATTGATCAAAATGATTTTTACATTGAATTATAAATAAATAGTAGTAGATAATAAGATGTATACATTTCAGACAAATTCAACCTGTTCGTCGTTACTCCCCCCTATATTTTGATGTCAGTTCCAGTGAGTGTTTCTTTCCCTCTCCACAAATTATAATCATCTCTGACGTAGCTATCTAGTCTACTTCAAAATACATTCAAATATCTTCATGTATATTAATAATTAAGGCTATTCTCCATGCAAAAATTTGTACCGCTAATTTAGCTGGAGGCGATTTTTTTTCACGCTAAGCATATGAGCAGATATTCCTGAAAATAGTATTCTTTGGAGGAATTTGAATCAACTGAAAAATTGTCAGTATTTTGATATAATACTGCAAAATTTTAATAAAATTGTACTAACAAAAAATATAATCCTAATTCTTCTCATAAGTTAATACCGTTTGTAATTTATTGAATAGTCTGTTTTTTTATCAATTCATTCATTATGGCATAAATGATTAACAAATACTGTATACTATTCTAATAAATTAATGAAAGATAAAAAGAGCTTCAAAGGAATGACAGGGACAAAAATATTCATGACAAAATTTGCTGGTGTCACGCAGGGCGTAACACTTTTAGGGCTCATAAAAAATAACCGTAAATTTAATGTTTGTTCATTTATGCCAAACTACAAGATTTTGCTAGGTAGAATTGTTAGCCTTAAGACGTCGTTGTGATCTTAATGTACCTAATTTTGTATGTATCTTAATCACTGTATTTATTTTATTACATTTCAAAGGAACCGTTTTTTTATAGTTAAGAGGCATGGAATTTTTTTCATCAAAAGTTTCCTATAAATTCGACTAAGGAGATTGCAGTTCCAAGATAAATTATTTGATTTGATTGAAAAATGTATAAAATGAAGAATATTTTCAGTCGGTTTGTCCGTCACAAAATATGTTAAACAGGCTTGTACATTATATCAAAAATAAATCCAATCAGTTGATACTCGAATTCTGTGAAATCTCTATGGTTCCAACTAGTTTTAAAAAAATTACACAACATTTTGAAATTTGAAACTATAACTTTTGACAAAAAATTCATTATGCAAATTAAGTATTTTACTTACTAATCAATATTTTAAAGATTTCATATTAATAATCAAAGCATGTGGAATACAAATTTAGAAGAGTGAAGCAGTAAAAAGACAATGATTCAGTCACTTCAACCCTTAATTTTTGTCGTTGTGGCTATTAGGACCTAAGAAATGAGCTATAGCTCACAGTCACAGTTCGCTATAGACCAAAACCACTTATATACTAGAATGATGCAATAGGATACATATAAAGTCCATAATTAGTATTCACCTTTCAGATGAGCACAGAGTCTCAGGAGAGAGGGTTCAACATTGCTTCCGAAATGAACATGCAGTTATGTCATGGTGGTTAATCTAAACTAACCATCTCATATAAAAAAAATGAATCAGCAATAGTTACAAATTTTTGTTTATAGTTTATTTACAACAAAAGTAACATAATACAACCATATAAACTCCAGAAAAGGTATATTAGTAAGCCTAAATTCTGCAATTATATCATGGTGGTTAGTCTGACTAACCACTATTTCGTACCTCATATGAAAAACTCTGAATCAGCAAATTTAATTCATCAAAAATTCCAATTTACATTAAACATGTCGGTACTAAAAGAAGGAAAATGTCTACAATTTGAACATTCATGCGAGATTTCTAATCTTCATTATTCGTTTTACAGAAAAATATTCACAGACCATCCCCAATATCTCATCATTAGTCCCATTTGTGTCTAGGGGCATCAGTTTGTGACATCGAGCAGCCAATCGAGTTAACTTGATTATTTTCGTTGATCCTATTTGGAATGATTCCAAGAGAGAATTTTCAGGATAGAAGAAAACAAACAATATCAGTTCAAAAAAAAAAAAGAGCATAGATAAAGTCATCCTATAAAAAAATATCTTTCAATGAATTTTTCTAATATAATTTTTATACAAGATTAAATTATGTAATATTCCCTTACCATCTGATCATAAATAATAGTAAACGATAATTCTTACTTTCAATATATTGCAGATTTAAACCGTAAAATTCACCAATAATTAATCACCGACAATCATTTGTTAAATCCCACTTATGCTGAAGCCTACCCTTTATTCACATCACACTGCATCATTAATTATCGTGAATATGCTCATGAATAATAGAGCTCAAATATATAGGGAAGATCCTACAGTATTATTAATTATGTGTCCTATGTCAAACTTAGGTACAACTTTGATAAACTTTGTCGTGAAACTGTGGGTTTTTGCTTCCATTCATTCTGACGTTATTATTGATACTTGATATATAAATAATATATTTAACACTGAATAATTAGTTAAACTATATTTATTATTCAATACTACATGCATCTGTATATTTTTTCATTATATTCTAAATACTTTAGGGTTAGGAGAGGTGGAAACTTTAAAATATATAAAGTTTCAGTCTCTAATTAATTTTACGGATACCGATATTCGACACGTTTTGACAATCATATTAGATATTTTTTTATATAAAATTGTCTAGAAGACAACTCAAATTATACATATAATAGATATGTTTTCATTATTTCAAAATCTTTATCAAAATCAATGCTATTCTTTTGGTATTAAGTTAATTATTGAGTGAGTAAGTTTTAGATCTGGTAATTGTTAATTTTAAGGTACTTTTCACTTTTTGTGAAGTTTTATTATTTAATTTCAGATACCTAATTTTCAGTTTAACAATATATGAATATAATTCTGACCAATTTATTACGAGAAGGTGAGGTTAAAGTAAAGCTTCAGTTTCAGTAACGGTTCAAATCTATCCAAAGTTCTGATTCAGAATAACATTCAGGTTCATCTCCAACTCAGGGTCTTGTTCAAAGTTACATTTGAAGCCAACCATTTGTTCTTAGAAATGATGGGAAACAAACAGATACTTCACAGAGGATATACATATAATTCATTGCGCCTAAATTAAGAATGATATATTATTTCAAACCTTATTTGCGTCACTCCAATAACTTATTATTTGTATTTAAATAATATATGTCCCTTTTAATATATGTGATTAGCCAAAGAAAACCTAACGAAATTACAATGGATTTTATTAAAGTTATGTCGATTTTAATTTCATACCCGCTATAATTTCATACAATCAGATTGGTAATTGGATAAGCCCTATTCAATACTAGTCTTTATATTGCTTTTATACTAAGCCATTCTGTCATGTAATAATCTATGTAATTTTATGTTTCCTAAAGCAATGAATTAGGGTGATAAAATCTAAACGTTTTATTCCATCACTGTCAATTATTCTAACTCAGTCTTAGTCGATTAATCAGTTGATGGTAATTACCTAGTTAATTATTGACTGAGAATTAATTTGGTGATTATCATAACTAATTTTGACATTGTTAATTTAGATTTTTAAATTGAGTAAATCTTAATAGAAGTGTAGTAATTAATTTACCCTCACGAGAAGATTTACGAGTATAATTTTTACATTTTATTAGATAATATTGATAATAAATGGAAAATTTGGCAATGAGTCTTTTTAATATTGGAAGATAAGTATATAGGTGATAAATATTTACTTATCCTGCAGTTAATATTGCAGTTATCCTGCAAAAAATATTGATAATTTTTCATGACTTTTACTTTTCAACATAAATACATACGATTATACAAAAAAGACGGTGATAAATGGCAAGATACTCATTTTATAAGCATGCATTCAGATATACAGGGTGTCTCGAAAAAAACGGAACACAAATTCAAATTAGTATATTTCAAAAACTATCGAAGGTACAAGTATATTCTTGGTCTCTGTTTCATTGTTGAACCCTTCTCCACTCACAGTTCAATTTTCATAAGGTTTTATTAATTTTTGTGAATGTTATAAAAATTTTATTGATTGGTATTGAAAATATCTTTGCACAAATAGTTAGAAAAACTAAGAAATGTTGGTTTCTTTTTTTTTTTGCTTGTTAATTTTATTTTGAATAGATAATTATTCTTTTGCGTTTACCAATATATGTGTAAAAATCAAATGAAACTTTTTATGAAGAGAAAATATATAAAAGTCAATTTGTTAAGACTTTATAACTGTTTTAGTAAGGACTTGCGCGCACGTACCAGTCCCTAGGTTACTGAGCAAACTTTCAATGGCTACGTTACTAAGGTTAATAAGTGAGAGGTTATTGAGCAAAATGATTAGATAATATAGCCTAAGTTAAAATAGATTTTACTCAATATAATCAAGGAATAGTGGAAAAACCCTAAGTTTGCGCACTCCACTAAGATCTTGAAAAGAAAAACAATTTAAAAAAAACTTTCCCTTTTTCAGTAAATGTCCTAGGAGATTTGAATAATGATTTAAATGTATAAATGTATAATAATAATTGTTATTAACTAATCATCAAATGCTTGTCAATCGTAATAGGAGAATATGAGATTCTTCATTTAGGCCTATCTATAAAAATATCTACGTTTACGAACTTTTCTTCTTCTTGATCAATCCTTCCCTATTAAGTATTATCAGTCATTTTATTCCTGATCCCAGGGACTAATAAGAAAAGCTGCTACCTTATTTACTGTGCTAATTTCCCTCCGCTTACGGAAGTTTTCTTCTCTCAATTGTCCGCTAGAGGCGGCACTCTTGTTTATCTGCCTCCAATGTACTTAACGTCTTTGTTTACGGGGAACTAAATCGAATTCTTCCTCATTGATTTGGCATGCACGGCAGGAGAAGATAAAAGAGAACAGCAGCTCTGCATGCAGTCATAAATTCTATATTTTTTACATGTGAGGTTAAGACTAGATTACTAGAACTTTTGTAAGGGATATACATGTTAAGTTCAAAGAATTACGAGAAAGTCCAATGTACAACAATCCCTTTGAATTACCACTGTAATTAGTGAACACCTGAGAGGGGATATGTTAACGCAAGCCTGACTACTGAAGCAAACTCAAATGAGATTGTGATTAGTGGCAGGTGGTATATTAATATTATGAATTGAGATATGAATGTGCAATAGTCTACTATTGAGATGTTAGATTATTGAGAGTTTGCAACCTAGATTTATGATAATAAATAAGTTCATTTATTGTAGAGTACTAATGAAAATATTAGGTAGCGATATTATTTCCATAAATTACTATACAGGGTTTCCCACAAAAAATTGTACCTAACTCAAAATTAATATAAATATTGCATTTCTAAGTACCTAAAAAATGAGTTGAAGTAAATTTTAAGAATACATTTTTTTTTCTTGAATTCATTTTACCACCGTCATTGCTCTAAGATGGTACTTGTACATACGATATTTATATTAATTCAAACTTGGGTACAATTTTTTGTTATTAATACATAAGCTCTATTAAGATTAGCGATAAATTTAATCGAAGAAATCCAAGTCACAACTCACTCTGTTCTCCTATTCTCAACACTGCTCTAATTGCCTCCAATTCAATTTATGGCTTCCTCATGATACATATTATTATTAATTGGTCTCTGATCGCATGAGAAGAACTAAGTTTGAGTCATGAGTCTTTCTTGCAGTTCATGAATAATTACCGACCGAATATTCACATTGAAAATGATGCAGATCGTTGCTAATAATATTGTTAACTGATCTTGTTATTTTATTGAAAGATAGATAGATGGTGAATATATTAGAGTAAATATTTGATAATATGGAGGGATTTAGTTGTATGGGAGGTTTCTCCGTAACATTAATTTAGACAATTGGTATAATCTTATATAAGCTGTATTACAAACTTTAGATGTTACTAGTGGTTGAATTTCGTAGAAGACAATTTACTATAAAAGTTTGTATATTTAAAAGTTTGTATACCTATTTAAATGCAAGGTAAGCAAAATGTTTAAGTCTTTATTTAAAGGAACACAAGATAACGCATCACACTATGTGCAACTTACATTCAGTCTTTGAAGTCATCGCAATCGGCTTCCATTACCATCTGGAAACGTATCTCCAGCTATTCAAGCCCCTTCTTATAAAACTTGGGGTTTCACCCTCAAAGCACCAAGATTATGCTTTGTAATGATGGGCAGCTCATCAAGTGGTCTAATATGAGTTTTTATCATCGGGCCAAACTGTCGTTCTATACTTGTTGCAATTGGACTGCATAGAACATGCATTACACCAGAAGGAAGCAGTACTGGTGAAAGTATATTCTAATTGATAAATCGTATTTCATATTTTCATATTAATTAATATGAGGGGAGACCAGGGAGCATTTGGGATGGTTCGGACATCTCGTTTAAACATGCTTATAATTGTTGGAACCTCCGCTTATTGCAACTGAATGTGTGCGACGTGTTAAGCGTCAGCTATTTGAGAGATCCATTGCGGAGATGTAGTATTTCACCTCCGATCAGTGTAATTTACTGTTTTCTTCAATATTCAAGTAATTTTTCGTGATTCAATTGGATCGTGTGTGGAGTGGACTATATGAATACGAAACTGATTCTAAATCTGAAAAGTATGAATTATATCAATATTTTATGTTATGTTTAGTGTGTTAAAAAAATAATACGAATGAAATTAGAAGAATGGAGATGTTTTTAATTTTGAAGTGTCATTTGGGATGAATCAGATACTTCTGTTGAGGTTGGTTCGGACGGTTTCCGAACCTTCCCTCTGTATCTGATTAACTTGAAGTTAATTATTTTAATTGGCTTAGCATTCGTTTATAAGATTAGTTGCAACTTTTATTATTAGTTTCTTTATTTGACAGTTTGACGATCGTATTCATGCGATTTCATTATAAAAGTAAAACTGATAGAGGACGTAATAAAGAAGTTATTCAAAAAACATTTCATGAATTCCAAAAAGATTTATCTGTCAGAAAAGCTGCTGAAATTGGAGGTGTAGCAAGATCTACACTTACGGATTATACTTTAAACATTCGATGAAATATTTAAGATGTAATTTACTAATTTTGGTGAATTCCAAGAAAAAGGAAATAGTTATACCCAAAGTATAAGGCAATAGTTATACAATTTGCTTTTGATATATAGCTATTAAATATAGGGATAATTTCACAGTGATTACTCATTGGCTATCTGTATTTTGTTGGAGGACATGTTCAATCATTACAATAATAAAATTTCAAATACGATGAATTATTACTATGAATAACAAATCATTATGGTTAATTTCAAATAAATTAGTAGATCCAAATTCTATCCAATAGTTTAATCACCCAAGTTTCCAATGTTTTAACAATTTTTATGATGCCCGAATCATCCTCACAGCTTGTCCGTAGGAGCATTCGGACACTTGAATCTCTCCTAAATTTTGTCTTATAACTTTCGAATGATGGTTTAAGCTGTAAAAAAGTCTTAATAAAATTGAAGTGATGATTTATCTACATACAGAAATCTCTACATAATTAAATTCGAATTAGTTTACGAATTATTAATTTTTCTTCAAAAGTGTCCGAATGCTCCCGGTTCTCCCTTAAGTGTAAATATTATTTCTTCATTTCTCTCATTAAAAATGAGTCAGTTCCATTGAAGCTATTCACTGTATTTGGAATGTATACTTAATTAATTAAATGGTACCAAATTGTATTTTTCATCAATATTAATATGATGAAATAAATTAGTCCCATATGAAATGATGCATTGATTCTTCGCCTTACATTGGAAAATACAATTACTATTATATAGAAGATTGATTAGTTTTACTAATAAATCTTAGCCCTAAAGGATTTGACGTTTAGAAGAGATCGGGAGGCTTGACTACGTGTTTAAGAAAACACATGTCATATTTAAATATAAACCAGCAGTACTGTATATCTTACTAATTGTTAGTATATATACTAAACTAATGTGTAACAAATTTATAGTGGAATCGTTGATTATATAAGGAAAAATAAATACATAGGTATATAAGAAATCGACAACTGAGAGAGCAGAGCTGTGGTTGGGTGGAAGAAAGGGTGTGCTTCTCGCGAGTGTGTGTTCTCATTCGAAACAAAATAACAAATGTGTGTTTAGCGGGTACCAAGCTGTACCAGACTACATTTCCATACGTCACCAAAAAACAATTCATTTCCTAATTTAGGTGAATAACGCTGCCTTCTGCCGATATGTTTATTTATATTTTATTTTTTTTAAAACAATAATATATTCGGTATTTATGTAGGAAGAAAGTTAAGATATGTGGATAAATTTAAAAGAATGACATGGAAGATATAAAATAATTTAAAAAAGGATGTGCCTAGAAAACACAGGTCAAGCTCATTTGATTAAGGTCATGTATTATTTTTTTTTATTATTTCAATAGAAAATATTTTAATAGCTACATAAAATATCCTCCATTAATGATGTATCACATTATATGCATAAACCAATAAAAATATTACTATAAATCTGTTAATTAATGAAGTTAGATACTGGAAGAATTAATAAACAAGAAATGAAACAGTATGTAAGTTTTTGAAAATATAATAGAGTATGAACGCTTCATCACCAGAAAATAATCTAGCTGATTTACAACATGAATATTCCGTCTATCTATCTATCTATCTATCTATCTATCTATCTATGTATCTATCTATCTATCTATCTATCTATCTATCTAGCTATCTATCTATCTATCTATGTATCTATCTATCTATCTATCTATCTATCTATCTATCTATCTATCTATGTATATCCGTGTGAAACCATAAGTTCCCTGTTTTCTCTTGTTATCAATAATACTTGCATTTCTATTCCGCCACACCTTTCTTTTCTCAATGGGAATCTGTTTCCGATAGACCATTCGATGGGCACTTCACTTCCCCTCTGTTGTACAGAAAGATCATTGGAACAGTCTTAGGAAAAAGAAATTCTAAATGTTGGTTTGGTAAATAGGGAGCAGAAAGCACAATTTATGTGAAACAATTCAATGTGGATATTCTATTCCCTAAATAAAAATAGTCAATATGAGGATATGTATCGGAATGCATTTTGAAAATTCAACACATGTTAATTTTATTATTACCACACTCTCAATTTTCGTTTTATCCAAACGTTAAACAATATTTTAACATCAAATTACACTTATAACGTGTGAATTTCATAGGATATCATAAATAATGTATTTATTTTTTTTAAATTATATCATACTGCACTTCTTATTATTAAAATTAAATGTTATAACCAATAATTTGAGCTTTTGAATATGTAGTAAATTAATCCACTTACAGTTAATGAGTAATTCTTCATAAACTTAATTTTTTATTTTTCTCCCTAGTAATTTAAATTTTGCAATATTCTTTTATTCCATTCGAAACCATACATCACCAATATTATCCTTACATTAAACTTATTACATAACTTGTCTCCGATTTCCAGGGTATAACTCTTGAGGTTTCGGAGACATCTTCAGTAGCTCCAGTGAATGACTTTGTATTCCAAACACAATCAGATACGCAAAGAAAAAGATTGTTGCTCTGAATACTTTAAGAATTATAATCATGGAAATAATTTAGCTGAAAAAGAAATAGGTTTAGGGGATGAACGTGATAGCTATTTCTGAAAATGGAGATCTACCCACTGAACAAGTTTCATTCAAGGTTGAGATTTTAGATTTTACATAATGTTCAATTTGATGTGATTAAATCATAAAATTTATTTTTCTTGAAGAAATTTATCATTTAAATGTTGTCAAGTTTTTCAATGTTATTATTCAATGTCAGTCATAGCCTTTATTGTTCTTTGATTAAATCATGTAAGTAATCTTATACAATTAATCTCCGGAATAAAAGTTTGTATCTGATAGTTGCTTAATGGTTGAATTTTTACATTGTCTAACTAATAAAAACAATGGTTCAGTGACCAAAGGGTTATGTATTTATGATATCTTGCTCAGATATTACAGAGTATATATAGATGGTAAAGATGAGATCAGACCAGACCAGTCTTGACTGGCCGGTTGTAAATACATACCGAACCCAAATACTAAACACCGACTATCAATTGAACCGAACTATCACTTCAACCCCACTGAACACTTTATCTAATCTTAACCGTAAAGCGCCAATGTGGGAAAACTATAAATACTTCAAATGGATATATGTATATATTTTTTCACAGTTTATATTAGTATATGAATGATTTGTTGAAAACACTTTTTTATTACATTTCAAGTTTTGCCAATTACAAGCAGTATGACTTGCTTTGAAGATTAATTGATTATTTGATATAATTATTATTGATCATTTATAATGTATGTACGACGTACGTATATTTTCAATTTTTTTTATATATAACTATTATTTTTTTCAACTAAATTTCATATTTTATGATAGTTCTTTTTAGTGAAAATAGAGGAAAATATACCAAGTGAATATGGATGGGAAAATTATTTTATATATTATATCATTTATTTCCAATCACATTCACATATTTGTGAATGTGATTCTTTAATCATTTCTTAAATTCAAAATATTAAACTCACAGGAACACAAACACTTTCAAGAGAAAGTGATGCGAACCGACTACTATTAGCCAAAGCGCAGCTGACTATCCCTCACTAGTGATGAACTTCATTTTTACTGAACATTTTTTTTAACGAAGAATTGAGCTACGACTATTTAGTCAACCAATCAAAACACTACAAATGTTATACAGCGAACTCTCGTGACACAAAGTTATTTGTGATATTCCAAGGATGATTAGAATATACATTATGAGCAATTAACATAATTATTCAATCACCTACAACTAGTTTTACCATTAGTAAATTCGTATAAAAAAATTTAAATTATCTAAAATTTTCAGTCGTATAGTTATTTAACAAATTGGTTTAACTACTTTATAATTATCAATATTTCTTACAATACTTATAGGCCTTTTAATATTTACGTCCTCTATAATTTCTTCTTTTACCACGGCGAAAATTCCTAGAACCGAAACAAAAAACTAAAAACAGTCCGACAAACTATGCAGGATATATTCGAAGAGTTTCGGAGCTTTTTTCCTTGATATACTTGTGTTGTATTTATTTATTAGCAGAGAGAGTTTGGCATTGTCATTATACCTTTTCCCAGAATTTAAATGTGTTACCATAATAAAATGTGCATGAAAAGCTGAAAGAATGATGCCGTTGAAGTGATTCATATAAAATATTGTATGCAGTGTTATATTTTCTTTTGAATTTCAACCAACCTGATTATTCAGAAAATTGATTCAAAATTTAGAAATTGCAATAAACTTCTAAAATATGTTAAATATAACAAAAATGGAGGAAATGATAAAAAAAATTTCCTGTTACAAACATTACCGAATAAATGATTGATAATAAAGCAATATCTATTCAATATAATGAGATATTTTGTTTATACTATTTAAAAATACGTTAATTGAGACTTCAGTATTCATGTACACTATCGAATTCACTTATTTGCGTTATCATATGTATTATGATTTATGGTTGAAGCATTCTTTTTTGTTTTATGGTTTCTGGTGTTCAATATTTTTGATTGTCTTTGGTCATGTTCAAGCCTGATATATACTTACAAAAAACTTTTATATATCACGAGTATTATAAAACGAACTTCAAACTTATTCTTTAATAACCTGCAATATGAGTAATCAGAGCAGTTATAAAGAATCTACATCTGATAGCTAAATTTTTTTGTTACGGAGAAGTACAGTTCAAGTAAGCGTAATTTATAATAAGTAAAAGCAATTGAATCGTAACCTGACAATTATCAATATGTTAATGACTATTCACCAAATCTCTCTCTTAAAATTTTATTTGCTCAATTATATTCAACAATACTCGATAGCTATTCTTCTCCACCAATAGTTAGAAAGTTTTTCTTTTGTGAGTGTTCTCTTCGGTCTCATCATAGTGACAATTACCAAATTTAATACAATGGTCGCAATCTTACGAGTTTGGTCTAAAGGCTCAACATACTTAAATGGCCTGTCTGCTCATTCATCAAAAGTTCTGGAAGATTTGAAATTGAAATGGATGTTGAAGTCTGTTATCTGTGAAGTCTGCTATCAAGCCATCATTATTATTTATTATCAGGATATAAAAACGACCTCTTAGAATTAATATAGAGTGAAGATGAATTATTTAGTCAAGATCAAATCCTTAAAAATTTCTTATGTTTTAATGAGTTGTAGACTGTAGAGGATAATTTGTAAAAATATCAATGAATGGTTAACCCTCCGATAATGCTATTATTTAATATGATTATATATAATTAAATACTTTCATATTGGAATTATCTTATAATTTCTAGGAAAATCAAACGATAAAAGATAAATTAATTGTTGTAATTGTAATGCCTCACTAAGGTTAATTATAATATTCTTTCTACTGTTGTATTTCAACTTAGTTTCCATTTGCACAGAGGATAATTGCACTAGAATTATATTAATATTTATTGAGAAATAAATGTAGTGTACGAGTATCTGTTATCATTCAAATCAGATGCAGAATATGAAATTCAATTTTTATAAGATTTTGAAAAAAGTATATTAGTGCACTAATCCTTAGGAATATATGATACTAAGTATATCCCTCTTCTAGCCTAAATAATTTAAATCAAAATTGAGTACTACTAACAGAGTATTTAACTTCACTTTGATACACTCTCTAATAAGTGAAATAACAAAAAGAAATTGAAGTTTCTGTTCACATACTCCAATTATTGGTTTCCGATGAGTGTCAAATCCAATAGACGATTCAATGGCATGAACCAAATAACGGTAGGTCAAAATTCCCTCCGACTTGCTCGGTGCTCACATTTTTGGAACGATGTGGAGTTGAAATCAGAGCAAAATAAATGAGAGTAATATGGCTGGTCAAATAGATATTGAGTCGCACTTGACCCCGCCTAAAATGTTTTTTGTTGCTTGATATTTGATTTTTCGAAGTAGGCTGGGTTCTGTTTCAACTAAATACAGATAAAAATAAATCTTTTATTAGATGCTACACATAACTTAATAAGAGGGAAAGGGAAACTAGGGAAAGGTGTTCCAAAATGATATAAAAAAATTGCATCTCAATGAGTGCCAATCTAGTCTTATAGAATAGCATCCTTTAAACTTGCAATTTTGCTTTCAAGAACTAGAGAGATGTGTGTCTTCAAAATTCTTCAGGTAGAAAATACTAAGAAATTGTGTTCTGAACTCCTTGATTGCACAAAATATTTTTAAGTAAAAATGGAATGCTTGAAATTCAGGTTTGGGTCAATAAGAGCCATGAGAAAATCTTGTAAGAGATTCTATAGTGAATCTGGAAAATGACCATCAGGCCGTGGTAGCAACATCATTTATAAAATGAATGAGATGAGCCATTCTATTGGAGTTTCCAGTTGCCGCTAACGTATGTTGACTAATAATTATTGAACTTTGTGTATATTCATTTAGGTCATCATATATACTCTTATACGTCGAATCATACTATATTGAAGGAACTAAGATTATTCAAAAAATGATCACAATTCTTATATTCTTATTAAATAATCTTTTCTATAGATATACAGTTCAACAGAAACAATTCAGTTCGTACAAGTCAGATTTCACAAAAAAAATCAATCAATTGACGTAGCTCTTTCTTTAGTTCAATAAAAAACATATCAGAGTGATCTTTTATTATTTATTGTCATTATTTGAATAGGTATAATAAATCATAAATCATAGAATTATAAAAGGAATCAATGCGAGATAATTTACTTTCATAACTTCCTTTTCTTAGTTTGTAACCATCTGTACTGAGAGAACAAGATATCATAATTTTCTCCCATGGAAATTGTCTCTACTATTATTAGAAATACTGCAGAAGTAACTTTATATATTATTATAATTGAATAAATAAACGTAGTAAATAAGGAATGAGTTTTCTCTTAGGTGTATGTTTAATCCCTATTGAATTAAACAAATAGGCACTTTAAACATTACTGGAACAATATGCATGTTTACCACATTATTCCTTCGAATGTCCGATATTTTAAATCAGTTTGATTTTATTTTATTCAGTATCTTCTGTCTACTCCATGACTCCATATCTTCACTTTTGTAAATTATTTACTGAAAGTTTATTAAATTAGTTTTACTATTGCCTTTAAAATGTATCATAAAAATAGAACCCAAAGTTTGTTCTAACACAAACTAAACTAGGTGAAACTGAAACCTGTTGGAATTTTTATCATTAATTTCGGCAGCAAAGATTTTTTTCATTCGTTTGTGTATGATAATGGTGTGATAGTGCTGTAATTCATGAGTTTATACGTGTGACAGTGCTGTATTTTGTGAGTTTATATTCTAAAATTATTTCGATAAATAAGAGGACTATATATCTACCTTAAGAATTAATTTTTACTGTTAATGATGTGAATTTGAGATAGATCGCTCCTCCACCCCTAAAAAAATTAAAATTAAAATTTTTAAATCGTTCTTTTTATATGAATGTTTTATAGATCACACCAACACATTCATTAATTCTACAAATGTGTCAAATGGTTTTGTAGATTATTTTTTGTCAATGTATGAAAAAAATCTGAAGAGGCAAGGGTCAACCCATCGATTTTGGTGCAAATTATCAAATTTCTTTTTATTGCTGAAAAAGAGTCTTTAGGTAGTGGGCTTTCATGTTCCAAATTTTTGTGAGAGTAAGACCACTTGAACCACCCCCCAAGGAGAGTCCAAAAGCGTGAGAGTCAAAATTCATGATTTTTTAACTATCTTATTTTTGAACCGACGGTGTATGTAACTTCACAAAAGAAACACATTTTATTATGGAAAAACTTTTTTGATTTTGGATCTAGTTTTCTGAAAAAAAGGAAGTTTTTCACTTAAAATTTTTGTTTTTCTCTTACAAATCTTAAAAGACAAGAAGTGTATGAGTGTATAAGCTCGAATAGATACGAAGACAGTTTTAGAATCCTTTGAACATTTCGAAAACATATTTTAAGTTTTTTGAGTTTTTTTGATGACTAACTAAAATTTTTGGAAAAAATCCATAACTCCCGATTTTGAACTGAGATTAAAAGAAAACGAAAAGGGAATTTTGAAAAAAATCATCTATGAATTTGTTATGAATGTTCCAAGGATTCTAAAACAGTCTTTCGTTTTCCTGTAGCGTGAAAACTCATTGTTTTCTCGCGTCTTTTACTTGGAAAAAACAATTTAAAATTTTTTTCTCCAAATTTCAAAAGACGATAAGTGTATGATTGTATATGCTAAAATGAAAACAAAGACAGTTTTAGATGGCTTCTTCAAATTTCTCTCTCGTTCTTTTCTTATCGCAGTTCAAAATCGATTTTGTTTTTAATTTAAGTTAGTCATCAAAATAAGCTAAAAAAAGAAAAACCAGAAGGATATTTGAGAAATCCCACTTTCTACTTGTTTGAAATGTTTCATCGATATCAAAACTGTCTTCGTTTTAATTTTAGCATATACACTCATACACTTCTCGTCTTTTGAAATTTGTAAAAAAAAATTAAAAATTACATTTTTTTTCGAAAACTAAAGCCAAAATCGAAAAAATTGCACGAAGAAAATATGTTTATTTTAGAAAGTTACCTATACTGTAGAAATTTCATAACAATCAGTATAAAAAAAAAGTTCTTTCGAAAGTGAGATGGCCCTTCTCATGACATTTTTATATTTATGGCATTTATTGAATTTATGACGGTATTATAGGTAATTCACAGATAAAATATGAAAACTGAGCATTTATATCTCATATAGATCACAGAATAACATGAAACCAGCATTCAAAATTCATCCATAGTGATAAAATTGGCATTTTACTTTATTATTTCATGATTTTGAGTCTTCTGTAAATTGTTTATTTTCCAATTAAAAAAGACGAGAAGTCAATAAATTTTCAAGCTACAAGAAAAACAAAGACAGTTTTATAATCCTTGAAACATTCATAAGAAACATGTGGGCTTTTTCAAATTTTTCTTCCTCCTTCTCTTTTTATCGCAGTTCAAAATCGAAAATTATGGATTGTTCTGAAAATTTAGTTAGTCATCAAAAATGCTAATAAAATAAGCAGAAAGAAAATTCGAAAAGCCCTCTTTACATTTGTTTAAAATCTTCCACGGATTCCAAAACTGTCTTCGTATATTCTAGCATATACCTACACTCTAGGTATATTCTAGCATATACCTACACTCATTCACTTCTCGTCCCAATTATAGGGTACTACCCAATTATAGGACATTACCCAGTTATAGGATACTACTCAATTATAGGATACTACTCAATTATAGGATGCTACACAATTATTGGATAGTAGGATACTAATAATAATTGGGTAGTTTCTTATAATTTGGTAGTAACCAATAATAGGGTAATGTCATATAATTAGGTAGCATCAAGTAATTGGGTAGTATCCTATAATTGGGTAGTATCCAATAATTGAGTAGTATCCAATAATTGGGTAGTATCCTATAATTTGGTAGTATCATATAATTGGGTAGTATCATATAATTGGGACGTAGTATCCAATAATTGGGTAGTATCCAAAAATTAGGTAGTATTCTATAATTGTGTAGTATTCTATAATTGTGTAGTATCCAATAATTCGGTAGTATCCAATAATTTGATAGTATCCAATAATTGAGTAATGTCCAATAATTGGGTGATATCCCATAATTGGGTGGTATCCAATAATTGGGAAGTATCCTATAATTGGGTAGTATCCTATAATTGGGTAGTATCCTATAATTGGGTAGTATCCAATAATTGAGTAATGTCCAATAATTGGGTGATATCCCATAATTGGGTGGTATCCAATAATTGGGAAGTATCCTATAATTGGGTAGTATCCTATAATTGGGTAGTATCCTATAATTGGGTAGTATCCAATAATTGGGTAGTATCCCATAATTGGGTAGTATCCAATAATTGGCTAGTACCCTATAATTGAGTAGTATCCTATAATTGGGTAGTATCCTATAATTGGGTAGTATCCTATAATTGAGTAGTATCCTATAATTGGGTAGTATCCTATAATTAGGTAGTATCCTATAATTGAGTAGTATCCTATAATTGAGTAGTATCCTATAATTGGGTAGTATCCTATAATTGGGTAGTATCCTATAATTGGGTAGTATCCTATAATTGGGTAGTATCCTATAATTGAGTAGTATCATGGCCGTCTATAGTTGATCAGGCCAGATTCCCGAAAATAACAGCTGTTCAAAGTGGTCCTAAAAAATCAAAACAAACCGCCAACTCAGTCTGTGTCTATTTTTTATAAATTGCCTATTTAAGCAACTTATAGTTATGTAATGATAAAATAAACTAAACCAATGGATTTGTAATTAGTCAATTACTATAGTAGTGCTATTTTAACTGATCTGATCGTATTTAATCCATTTAAAAATCGTATATATACACAAGAGCTTGATGGCGATTCAATAAAAAATGGAGGTTGTCCTCGCATTATTTTACAGTTTAAACCAATTTAGAGTGGTCTGACGATATTTCTAATAGGGAATGAAAATATTGCCAAAGGCATGATTGATAGGACTGAAGTTTTTTTTCCGATTCTTTTTATCTGAAACTGTTAAAATTAATGAATTTAAAATAGAACGGACTGAACCATTCATATACCTAAGTCCCTAGTCAGCTAGGCTAGAAGCATCCTCCAAAATTAAAAACAGAACAGATCAAATATATTTTCTTCATAGATATTAAATAAGTACCTATATAATTAATGTTTTAAATAATATGATAAGACTGTCAGAGAGAGATTTTGATAACAAATATAAAATTATGGGTCCACTTCCCAGTTTCCTCACTACTATTGTGACTAGCCTACTGCCAGGCTGCAAAGTATGACTAATATGTCTCCCAAGATTTTATTTTTTTAAAGACAATTTCTCTTCAAAAGGTTGCAACAATCAAATATATATAATAACAGTCAACTGTGTCAACAGAGGTATCAGTTATCATTTTTTACTTTCTATTCAAATCAAGACTCAGGAGACAGGAGTGGGTAGGTAGGTACCTAATTACTATTTTCAGTATACTGTATATGGTATAGCCTATATAGTATAGGTAACTATTTATGTAAGTAAAATCAGGAGGTCCTCAAGTTTATAAACTTATACTAATTAGTGATTCACATTTATAAAAGATGCCTTGCCCATATTACATTAAAAAATTATAATTTAATAGAGACATTCTAAAAATAGGAATGCAACAATCTAACAGAAATTACTTACAGAAGAAAATAGATGTGCTGAATAATAATGAGATGTTATTTTACCTATTGATTGATGAAATTCATATGGAACCATCAAGTCATCAAATTCAAATAAAGATATAGCTAGTAGCTCTACTCTATATCCTATGAAAAATTTAACTAGAGAATCTCTCTGTGCTTAACTATAAGTTATATCATTCATCTCCGATAATAATAGAGTGAATAGAAAAACATTTGAAATTGTTTGTGCTGGTAATTTACTGAATGTATAACTCAGTGAAGTTCATTATGTATTCTATTAACTGTTCTTTTCAGAAATCTATGTAAAAAATCATGTAGTTAAAGCCTAAAGGTACTGAAAGTAATGTATTACATCTAATCTTGAAAACCTATGCTCAAACTCATCTAATATCTCTGTGAGTTGTTTATAATAAAACCATCATGACTTAGCCACAATATGTATTACCCTTTTCATTCCTAAAACTTCATTATTAAATGATTCAAAAATAATTATGTATTAATCCTTATTCATAATTATTTGAATGTTAAGTTATTTATACTAAAATTTATTATGTTTTTCAGAACTTCTGCTAAATTAAGGTCCTCAAACATATCAAGTGAAATAAATTTGCTGCTGCCTTCCAAGGAACGAAGCCGACGAAGGTAAAGACGACCAGAAATCATTTATATATATATAGATTAAACTTGAGTTCATTATTTAATAATAGAATATTTCTCATACCTTAATAATGAAATCAATATCATGGTTATTTTCATATCTTCATAATGATAGTAATTCATTTCTTGGGCTAGTTCATGTATCTATAGCTAATAGAATAAATTTATAAATATTGTTCTCTTTTCCAGATTAATGTTTTCAAAAATGATTCATAGTAAGCATCGACACCACTCATGGCCTGGCACCACACCTACTTTTGCTGAAATATCTTGGTCATATCCTTCTCCCATATATTGCAGTCACTTGAAGGTTGAATTTTTATGAAATGGTTTTCATAATGCTAGTCAAATTCTGCAAGATACATTATTGATATGGCTACTCTTGTGGAAGAGATGTTGGCTAAATCTTATTTTTTAGAGCTACATTGCAAATTAGTCTGAATTCTGAAAGGACTTCCAATCATTCAAAAAAACCTCTCAATTGTACTATTTTTAGTGTTGAATAATGAAAAAAAGAACACTTCTGGAAAAGGTTCCACTTCTTTTCAGATAAGATATTAACATCTTCTATTAATCATTTAAAATTGGTATGTCATCTTCAAACAGCTTTATTTAGTTTAAAATATAGTTGCTTACTGTTTATACTTTAGAGTTTAGACCTATGAAATATTTTCAGTTCCTTAGTGAAGTTTGATTCAACAAGATTTTAATTATTATTTTGAAACCTTTCATGGACATATTATACATGCTGATCAGTTATTTTAATAAAATATAGTTATCAAACTGTTTTTTTTTGTCTAAAAGCTTATAAATTCTAAAATTAAAAAAATTTATCTCTTTAGTTATACCACTTGGAAAAGTTTCAAATATATATTTTTTTTCAATTATTATTGTGGATTTATTAAGATTAAAATTCTCATTGTTTTCATTAATTTTCAATGCACATTCTGGTGGGATAATAAAAAATAACACTTTGCAAGCAGTTTTGTATACAATAGCTACTTTTTTAATTGGACAAAGTTTCTGGTAACAATAGTTACATATACCTTCAGTCAGGCATTTGTTTCTGTTAAAGTTAACTAATATTTATTTCTACAACTTCAATACAAACAAAAGAACAGTATTATGAACATCATTTATCCTCAATATTCTTTCTGTCTAAATCATTTGGAAACAGAAGTGTATTCATCCTGCAGATTGTAATAGCAGTTGCAGCCAGGAACACAGCATTTATTGCCTCCCATCTTCTGAAATGTTGAAAACAGAGATAAATTTAGAAAAAAATCTTTCAATGTTAATGAAAATGTTTTGCTCCGACTGTATTAAAATACAAAGAAAATATAAAAATAATAAAATGAATACATTCGATGTAATTCAATTGAAGCTTTTGACAAAATATTAGAAATTATTGGTTATTATTATATAGTGATATTGTTTTTTTTGAAAAGCATAGATACATGCATCATTTTATCTAAGTTGAAAAAATCATATGTTAATGCAATAAAAACTATAAGTGCCTATCCCAAAATAAAATAAATTGAAAGACTGAATGAAAAAGGTTTCTTTTATTCTAGATAGAATAAAGTTTCACTTCTGTGGTATTTATGTAATCTTCAAATGATATAATCAAACACTGTCAATGTTTGTGTTTAATTTAATTAGTTGAGAATTGCACATATATACAATTTTTTTGTAAATTTATTAGCTACAGCTAGTTCTAATTGGAAAAAAAGTAATTACAAATTTTAGCTACATACTAATTTTAAGTACCTAATCATATGAAGATTATTTTAAAACATATGCTTCAACTATTATATCATTATTGTGATAAGATTCAGTAAAAAACTAAATATTAGTATTTAGTAGTTAGATAGGCAGTGGACATAATTGACATTCAAAAATTAAATGATTAATTACCTTTAAAAGTTGAATCAACCGCTGCTATACAACCTGTAGACAATATTTTGCTTATCAGTAGCTAGGTAACTAGATATATGAAGAACATGTAAATATACTTAACTAGTTATGAGATCACAAATCTGCAAAAATGAAAATAAGGATTAAGTTCAGACACCAATACTAGTGAATTAATGGGGATTGAATCATCCAGATTATATTGCCAACAGAATCTAGAACTCCATTTTTTATAGCATCAAGTATGCAAATCCGAATTAAAGTTATTATAGCTACACAATAGTGTAATATATTTGATTTAATTCCTACTTTCTCTCAATCAGTTATATTTAGATTTCAGATTATTTTCTACCACACAGCAAATAGTTTCTCTTATTATTATTGGTTCAAAATAGGGATGTTATAAATAAATCAACCAACAATTAGGTAGGTCCAAAGTAGTTCTAGGTCCTTTTCGCCGTGACACTTTTGCTGGCAATATGACAATTATTTAGCAAAATAAGGTATATTCATTTTATAGTAAAAAACAGTAGAGTATAAATCTTTGTCACTTACAAACTTGGGTGGGGGAAATGGACTTACATTTGCTATATCTCATTATATTTATAATTTATAGCATTTTAATTTTTTTGGGCACAAGTGACATACCATGATTCCATGAGGCATGAAAGAGTCGTGCAGCAAAAAAAATTTTTGGGCAAAATAACTGGTCACCATCCAAAAGGTCCAGGTGACTGAAGGGAGATTCAGAAGCAGAGAATCTCCCTTAGTGGCCACTTAGCCAAATTAATGATAACCCAATCTGCATAATGTGTCTCCTGACCACTCTGGAAAGAGTGGTCTTCTCTGATAGATTAATTACTCTGTTGGAGTTTAGCAAACCTTAAAATACAATAATAAATTAATGGGAACTGTATAATCTGCAGCAATTAGCCTCTAAAATTCATCTGTTAGCCTTAGGTATTTTCCAGAGTGGTCTCCCGACTCTCAGAGATTATAATTTGAGAGAGAGTTACTCTAAGCAGCAGATTCAAAATCTCCCTCAGCTAAATTAATGGTAACATAGGAATTAATACAAAATCTCCCCCTTGGTAACATAGGAATTAATCCGAAATCATCCTCAGCTAAAATACCAAATTAATGGTAACATAAGAATTAATTCAAGATCAGTAATCAGTTAGATCATCCCCAGAGATCTTAATTTTCTAAAATTTGGCTCAGATTTGTTCCAAATTCTGCAGACTGGATGGCATCATGCCACCACTCTGCATAATGAGTCTCTTCTCCCCCCTCCTGCAGAGTCAGAGATTTTAATTTGAGAGACAGTTACTCTCTGACTCACAAGTCTCACACTCACAGTACAGTAGTAGATACTAGATTCAGAAATTAATGGTTACATAGGAATTAATTCAAAATCTTCCACATCTAAATCATTGGTAACATAGGAATTAATTCAAGATCAGTAATCAGTTAGATCATCCCCAGAGATCTTAATTTTCTAAAATTTGGCTCAGATTTGTTCCATATTCTGCAGACTGGATGGTATCATGCCTCCAATTTCTAAAAATTCAGTCAAAAACTACCGCAGAGAGTCTTGGAAAAATGTTCCATATTCTGCAGACTGGTGACATGCCACCACTCTGCATAATGAGTCTCTTCTCTCCCTCCTACAGAGTCAGAGATTTTAATTTGAGAGACAGTTACTCTCTGACTCACAAGTCTCACACTCACAGTAGCAGATTCAGAAATTAATGGTTACATAGGAATTAATTCAAAATCTCCCGCATCTAAATTAATGGTTACATAGGAATTAATTCAAGTATTCCCACAGAGATATACAATTTCTGAAGTTGAGCTCAGATTTGTGGCAGAGTCTTGGAAAATGTTCCATATTCTGCAGTCTGATTAATTAATTAATTCAATGTCACCCTCAGCTAATTTAATGGTAACATAGGAATTAAATCAAGATCTCCCTCAGAGATCTAAAATTCCTAAAGTTAGGCTCAGATTTATGTCAAGATAGACTTGGAAAATATTCCAAATTGGAATCTATAGCCTAGCTGCCTAGGCAGTGCTGAAGGCTACAAAATTATCACTCAATTAGGCATATCAGTCCTAATTAACAAACTAACTAGAGAACTTAGTTAACAAAACAACACAAGAAGAAATGTTTAAATCCTAACAAGGATCATTATCATATGATAATAACTTCCGAGTCTCTGATTTGCCTCCGGTGCTGTGCAATTCGTTCAGTTAAAAACCACTTTTATATATATTATAATGAATAAATTCACATAATTTTGATTGCAAATAATCCGGAACATTCCTTAATTTACATCATGAAAAGCACAAGGGGAAAAAACCATCATGAAGAGTGCAATGGCATAAAAACCGAAGAAAATATGTTGCGCGCCATCTTTATCCATTAATTTTAGCGACAGTAATTAGATATCATAGGACCACATTGAACAGCTGATTGAACTATAAACGCCATGATGAGCTGGCCTGATAAACTATAGACGGCCATGGTAGTATCCTATAATTGGCTAGTACCCTATAATTCGGTAGTATCCAATATTTGGTTAATGTCCTATAATTTGGTATTGTCTGATAGAGGAGATTGAAATATGCTACAATTTGATTGAAGTTGTAACTTTCATTAAGAAAATCTTTTAGATTGTAATTGATTATCTCCCTTGCAATTTTCATTTTCACTTGTGCCAATTCATTTTTCATTTGTACCAAATTGACTTGGAAAAGGTATAGTGTTTATGCAATCATTAATAACAAGAATGGAAACCTAAAGAATTTCTTATAGCTAAAGCATGTTTATCCACACTTTTTTCAAGATTTTGCTCAGTTAAATTTCGAAACGAAATTCAAACGAAAGACTTTTTGTCTCACAAATGCAGAATAAACACTTCCACTTTACAGAATTCTTTCACTTGCTCAAATACAGAAAAGAAAAACCATTTCAGTTTCTTTTCACAAACTCAGTTCGGTTGTATGCTAATAAATTAAAGAAAATCAAAAAACTTGCTCCAAGATTTGAAGGAAATATATTTTATGAAAGTAAGGAATTATATTTCACAATTTGTATAAGATTCTTAAATAGTAATTTAGTTTTTCAGATAGAATATCATTAAAATATTTAATAATAAGCATTCGTTGTAATCAGAAACAAACTATATTTTAAAAACAATAAGAATATCAATCTATTGGAATGTGGTATTTGCAATAATATGATATTTTAGATGTTTTTCTGAGTGGTAATGTATGAAATTGCGTGTTTTAAAAGTTCATATCACCATACAGTTTCGAGTTATTGTTACAAAAATAAATGATAAAATGTTTAGTCTATTTATTCTATTCAATCTATTATGCCTTAGATAATTGAATATAGTTAGGGATAATATTTTTTCATCTTTTTTAATCATAAAATCTAAAATACTTTTAAAAGAGAAACCAATTTTAAATCTGAAATACCCTCACACTCCATCCACATATATAACGATAACTGTGGATTTTGTTTCGCCACATTGCGTTCAATAAAACACTCTTATTGCTTTAGTAGAGCTTATGATTTTTATTGACAGTCTATAATATGAAAAAGATGAATGATATAACTGTTACTATACAGTATAACAGATTATATTACATTGACTAAGTATTGAAAGAGCTTCTTGCATCGTTTGTTTCCGTTTTTCGTCACTTGTCAGTTTTTTCTTTCATTACAAGACTTTGAACTATTTACATGGTTTAGGTTTTTTCGTTCCCATATATTTTTAATGTTTTTTCAAAACTTTTGTGTAATATTTTATTTACATTATTAAATGGATTTAAATTCTCATGATAATGGCATAACGAAAATATTGTGTGAGCAGAAAAGTTTGTTTTCATAATGTTGTGAGGACAGAAATTAAAAAAAAAAATTTCTCTCAATATAGTTACTGTAAATAGTAAAGGTCTATAATCTTTCAATTCAAATGTCAGAAAACCAATTTACTGATTACTCCTAAAAATCTGAACGCAAAAGTTAATCAATTGAAAAGAATAAACTTTGGGACTCGACTGTCTCTATGCTTTTTGAATTCCAATCAATCCTTATATTTTCACACACTAATTGAATATGTCTATAGAAATGCAGTGAGCATAAAGTTGATGCTCATATTAATGATATCATTAACTAATTATTGTCAAATTACTCAAGAATTGATAATAATAAAATTTGCATTTTTCATGAAAAGGCTGCAATTCGAAGTAATATCATAACTAATAGTAACACAATTTAGTTCTGACTCACAACATGAACTTCTTCATTGATATATATTTAATTTAAAAATTTTGTAATGTAATCATGTATATTTTCATACTATTACATATTATTCAAAAATGTTACGGATTACTAATGTAGAATATAAATATTTCAGCTCAGGTACAAATCTTGTCTTCATCACTGTTTTTTTATTTCAAGTTAATCGTATTTTAGTCATAAGGTATTCAGTAAATTTAAAGCTCCACATTTCTTAAATATAAAGTAATTACATCTTTGAATTTCCAGTTAATACAAATAAGGAGAATCACATGAACTCGTTTCTTCTCTTCTAATCTCTAAAGCTTCATCCGGCACTTTGCAAATTTACTCATCCGATGAACTGCGATTTGCAAGCTCTGAAATATTCACTGGCGATAAGCAGGCAAAATAAATTAATTAAAACAGTGAACGAGTGAATTGGCGATACTGATTCATGCAATTTTGCTTGCGATGGACCTTCTCGTTCATTTAGATTTTTTATAAAATGTAGTAGTTTTTATCTGCAATATTCAGTATTTATGTATAATATTGTTCTTCATTTAAGGTTTAATTACAAAATCCATTTTTCTCAAAACAACAAACAATATATTTTTTCATTATCATCAGATAGGCAATACAGTGGTTACATTTACTTTTTTTAACTATTAAGTTACAGAATTTAGTCTTAATCGCAATCGTCTCGTTAAAGAAATCAAAAACCACAACACTCATCAATATTGTTGAAACTATTCTTTTAAGTTCTAGTCCTCAATCATTTTCATAAAAAAGAATTTATTCATAAATTTTTTTTATAATACTATTCTTCAAGCGTTGAAGTCTGCTAATATAGACTCATGTCAAATCAATTGTCTACGAATAATCATATATTCAAAAATATTCTTACGTTACAACTTTATTCACGCAAGTAAAACTATATAGCCGAATAACTATTCTTCTGTTATACCATTTGTTTTAATGTTTTTTATTATACTGCATTTACGTGCAGTTGTTGCACTATAGTAAATGATCAGAACACAATCATTCGCAGACTAAAGGATAACATTGATATTTATTTCATCAATTCCGTTACGTTGATATATTTAACAAATTATTTGATAGCATACTTGATTTATTCTAAATTCAAAACTATTATGGAATAAATAATTTCTATTATTGTAGAATCTTAATGATTTGAAAAAAAAATTCAATATTGATTCAAATAATCTTGATACAGTTGTAACTATAAAAGTTCTACAACTTTATGTTTCATTATTATGCAGTTTTCTAACCATAACCATTAAACAATTTCTTCTTCTAGTTTCTATTCAACTGTGATAGAAAATAGCATAGCTTATAAATAATGTAGGTGAAGATTATATTGAAAACATTATTACATTCGCAAATTTGCGGATAACAATATCTCACAACGCAGTTATTTTTAAATTTATTAATTCATTTATATATTTATTCAACAATCTCGTTATTCGCAAAACTGAAAATGTGTACCACCAAATTGCGTGAAAATCAGTGAACCAATTAGTCAATATTCAGTGACCTTTTGGTATAATTTTAGGAGCGAGTCGGTCAAAAGTCAAGGTCATAGTCATTTAAAACTTAAAAAGTATTTAACTGTATTGCATGAAACATGGTTGGTCGATTAATCACTATACAGGAACCTTTTTGTCAGATTTTGGAAATGATCGGGTCAAAGGTCAAAAATCAAAGTCGAGGTCAAAATCAAACTAAAAGGTCTACTCAAAAAGAATTCAACCAAATTATCTCAAATTTGGACGATTGGTCATTATCCAGTTAACAGTTTATTAGATTTTGGGAGAGAACGGGTCAAAGCGGCGGCGAGGGTATGCACTTTACTGAGTGCACGTAATCTAGGTTAAGTGAATGCAATAAATTCGTTTCCTAATTTTATTATTGTATTATTCACTTGGAATATTTCACTTAATTTGTTTTCTATGCACTAGTAGAATAAAGTCGGAAAAATTCAAAGCAATCTTCGCTGAAATGCATATGTATATTTTTGATGTTAATATAATAAACAACACTCATTTAATTTCTGTATCATTTATTACACCAGTAGATATGAGTGTTAATGCAGGTCAATATCCTTTTCATTGAATTGATGCAGTACAAATAATATTGGTTGTCTGATAGTAACTGCAGTGCAGTATTAATATACTGGAAGACTGTCTCAAAACCCAATACCTATTACTTTACTAATTTTCTGATTAGGATAGGATAGTTGGTTGATAATTCTTTATTCGACTATTTGTGTTGTGTACTATATCGAATCAATGAATTAGAAAAGATTTGATTGTAGCAAATAATGTAAAACACCAAGTGATCAATATTATTTAATTATATAAATGTCACAGATATTTATGCAAAGAGTGAAAGTTATGGTTTAGTCATAGAAGATTTCTTGTAAATAACCCACTATAATTCACTTCCCGTGTTGTATTTGCAGAAAGAACAGGAGTCAATAAATGTCCGCAATTTTCGAAATTATTATGAAATGTTAATGTTAATATCCCTTATATACGTAGTTATTTGTTCACAGTTTACTACCTTTTCAGTTCACAGCTTCTGCAATGTTTATTTTGAAGAACATTTAAAGTGAAGTTGACTGGTTCTGATATTTCTGTCAATAAATCAATGCATATTTAATACTTTTGGAATTAAATTAATACATTCGGAAATTGTTATTAACTCAAAATAATTTGCGTAATATCTATTATATCATTTAAATGTAATACTAGATTTCACAATTCTAACATTTTATCATTACCATTCACTAATTCCATGGCACATATATAATTTAATCGTAATTTATTTATCTAAACTTCATAAAAATGATTTGAATAACTTTCATGTTAATTTAAGGATAAAAAATACTATAATATTGACGACAAAACCTTTTTGATGTGTTATATATGGTGTCCGGAAAACTGCCAGGCGGAAAACTGCAAAGCGGAAAACTGACAGGCGGAAAACTGCCGAAGCGGAAAACTGCCATACAGAAAACTGCCAGGCGGAAAACTACCAGTCACTTAATGGGAATTTATGTATTTCTTTACTTTTATTATTTAGTAATAAACACATTTAAAGAACATTTTAATTAAAAAAATGGCGTCAGCCCTTCGTTAAGGGGATATTCATTTTTACAGTAATAAAAATATGGATATTGGATTACTTAATATCCAAATGAAAATTATATTTCAACAAAGCTATATATGTACATTATTAAGCACACAGTAAACCAAACTTCAGTGCACATAAGGAAGTAACAATTACCATTTTATACTTATTTGTTATGTCACGTATATTTTAAAAAACATGTTTATTTATGTATATAAATAGTCCCTTGATTTTAATTTCCTGTATTAATGTCAGCAATATAACCTTCGTTTCAAAAGCAAACGTTAAACCCTGTGTACTGATTTGTGATTAATAGCTAATTAGATATTCTTATAATTAATTAACCTTAAATTATACAATAAATTAAGCGTATGTTAAATCAACATATATGTATGTTCAATATTTATTATATTTACATTTTCATTCTCCATGTCAATAGCACAACTTCTTCATTTTTACAATATTCCTTTATATGTAACAAGTATTATTAATTAATGTACAATCCAATTCGATCGAGTGAAATTGTCAGAGAATTATTTACTATTGGTAGGTTATAGCAGTTTAATAATCATAGATGTTGTGTTGCAAATTCTAAATATTTCACAAACATTTATCGAAGTTGTTTTATAATGAGTACAAGCGAATATTAAGCTTGAAGGCTTGTTCAATTCTCAAATTATAAAAAAAAATCGGACAGTTAGCGCGTTATGAACTGATAATTTAAAGATGCGTTATGTAAACAAAGAAATTGTACTCTGTCCCTAATACTAATATTTCTTTGTTTCTTCTCCTAGTATTTTAAACCTTTTTTAAGAAAGATTTTAGTTTTTAATTTCTATATAATGTTTCATATATATCTTTAATATTTATATATTTACATATTTTTCTAATAAATTGTCTACATTTAACTATTATTTTTGTTTTGTATACTAAGTAAAAATGAATGTTCCTTAACTCCTTAATGTTTAATTATAAATTAAAATGTTATTATTGACTAAAGTCTTTAAATTGCCAGTAAATGACTGGCAGCTTTCCGTCTGGCAGTTTTCCACTTCGGCAGTTTTCCGCCTGGCAGTCTTCCGCCTAGCAGTTTTCTGTGTACCGTTATATATATATCTGAATCATTCATCATTCTGCAGTATAACAACTTTCGACTATAGTTCATAAAACCAAAAAACTAATTAATAATTCATTAAATTTACTTTCTGTGAATAGTGAGTTCTTGAAAAATTACTGCGAGGCATTTAACTGAACCAAAAAAAAAAAAGATATTTTTATAACTTTTGGTGACGAATTTTTAATCAAATGAAATGGATTGAGCTGAAAATAATCTTTAAAACGATCAATGTCTGTTATTGATAATATAATTTTTATAAATTAATTTTTGTTGGCTGAAATTACAATAGATGCTTACAAAACGTCTTTTCTAGTTAACAAATACTTACCAACACAATTTAATTAAGTAATTAGTATCCATTCTAGTGGGTGCAGCTTTTAAATAGTAGCCTATATATTGTTTGAGATCGGTGTAAATCTGTACTATTGACTCACTGATCAGATTCATCAGTTATCTGTATGAACTCTTAACTTACACGCCGCATGGACTCCGCTCTAACATCTAAGTCTGATAATGAGTGAATTTAGAAGTGCATACTATTAAAGCTCTGGAACTTTATTTTGAACCAAATTAATTTATTCAAGAGGAAGAGAACTTATTTTTTTTTGGGTTCAAAGAACTAACTTATGAAAAAAATGTCTCAAAGAATTTGGTTAACCCTTTAACAAGGTGTAATGGACACATGACAACAATAGGAAGGACATTCACCTATTAATTCTGATGAAGTTGAGGAATATTCAAATCAGGATTTAGAATTGGCTCTATAGATCTTTCCTCAATACGAAATACTTTTATATTCATATTATTCAATTAGTTAATACGACTAATATTATTAAAAAAAATCAATTATAACAAGCCTGTGCTTATAATTTAGATTGAATATATATCAAGTCTTAATTTTAAAAGTAAATAAAGCATAGATTTCAAGTCTGTTGTTCTAGAGAGAGGATTTATATGCGATTATATTTCAGTGTTTATATTTCCTCAGGCTTAGAATTACATGATATCCAAAACAATATATATTTGAAATGTCTTTCTCCTTTATATAGTGATGTAAAGAACAATGAATTGTAGAGACATATTTATTATGGTGTGAAGGTATTTTGAGTCAAATAAATTAATTATTAATAATTTTAGTAGAATTTTATCCATATGTACAATTACTTTAAAAAACTCATCATGTATTCATGTTAAACCACTGTATATTTCATTCACAAATATCAATTTGGCAGAAGGCATAATAAATCTCACACAATTCGAACAGTTTAACTCCTCCAAACTGTGCCATTTCCCAGTAGTTGATGTCATGGAAAGTTTTCTCGTTGCTACCGCCATCACCCTCCAAATTTATAGAATAATCGTCTCCAATTTCCGATAGAAATCTGTTTTCGATGAACATTCGGATGAGCTTCAACTTCTCACCATTGTGTTAGGAAATAAAATAGAGATTGTTACGGTAAACTATGGGATAATAGAGGGATTTATATAATTCATTGAATGATTTCTTTTTTAATTCAATTCACAATCAGAATTAATTTACGAATTCATATTTCATATGGATTCACAATAAAATATAGTAAGTTTAAAAACATCTAAATTATATGAATCATTTATCAAATACAAAAAGAGTTAAACGGACTTAACAATGATCCAGATATTTATTTTAATGCATCTTGATATAATTCATGTTGATTGGGTTTGTTATCTCAAATAATTTTGTTATTGAATTAACTCGACTGTATTCTAAGTGTTTTCATACGTGACTAGAAAATAAAATAATAGTTAGGGAGAAAATTTCGTTAAGATAGAAACAATGGATATAACTTTTTTGTATATTATTTTAAAATATTAGGATTTTTCTTCATAGTTCAATACATAGGATTGGAAATTTCTTCACATTATTGGGAATATTGCATGTAGTACAATGAGAATGTAGTACTATCATAGATAAAGTCACTCTGATGATGCTCTATCAGAGAAAAGAGCCACTGTGATGATGTACTAGGAGAGAAAATGAATAAAAAACCCTCTAACCTATTTCATATGTTATTCTTGCATGTGTAGTGTAATTATAAAATTTATAAACAGGAGTACTATATGATAACTATAAATACAATGCTGGAGTGTCTGGCATCATATTACTATTTACATTGCTTACTAATTAAGTAAGCCATGGACTATGTCATAGCTAAGCAGTTAACTGCACCTTTTATGTCTGCGTCAAAGTGGACTAGTCAACTGAGTTGTACCTTTTTCAGAATATATGCAAAGCACTGTCGATAATTCCTCTTTTGCATATCAAAACTCTAAAATTCAGTATATTGTGGGGTAGATCACTTTGTCCATTTCCCCGCCATTTATTTTCAATGCCGCATTCACAGACTTCCCATTCGCTTCACCTCAACAATGTGACACAAACGAGTGAGATTCAATGGCAAGAACTGAAAAGAAACACCTTCGTCTGTTCTTTCATGATTATTGCTGGATTTTCTGCATGGAAAAAAATATTCTTCAATCAATGAATAGAAATCAATGGGAGTTCCAATTGTTTGAAGAATAAAATAACTGTAATTACTTATTTAAACAGTTAGTTAGATTTTAGGCTAGTGAATTATCATATATGCAGTACACAAATATACTACTAAGTATATTAATTTAACCATTGCTATTATATGAGGTAAAATGATATTCCTCGAAAATGTTTTTCATAAATCACTGAATACATATTCTATTTGAAATTCACTTTATACATGGGTATCAAAACATGGGACTAGGACAAAAGCCCATGCGACAAAAACCCACACCGAGAAAAGCCCACACCGAAAGAAGTCCACACTGACAAAAACCCACAACGACAGATGCCCACACCGTCAAAAGTCCACACCGACAAAAACCCACACCGACAAAAGCCCACACCGACAAAATCGCACACTGACAAAAGCACACACTGACCTAAGCCAACACAGAAACGAACACAGACAAAAACACACACCGACGGAAACAAAATGAATATTCCCGCATTATTCCGAATCATTGTAAAATTGTATTATGTACCCAATTTAGGGACGCTGTTAACTTAATTTTAAAACACTCTAGTTTATGTACTAAATTTTTAGTATATATTTGATTATTTAGTAAGATTGCAGGTAACCAATAGACATCTTGTTCAGTTTTCATGTAGGATTCCTGATATTAAGGGCAAACATCATCATCGTTCACTTTGCTAGCTATAGTCTTAGATTCTATAGCCAAGTATTCCGTAAATACTTTATTTGGCTACAATTATGTATGCCTCTTTGGCTTGATACTAATATACTTGTGTAATTAGTCAATTAATATGGTTGTTGATGTCCTGAATACACAGTTAATTTTAATTTTTCATCAAACCGTGGAGCAACAGTTAACATTTAACAATAAAAAAACTAAAATGTTTTATATTTCCTAATTTGACAATCTAAAATTGATTTATAGTTACTCGCAATTTCCATAGTCTAGAGGTGATCTGAGAAGTTTTGTTCGTTACCTGACTATCTGTAACCAGAACACGTTAAACATATTTACCAGCTTTTATCGGTGTGTTAGGTTTTGTCAGTGTGGGCGGTTGACGCATGGACTTTTGACGCTAGCGATTTTATCGTGTGGGCTTTTGTCACCTTTTCACGAAAAATAATATAATCTATAAAATGTAATTATTTATTCATCAAATACATTTCAATTTATATATCCAAAACTAATTAACTTACTTGAATTATTATTGAATACAATTATCTTAACTTCCTACTGAGTATAGAGGGTTTATGAGAGATGAAAATGAATAGTACATTATATAGGGTCACACGGGGTATCACTGCACATACCATTTTTATGGGTAATCATTTCGCACCCCTTATAATTTTAAAACCACTTGTTTTATCCTAAATCCGATTGCACCATCATTTCAACCATTTTCTTTTCTTCAATAAACATATGACGCACCATTATCCTATAAGTATTTCTAGAGCTAAGTCGCGATGTATCTGGTGCTCTCAGAACGATCTGAAAAAAGTTTACGCTGTTGATATTTAAATCCCGCAAACTCTCCAATAACTCTAGAACCAATATTTATAGATTCACATTGTTTTAACATGTTAGCACAAACAATAAGAGCTACATTATGTCAAATTTTCAACTTCTCGGTTTTCCCGCCGCAACCATGCACAGTTATACCCCAGATAATTTAAAGGTAGAGGGGTATCACTGCGCATCATTAATAACCATATTTGTATGTAAATCAATATAAAAATTATGATTTTTTAGTTCTTAATGAAGGCATAAATAATGAATAAGGTGTTAAACAATAAACGTACGATCGTATAATATTACTTGATATAAGTAGTTAACTAGTTACGTAAATTTTAAGTGTTAAATTTGTTGCAGATTCATTAAATATGTGTTTAAAAAGCAAAGGACAATTAGATTGGGGAGAGGGCTTTTACATAGAGAAACACAGACGTTTAGATGAGGGGGAGGAGGATTTAGATGTGGGAGAGGGGGAAATAAATGGCTGAGAGAGGAAAATAGATGTTGAAGAGGGGGATTTAGAGGGGAAGAGAGGGAGATTTCGATGAGAAGAGAGTGTGATTAAAATGGTAGGAGAAGAAGATTTAGATGGAAGAGAGGGGTTAAGTTGGGAGAAGAGGGATATTTAGATGGGGGAAGAAGAGGGTTTATATAGGGGGGAGGAGGGGCATTAAAATGGGGACAGGAAGCATTTATGTGGGGGAGAGAAGTGCTGTATTTATGCAGTGCGCAGTAATACCCCATCATGTGCGCAGTGATACCCTGATGCACTCACTAAGAGTTGCGCACAAAAAATTGCCAATAAGTATTTTATTTATTTAGCTATCATTTCGAAACTGGATGAGAACCATCCTCATTGATGATCATTTCATCAAGAGAAAAAGATTTTCTCTAGTACCTTTAGTTTTCGAGTAAATACATAGTTTGCGGGATTCTGCGCTGTGATATCCCAACCGACCCTAGTTATTTATTTTAATTGGAACCTTTTCACATTAAGGGGACCGTTCCCGAGAAAAATGGCAGAATTAAAGAAAAAAATTGTATTGTGTAAATAGTTGCTTTTTAACCTTCTTATAGTGTGTGCAAAATATCAGAGCTCTCATGTTACTCTAACCCCCTGGGGAGAGGGAGAAAGGGAAAAGGGAACCGGGGGGTAGGGAGTCAATATGTACTCTAAAAACCAACTCTCAGCCAATTATAATTCGTAAT
The DNA here is from genome assembly GCA_947561585.1 of Caprella mutica. Classification (NCBI taxonomy): domain Eukaryota; kingdom Metazoa; phylum Arthropoda; class Malacostraca; order Amphipoda; family Caprellidae; genus Caprella; species Caprella mutica. The sequence goes on along the minus strand of CANNZV010000077.1, from coordinate 522,130 downwards.
AATTAATTATCTCGCTATATCTGGTGAGTGCCTGACGATACCCTCACCTGCGGTGGATAATATTGGGCTTGTTAGCCCAGGGGGATTCAGTGCCAGAAGAAAAAAAAAAAAAAAAAAAAAAAACTTTGTTCGGCTTTCATTACCTGTTCTGAAAACCTATAAATTACTGTATTGAACGTTCAAAATCTCCGTCAATTTTGAAGATACGGCATTGCAGTTTTTTGCATTCGAAGCGCAAGATAATGCTCTACAATAACTTCAGAACAAAATTTCTCATTTTGGACTTAGACTTTTTCAGTATTTGTTTTTTTCCGGATAGTGTGAAATAAATTTTTTTTTTGGAAAAATTTAAAAAATTCAGCAATAAATATGAAATCAAAATTTTTGGTACTTAGTTAATGTAGTGCATTATCTCGCGCTTCGAATGAAAAAAACTGCAATGTCGTATCTTCAAGATTGACAGAGATTTTGAAAATTTAAGTTTTTCATTTTTTTTCCGTTTTCTTCGAATAAATCGTTTTCTATGCGTCAAATCGAAAATTTTTTATAAACAATAAGGGCTTAGAATTAAATTCTCTATATTGTTAATAAGTTTCATAATCGTAGCTTCAATAATAAAAATGTTATAAATTTCGGGAGTCGGTCCCCTTAAGTTTCATTGAAAAATTTGTAATATAAAATAAATAAAATGATAGTTTGAAAAAATTGAATAATAAGGGAATAAGTGATGAAAATGATCATCTGCAGGTGTATCCGTACTACTTAGAGTGTAATTGGGACACATACACGAGAACAGAGAGTGAAATACTCCTCCATACAAGATATTGTAGCTAATATATTTATTTAGTATATGATGAAGAATATATTTCCTTTCTGGAATTGAATTTTTGAACTCAGAATCCCTTGATAAATGGAGGTATAGAAAGTCTAAGAAAAGATAAATCTGCCAACAATTGCGTTCATAGACTGGTAGTGACGCTTATTGATATTTTATAGCTGAATGGAAATGAATTATTTAGTTATAAAGACATTCTATAAATTTTTTAACAATCTCTCTTTGTAAGATATATGAAAATTCTTCAATTTTACAAGAATGTTAATTACTATCACCAATAATCTCGTTTTTTTTCTAGTTACTTATTCCTTTCATATAACTTTCACATCTTCTCTTTGCATTGTAAACCAATTTAATAATGTTGAAAAATATCAATAACTGAACTTGTATTTCTAACAAACACTCAAATATTCAATGTAAGAATCAATATCAGTTCACAACTTGGCGCATTATAAGTTTTGATTCGTGTAGTCTTGATTTTTGTATGCACTCTTCTCAATGATGAGAGAATATATGAATAATACACAGCTTTATCGCATAGAAATAGATATGCTAATAGAGTACAAGAATTCCATCGCACATTTGAAGAATTTTCATCTCTGATATTGATTTAATTGTCCAGGGGTTTGACTAAAGAAGTTCTGCCTTCCGAGCGCCAACAATTTGGATTCTTTGAAAATCTGAAAGGTCTAACAATTGCTATTGCAGTATAAACATTTTTTAAAGATGTCTTTAAAAACACCTATTTTAAATAAGTTAATGAGAGTCAAAGATTTTAACTATTTGTTTTAAATATTCAGCTTTTCTCATTGATAGCAGAGTATCAGATCGATCAACCACGAATTCAAACTTTCTGCATACTGCGTGTAATCTACTTACGAGTTTTTCAATAGATTCTGTTTCGAATGCATCTCTTTGGAAAGGAAAGACATTATTTGATGCAAATTTGAAACACAAACATCTATTTTACCATTCGAATTATTGCCTGTTGGAACAGAAAGATAAGAAATAGAGAGAAAGTTAAGACACTAGCTTTTTATTGATAATAATATTGTATGTATATATAAATGTACTCCATGGTAAATGTAATGGACATAGTGCCTTATTTTCTATCATCTCCAAGATGGGTGAGAATATTCTACGCTCTTCTTGTATAAGTAATTTAATGCTTTAATTCCCAAGAATAAGATATGATTGTTAACCCAAATTGTTTCTCGTGGGGTTCTTTTAGAGCCAATTTTCTCCGAGATTACAACATAGGGAAAATCATTTGATGTATTTGCCGGACAATTATGCCTATGGGACATATCATGCTGAAGAAAGTTTTTTCATGTATTATTTATCGGCCATAATTTTAAATTCTGAAATAGGCTGTTGTCGAAATGCCAATAATATTTTAAAAAATTATAAAGCATAATATTGATTTTGTTATTTTAATGACACAAAGATTCATAGCTTTAATAAAAATTTCTTCATTTTATATTCACAATGTTTTTTAAGAAATATTATTGCGTTGTCAATAAAAAGTTATCAAATATGCAATATTCTGCACACTGATTCACACCCAAAATCTAGTGTTCTAAACTACTCACTCTAATGCGTCACCCTTATCATGCATAATGTATAACTGTGGTGTAAGTAGATATGCATAATTTCTCCTAAGTCGAATCAGTGTCACAGTACTCTGAGCTACCATTTTCTAGATATAATTGTATTTCCTCAGTGTAAATTCATAGTCTAAACTCTATTGGATGGAATGAAAACATAAAAAAAGAATCATTTCATGTTTATGAAATGATTGCGATTTTCATAGACAAATGAATGTCTACAAATTCCATGTAGATTGTTTCCATATTTCAATTAATTCAATCTACTTTGATTATTGGGTTTATCGTTCGAAAAATACTGAAAGTGAATCTAATATGACAGTCTGTAAATCGAGCACCAATTTGAATCATTGATATGAAACAGTAATCTTTTATTTTGCATAATAGTTGTCAGTAAAAATTGCGTGCAAATTTTGATATACTAGAAAAATTTGTAATAATACCCAAATTATGAAATAAAAACACGAATATGACATATATCTTGTTTGACATCTTCACATTTTTCTATTCAAATGGTGTCCTTCCAAATACTGACAGTGATGAATAAATTTTGCATGTTCGTCTCAAGGGACTGCGGTATGAGTTGACATCGTTAGAAAAAATAAGATATATTGAAAACAATTCTTAGAATTGAAATGATGAAAATGGCTGAATTACGATAAAAACTTAATCTTATTTCCATGTATAATGTAGGAACAATAAATTAATGCAATCTCCGGTACATTTTAACTGTTTGAATGAAAAATGTAATTTTATCTAATATGAATTCAATTTTTATTCTCATTTCCCAAGAAATTAATTTTCTCAAACCATGTGAATCGAATATATTTTTCAACAATTTTGAATTGTTGCTACTCATTTCAGATATAGGGTCTCTTGAATTCATAAAACTAATTTTAATTGAAAATAGTGCTTCATATATTTTGATCTCTCTTTATATTTGTCTGATTGAATTCCTATGTTCTGAAAATAATATAGGTACTGTAAAAGAAGAAGACTGAGTTCTAGTGCTAAATTTTTCAATTGCAATAACTCTCATTTTGAGAAATAATATTTTATATTAAATGAAATTCACATCTTAAATTTGAAATATATTTCATTTAATATTTTAACATGTAATCCAAAATAAAAATAATAAGATCACAGAATGCAGTTGAAGCTTCTACAATGTACAGCGGACGATCTATAAACAGATGAAGTTCAAAAATTGTCCATTCTTCCGAACAGCTCATTAGCACAACCTCTTTAAGTTATAAGCTTTAAAAATATTAAATCCGTCCACTACGTATCTAGTCAATCATTTTTTTTAAATACAGAGGTAGTGTAAAACACAATCAACACTTGTTATTCAGTATTTTGATTTTGTTGGTTTTATTTAATTATACTAAACAAACAAATAAGATTCAGGAGGAAATAATTGAATTTATTTTATATTGTGTTGCAAATTCTAAATATTTCACAAACATTTATCGAAGTTGTTTTATAATGAGTACAAGCGAATATTAAGCTTGAAGGCTTGTTCAATTCTCAAATTATAAAAAAAAATCGGACAGTTAGCGCGTTATGAACTGATAATTTAAAGATGCGTTATGTAAACAAAGAAATTGTACTCTGTCCCTAATACTAATATTTCTTTGTTTCTTCTCCTAGTATTTTAAACCTTTTTTAAGAAAGATTTTAGTTTTTAATTTCTATATAATGTTTCATATATATCTTTAATATTTATATATTTACATATTTTTCTAATAAATTGTCTACATTTAACTATTATTTTTGTTTTGTATACTAAGTAAAAATGAATGTTCCTTAACTCCTTAATGTTTAATTATAAATTAAAATGTTATTATTGACTAAAGTCTTTAAATTGCCAGTAAATGACTGGCAGCTTTCCGTCTGGCAGTTTTCCACTTCGGCAGTTTTCCGCCTGGCAGTCTTCCGCCTAGCAGTTTTCTGTGTACCGTTATATATATATCTGAATCATTCATCATTCTGCAGTATAACAACTTTCGACTATAGTTCATAAAACCAAAAAACTAATTAATAATTCATTAAATTTACTTTCTGTGAATAGTGAGTTCTTGAAAAATTACTGCGAGGCATTTAACTGAACCAAAAAAAAAAAAGATATTTTTATAACTTTTGGTGACGAATTTTCAATCAAATGAAATGGATTGAGCTGAAAATAATCTTTAAAACGATCAATGTCTGTTATTGATAATATAATTTTTATAAATTAATTTTTGTTGGCTGAAATTACAATAGATGCTTACAAAACGTCTTTTCTAGTTAACAAATACTTACCAACACAATTTAATTAAGTAATTAGTATCCATTCTAGTGGGTGCAGCTTTTAAATAGTAGCCTATATATTGTTTGAGATCGGTGTAAATCTGTACTATTGACTCACTGATCAGATTCATCAGTTATCTGTATGAACTCTTAACTTACACGCCGCATGGACTCCGCTCTAACATCTAAGTCTGATAATGAGTGAATTTAGAAGTGCATACTATTAAAGCTCTGGAACTTTATTTTGAACCAAATTAATTTATTCAAGAGGAAGAGAACTTATTTTTTTTTGGGTTCAAAGAACTAACTTATGAAAAAAATGTCTCAAAGAATTTGGTTAACCCTTTAACAAGGTGTAATGGACACATGACAACAATAGGAAGGACATTCACCTATTAATTCTGATGAAGTTGAGGAATATTCAAATCAGGATTTAGAATTGGCTCTATAGATCTTTCCTCAATACGAAATACTTTTATATTCATATTATTCAATTAGTTAATACGACTAATATTATTAAAAAAAATCAATTATAACAAGCCTGTGCTTATAATTTAGATTGAATATATATCAAGTCTTAATTTTAAAAGTAAATAAAGCATAGATTTCAAGTCTGTTGTTCTAGAGAGAGGATTTATATGCGATTATATTTCAGTGTTTATATTTCCTCAGGCTTAGAATTACATGATATCCAAAACAATATATATTTGAAATGTCTTTCTCCTTTATATAGTGATGTAAAGAACAATGAATTGTAGAGACATATTTATTATGGTGTGAAGGTATTTTGAGTCAAATAAATTAATTATTAATAATTTTAGTAGAATTTTATCCATATGTACAATTACTTTAAAAAACTCATCATGTATTCATGTTAAACCACTGTATATTTCATTCACAAATATCAATTTGGCAGAAGGCATAATAAATCTCACACAATTCGAACAGTTTAACTCCTCCAAACTGTGCCATTTCCCAGTAGTTGATGTCATGGAAAGTTTTCTCGTTGCTACCGCCATCACCCTCCAAATTTATAGAATAATCGTCTCCAATTTCCGATAGAAATCTGTTTTCGATGAACATTCGGATGAGCTTCAACTTCTCACCATTGTGTTAGGAAATAAAATAGAGATTGTTACGGTAAACTATGGGATAATAGAGGGATTTATATAATTCATTGAATGATTTCTTTTTTAATTCAATTCACAATCAGAATTAATTTACGAATTCATATTTCATATGGATTCACAATAAAATATAGTAAGTTTAAAAACATCTAAATTATATGAATCATTTATCAAATACAAAAAGAGTTAAACGGACTTAACAATGATCCAGATATTTATTTTAATGCATCTTGATATAATTCATGTTGATTGGGTTTGTTATCTCAAATAATTTTGTTATTGAATTAACTCGACTGTATTCTAAGTGTTTTCATACGTGACTAGAAAATAAAATAATAGTTAGGGAGAAAATTTCGTTAAGATAGAAACAATGGATATAACTTTTTTGTATATTATTTTAAAATATTAGGATTTTTCTTCATAGTTCAATACATAGGATTGGAAATTTCTTCACATTATTGGGAATATTGCATGTAGTACAATGAGAATGTAGTACTATCATAGATAAAGTCACTCTGATGATGCTCTATCAGAGAAAAGAGCCACTGTGATGATGTACTAGGAGAGAAAATGAATAAAAAACCCTCTAACCTATTTCATATGTTATTCTTGCATGTGTAGTGTAATTATAAAATTTATAAACAGGAGTACTATATGATAACTATAAATACAATGCTGGAGTGTCTGGCATCATATTACTATTTACATTGCTTACTAATTAAGTAAGCCATGGACTATGTCATAGCTAAGCAGTTAACTGCACCTTTTATGTCTGCGTCAAAGTGGACTAGTCAACTGAGTTGTACCTTTTTCAGAATATATGCAAAGCACTGTCGATAATTCCTCTTTTGCATATCAAAACTCTAAAATTCAGTATATTGTGGGGTAGATCACTTTGTCCATTTCCCCGCCATTTATTTTCAATGCCGCATTCACAGACTTCCCATTCGCTTCACCTCAACAATGTGACACAAACGAGTGAGATTCAATGGCAAGAACTGAAAAGAAACACCTTCGTCTGTTCTTTCATGATTATTGCTGGATTTTCTGCATGGAAAAAAATATTCTTCAATCAATGAATAGAAATCAATGGGAGTTCCAATTGTTTGAAGAATAAAATAACTGTAATTACTTATTTAAACAGTTTGTTAGATTTTAGGCTAGTGAATTATCATATATGCAGTACACAAATATACTACTAAGTATATTAATTTAACCATTGCTATTATATGAGGTAAAATGATATTCCTCGAAAATGTTTTTCATAAATCACTGAATACATATTCTATTTGAAATTCACTTTATACATGGGTATCAAAACATGGGACTAGGACAAAAGCCCATGCGACAAAAACCCACACCGAGAAAAGCCCACACCGAAAGAAGTCCACACTGACAAAAACCCACAACGACAGATGCCCACACCGTCAAAAGTCCACACCGACAAAAACCCACACCGACAAAAGCCCACACCGACAAAATCGCACACTGACAAAAGCACACACTGACCTAAGCCAACACAGAAACGAACACAGACAAAAACACACACCGACGGAAACAAAATGAATATTCCCGCATTATTCCGAATCATTGTAAAATTGTATTATGTACCCAATTTAGGGACGCTGTTAACTTAATTTTAAAACACTCTAGTTTATGTACTAAATTTTTAGTATATATTTGATTATTTAGTAAGATTGCAGGTAACCAATAGACATCTTGTTCAGTTTTCATGTAGGATTCCTGATATTAAGGGCAAACATCATCATCGTTCACTTTGCTAGCTATAGTCTTAGATTCTATAGCCAAGTATTCCGTAAATACTTTATTTGGCTACAATTATGTATGCCTCTTTGGCTTGATACTAATATACTTGTGTAATTAGTCAATTATTATGGTTGTTGATGTCCTGAATACACAGTTAATTTTAATTTTTCATCAAACCCTGGAGCAACAGTTAACATTTAACAATAAAAAAACTAAAATGTTTTATATTTCCTAATTTGACAATCTAAAATTGATTTATAGTTACTCGCAATTTCCATAGTCTAGAGGTGATCTGAGAAGTTTTGTTCGTTACCTGACTATCTGTAACCAGAACACGTTAAACATATTTACCAGCTTTTATCGGTGTGTTAGGTTTTGTCAGTGTGGGCGGTTGACGCATGGACTTTTGACGCTAGCGATTTTATCGTGTGGGCTTTTGTCACCTTTTCACGAAAAATAATATAATCTATAAAATGTAATTATTTATTCATCAAATACATTTCAATTTATATATCCAAAACTAATTAACTTACTTGAATTATTATTGAATACAATTATCTTAACTTCCTACTGAGTATAGAGGGTTTATGAGAGATGAAAATGAATAGTACATTATATAGGGTCACACGGGGTATCACTGCACATACCATTTTTATGGGTAATCATTTCGCACCCCTTATAATTTTAAAACCACTTGTTTTATCCTAAATCCGATTGCACCATCATTTCAACCATTTTCTTTTCTTCAATAAACATATGACGCACCATTATCCTATAAGTATTTCTAGAGCTAAGTCGCGATGTATCTGGTGCTCTCAGAACGATCTGAAAAAAGTTTACGCTGTTGATATTTAAATCCCGCAAACTCTCCAATAACTCTAGAACCAATATTTATAGATTCACATTGTTTTAACATGTTAGCACAAACAATAAGAGCTACATTATGTCAAATTTTCAACTTCTCGGTTTTCCCGCCGCAACCATGCACAGTTATACCCCAGATAATTTAAAGGTAGAGGGGTATCACTGCGCATCATTAATAACCATATTTGTATGTAAATCAATATAAAAATTATGATTTTTTAGTTCTTAATGAAGGCATAAATAATGAATAAGGTGTTAAACAATAAACGTACGATCGTATAATATTACTTGATATAAGTAGTTAACTAGTTACGTAAATTTTAAGTGTTAAATTTGTTGCAGATTCATTAAATATGTGTTTAAAAAGCAAAGGACAATTAGATTGGGGAGAGGGCTTTTACATAGAGAAACACAGACGTTTAGATGAGGGGGAGGAGGATTTAGATGTGGGAGAGGGGGAAATAAATGGCTGAGAGAGGAAAATAGATGTTGAAGAGGGGGATTTAGAGGGGAAGAGAGGGAGATTTCGATGAGAAGAGAGTGTGATTAAAATGGTAGGAGAAGAAGATTTAGATGGAAGAGAGGGGTTAAGTTGGGAGAAGAGGGATATTTAGATGGGGGAAGAAGAGGGTTTATATAGGGGGGAGGAGGGGCATTAAAATGGGGACAGGAAGCATTTATGTGGGGGAGAGAAGTGCTGTATTTATGCAGTGCGCAGTAATACCCCATCATGTGCGCAGTGATACCCTGATGCACTCACTAAGAGTTGCGCACAAAAAATTGCCAATAAGTATTTTATTTATTTAGCTATCATTTCGAAACTGGATGAGAACCATCCTCATTGATGATCATTTCATCAAGAGAAAAAGATTTTCTCTAGTACCTTTAGTTTTCGAGTAAATACATAGTTTGCGGGATTCTGCGCTGTGATATCCCAACCGACCCTAGTTATTTATTTTAATTGGAACCTTTTCACATTAAGGGGACCGTTCCCGAGAAAAATGGCAGAATTAAAGAAAAAAATTGTATTGTGTAAATAGTTGCTTTTTAACCTTCTTATAGTGTGTGCAAAATATCAGAGCTCTCATGTTACTCTAACCCCCTGGGGAGAGGGAGAAAGGGAAAAGGGAACCGGGGGGTAGGGAGTCAATATGTACTCTAAAAACCAACTCTCAGCCAATTATAATTCGTAATAATTAATTATCTCGCTATATCTGGTGAGTGCCTGACGATACCCTCACCTGCGGTGGATAATATTGGGCTTGTTAGCCCAGGGGGATTCAGTGCCAGAAGAAAAAAAAAAAAAAAAAAAAAAAAACTTTGTTCGGCTTTCATTACCTGTTCTGAAAACCTATAAATTACTGTATTGAACGTTCAAAATCTCCGTCAATTTTGAAGATACGGCATTGCAGTTTTTTGCATTCGAAGCGCAAGATAATGCTCTACAATAACTTCAGAACAAAATTTCTCATTTTGGACTTAGACTTTTTCAGTATTTGTTTTTTTCCGGATAGTGTGAAATAAATTTTTTTTTTGGAAAAATTTAAAAAATTCAGCAATAAATATGAAATCAAAATTTTTGGTACTTAGTTAATGTAGTGCATTATCTCGCGCTTCGAATGAAAAAAACTGCAATGTCGTATCTTCAAGATTGACAGAGATTTTGAAAATTTAAGTTTTTCATTTTTTTTCCGTTTTCTTCGAATAAATCGTTTTCTATGCGTCAAATCGAAATTTTTTTATAAACAATAAGGGCTTAGAATTAAATTCTCTATATTGTTAATAAGTTTCATAATCGTAGCTTCAATAATAAAAATGTTATAAATTTCGGGAGTCGGTCCCCTTAAGTTTCATTGAAAAATTTGTAATATAAAATAAATAAAATGATAGTTTGAAAAAATTGAATAATAAGGGAATAAGTGATGAAAATGATCATCTGCAGGTGTATCCGTACTACTTAGAGTGTAATTGGGACACATACACGAGAACAGAGAGTGAAATACTCCTCCATACAAGATATTGTAGCTAATATATTTATTTAGTATATGATGAAGAATATATTTCCTTTCTGGAATTGAATTTTTGAACTCAGAATCCCTTGATAAATGGAGGTATAGAAAGTCTAAGAAAAGATAAATCTGCCAACAATTGCGTTCATAGACTGGTAGTGACGCTTATTGATATTTTATAGCTGAATGGAAATGAATTATTTAGTTATAAAGACATTCTATAAATTTTTTAACAATCTCTCTTTGTAAGATATATGAAAATTCTTCAATTTTACAAGAATGTTAATTACTATCACCAATAATCTCGTTTTTTTTCTAGTTACTTATTCCTTTCATATAACTTTCACATCTTCTCTTTGCATTGTAAACCAATTTAATAATGTTGAAAAATATCAATAACTGAACTTGTATTTCTAACAAACACTCAAATATTCAATGTAAGAATCAATATCAGTTCACAACTTGGCGCATTATAAGTTTTGATTCGTGTAGTCTTGATTTTTGTATGCACTCTTCTCAATGATGAGAGAATATATGAATAATACACAGCTTTATCGCATAGAAATAGATATGCTAATAGAGTACAAGAATTCCATCGCACATTTGAAGAATTTTCATCTCTGATATTGATTTAATTGTCCAGGGGTTTGACTAAAGAAGTTCTGCCTTCCGAGCGCCAACAATTTGGATTCTTTGAAAATCTGAAAGGTCTAACAATTGCTATTGCAGTATAAACATTTTTTAAAGATGTCTTTAAAAACACCTATTTTAAATAAGTTAATGAGAGTCAAAGATTTTAACTATTTGTTTTAAATATTCAGCTTTTCTCATTGATAGCAGAGTATCAGATCGATCAACCACGAATTCAAACTTTCTGCATACTGCGTGTAATCTACTTACGAGTTTTTCAATAGATTCTGTTTCGAATGCATCTCTTTGGAAAGGAAAGACATTATTTGATGCAAATTTGAAACACAAACATCTATTTTACCATTCGAATTATTGCCTGTTGGAACAGAAAGATAAGAAATAGAGAGAAAGTTAAGACACTAGCTTTTTATTGATAATAATATTGTATGTATATATAAATGTACTCCATGGTAAATGTAATGGACATAGTGCCTTATTTTCTATCATCTCCAAGATGGGTGAGAATATTCTACGCTCTTCTTGTATAAGTAATTTAATGCTTTAATTCCCAAGAATAAGATATGATTGTTAACCCAAATTGTTTCTCGTGGGGTTCTTTTAGAGCCAATTTTCTCCGAGATTACAACATAGGGAAAATCATTTGATGTATTTGCCGGACAATTATGCCTATGGGACATATCATGCTGAAGAAAGTTTTTGTATGTATTATTTATCGGTCATAATTTTAAATTCTGAAATAGGCTGTTGTCGAAATGCCAATAATATTTTAAAAAATTATAAAGCATAATATTGATGTTGTTATTTTAATGACACAAAGATTCATAGCTTTAATAAAAATTTCTTCATTTTATATTCACAATGTTTTTTAAGAAATATTATTGCGTTGTCAATAAAAAGTTATCAAATATGCAATATTCTACACACTGATTCACACCCAAAATCTAGTGTTCTAAACTACTCACTCTAATGCGTCACCCTTATCATGCATAATGTATAACTGTGGTGTTAGTAGATATGCATAATTTCTCCTAAATCGAATCAGTGTCACAGTACTCTGAGCTACCATTATCTAGATATAATTGTATTTCCTCAGTGTAAATTCATAGTCTAAACTCTATTGGATGGAATGAAAACATAAAAAAAGAACCATTTCATGTTTATGAAATGATTGCGATTTTCATAGACAAATAAATGTCTACAAATTCCATGTAGATTGTTTCCATATTTCAATTAATTCAATCTACTTTGATTATTAGGTTTATCGTTCGAAAAATACTGAAAGTGAATCTAATATGACAGTCTGTAAATCGAGTACCAATTTGAATCATTGATATGAAACAGTAATCATTTATTTTGCATAATAGTTATCAGTAAAAATTGCGTGCAAATTTTGATATACCAGAAAAATTTGTAATAATACCCAAATTATGAAATAAAAACACGAATATGACATATATCTTGTATGACATCTTCACATTTTTCCATTCAAATGGTGTCCTTCCAAATACTGACAGTGATGAAAAATTTTTGCATGTTGACATCGTTAGAAAAAAAAAGATATATTGAAAACAATTCTTAGAATTGAAATAATGAAAATGGCTGAATTACGATAAAAACTTAATCTTATTTCCATGTATAATGTAGGAACAATAAATTAATGCAATCTCCGGTACATTTTAACTGTTTTGAATGAAAAATGTAATTTTATCTAATATGAATTCAATTTTTATTCTCATTTTCCAAGAAATTAATTTTCTCAAACCATGTGAATCGAATATATTTTTCAACAATTTTGAATTGTTGCTACTCATTTCAGATATAGAGTCTCTTGAATTCATAACTCTAATTTTAATTGAAAATAGTGCTTCATATATTTTGATCTATTTTTATATTTGTCTGATTGAATTCCTATGTTTTGAAAATAATATAGGTACTGTAAAAGAAGAAGACTGAGTTCTAGTGCTAAATTTTTCAATTGCAATAACTCTCATTTTGAGAAATAATATTTTATAATAAATGAAATTCACATCTTAAATTTGAAATATATTTCATTTAATATTTTAAGATGCAATCCAAAATAAAAATAATAAGATCACAGAATGCAGTTGAAGCTTCTACAATGTACAGCGGACGATCTATAAACAGATGAAGTTCAAAAATTGTCCATTCTTCCGAACAGCTCATTAGCACAACCTCTTTAAGTTATAAGCTTTAAAAATATTAAATCCGTCCACTACGTATCTAGTCAATCATTTTTTTTAAATACAGAGGTAGTGTAAAACACAATCAACACTTGTTATTCAGTATTTTGATTTTGTTGGTTTTATTTAATTATACTAAACAAAAAAATATGATTAAGGAGGAAATAATTGAATTTTTTTATATTGTGTTAAAAATATTACCTCTTTTATTATATTATATAGTACTTTTGGCAACAGTTATACATATCTTATTATTTCGTACATTATATAAGTAAGTTATTTAACTATATTCAAATATTAATCTGAGATTGTAAACCTTCATTAGCGTTTCTTTGAAATGCTTTTAGAAAAATTGTAAAATCTCAATCGCTGGAGTAGAATCTTAATCTTCCATTTTTTTACTATTTTTTTAGGAATATAAGTCACAGATAGAGCAACTGTTAATTGTAGTAAAATATATATAAATTCGATTTCATTATTGAAAAGTCAACTTTTTCACTCCTAAAATAAACAAAAGTGGTCTTTTAGTTCACTTACATTTAATATTTTTTTAATTATTGACTTATATATTTAATTCAAAATACTCTAGTAGCAATATAGAAACAATTATATTTTTACTTTACTTTATAATCTAGATTAAAACCACCGAATAATTAAGAACTATAACCATCTACCTAACTTGTGTTTGATATAAACATACAATTAAATCACTCTATTAAATGAGTCATTTGATATATAATAGAAATATTACCACATATAACAGCCGTTGAATCATTTGATAGTAGTTGTGACTGTTAAAATTCGGAATTCGGAATATTTAATATTATAAATTTGGAAAAAAACACAAACAGATTATATCAATTAAAACTCAGCAGAACGTTATCACCATGAATTAAATAGTTAGTACGATACTCGCACTTGAAAATGGCACGAAAGTGTGACGTCATTTGGTATACATATATTCGTATCGGAAATATTTGGTTGTATCTCCATGAAATAACTTTTGATTACTTGGTCAAATATATAATTAAATGCATTGTAAATGTTGATATATAATTGATTAATTAATTATATACCTTATACTGAAATCATTTATTGAATTGAGCTCAGATAATATTCAATAATAATTCGATTTGGGTCGACTACGGTCGATTGTGTATTCTCCAACAATGGTTCAAATTGAAGAACTATAGAGAGTAAATTCTAATATAAAAATGTAGGTATATGAACTATTCATCACGATAAAATTAATATGGTGAAATATAATATATACCTTATTAATATTTGTTGGCGGATTTCTTCAATTAAGGAATGAATGAGAATCATAGATCACTAACTTTATATTGTTGTTCATAATATATACAAATGAATAAAAAAGAAAAGAAAACTGTATAGAATAAAGTAGCTGTCCTGGTACTTTAGGTATTTAAACACAGCACGTAAGTCCGAGTCTTTAATTTTGTGATCTGGGAAGGGAAACATGCAAAGTTACAAAAGGGCAACAATAATATAAATGATAACTATAGCTGCAGCAAGACCGCTTCAAATTGAACATGTTTAACTAAGTTGAAAATAAAGATAGGCATAGAAACGTCTATAGATAGCAATCAAGTTTCAAATACTAGCACTTTAACCAACTAACTTTTAAATAAACTAACTTTTAAATAAACTAACTTTTAAATAAACTAACTTTTAAATAAACTAACTTTTAAATAAACTAACTTTTAAATAAACTAACTTTTAAATAAACTAACTTTTGAATATCTGAACTTTCGAGGATGTGAACTAGATAATTTGAAAATAGAGATTAAAATGGAAATATGCTATGGTCGATAACAGAGTATAAACAATGGAAAAAATTTACCAAGGCTAACTAAAGATTCATAAATATATGAATACAAAAATATGCCTATTTAAGTAACTCACTTGGTTTTGGGAAGAGGGTAGTAAATACCATCAACTTACTAATTGATTAACACTGAATTACGCATTAAGGCGATCTATTTGGGTACGTACACATTATTGAATGAACTAAATGGAATCTGAAGAATAAGGGAGAAAATTTAAGAAAGGTAAACAAATAACTAATTTATCAAGTGAGAATTCATAGCCGTAAAAACTATTTAACTTAAACCAACTAGAATCTACTTTTATAAGTTAGAACGGCTAATGTGAAAATAAATTTGTAAAGTAAATGTGCTACCTGCTAAAAACTATGAAACTAAAATTTATCGGGGAAAACCTAGCAAGGGGATAAAGAAATTCTGTTTTACATCACTTGACGTGACAGTAGCTTTTGAGAACATGTATATACACTGCATTGAATAGGCATTATAGCTGACTAGTTAGATATAGACTCAAAATAAACAATACAAGAACCTGAAATCGTATACCAAGAGACGTCACACTCTTTTTCTTTGCCGGTATTTCTGTCGAGTGCGAGTATCCTTGTAACTATTTAATTCATGGTTATCACCATCTGCTGGACTAAATTAGTCTCTAATTGCCAATTAGATATCAAAATTATTTACAATTTAGTTACGATATTCGTTTGCTTAGTACATGATATAAGGTTCCAGATTGCATGGTTTGATATCAGAGAGAGTATAATGATGTTTATATAGTAGATATATTTGAACTGTACATATTATTCCTTAAAAACCATTAATTAACTGAAGCATAAGTCAAATAACTAGCTTATAACTAAAATAATTTCGAATTATATTAATTTTGATTCAAGTACAAAGTATATATTAATTTTAAAGTACATCAATGATTATCATGATGCTCAATTACCCTTTAGTTAATATTATTTTAGTGCCTAAAACTTAGGAAAATGTTACAAGTGGCAATATCTGTGGGATCTCCTTCTGTCAACCAAGACTGGAAATAATAATATTGCTCTCTTTAGTTCTTGTGTCAAGGCGGAGTGCGCTGCTAAGATGAGGAGATCCCTTCGGCACATGGGGGAGTAATGGGTTAGAATTATTTGTATTTTAAATAGGGGAAAATAAGACCATTGAATGTTGCTGTGTAATTAAACTGACTGATTGATATTAAAGCTTCCCTCTAATCTAAATTATTGAAAACGCTATTCATCAGAACTAAGGTTACTAATTATAAATAATACAAACCAATTCAAATTTGGTGCCACATTTTTAATTTATTATGTAATTTAATTTATATGTTTGATTTTTCTTGTTCCCTCTGAATTTCAAGCAAATTAAAACTATTACCGATTGCCAACAAATTTTAAGAAAAATAAAATATTTCTTTATACATATATAGTAATTTAAAGTTGAGAGTGTTTTTAAGGAACATCTCTGAGTGGAAAGAATTTTCCTTTTAATAAATAAATTTGTTTAAATGGTATGTTATTTAAGATCAAACATTAAGAATAGTTACCACGTTAAATAAATAGCACTGTGCAATATATTCATTCGCATTCTCAAAATTTATTTTAACAAATAGGTAGATGAAATTCATTGATGATTATATATTCCAATTTCATGGAAATACCCGCGATTCCATAAAGGGGATCGTCTCCTGTTTTTGCTAGCTACCAATAATACTCATCCGATTGAGCTGAGATTTGGACATAAGGTGTAGAATGCTCTAAGTCTTTGAAGTTGGTCTTGTAAATTTTAGGTAAGATATCTATTTTGAAATCAGTAGACATTTTTTAACCATATAGTCAGATCATATGTTTTTAATTATTCATTATTATATACAATTGAAATGAGATATTGATACAAAATTTGGAGAACTTTTATTCCTTCTGGTCGAAAATGATTACTCTGGATGACAATCGCTGTCATAATCAGGATGTTATCCTTCAAAGTCTACGATAAACACTAATAAAATATTCTGCATCTTGTTTCTACTCATTGTTTCGGTAATTAACATATTGTAAAAGGCAATTGTCGACATTGATGCATGAAAAACTACTAATAAAATAAATAAATAAATTAGAGGACTAATTCTATTGAGGCTGAAAACATCCAGCTCTTAACTTTTTCATATTTTCACGAATTAGGAAATAATATTTCCTTGACCCTAAATTACTAAATGCAAAAATCTCAGTCTGGTAGTAATAAATTACCTTTGAAGCGTAATTACAACTCTGGAACGGCATTTAAGATCTGAATTATTTTAATCGGGAGAGAGTGAATGAATATATTTGTAGTTCACATAACTAACTTTTCAATGTAAAGAAAAGTCTTAAAGAATGATTAAATCATATATGAGCTATTGAGTAAAAACAATAAATATTTATTAAACAACCATACTTAAGCATCTGTTAAAACTGACAATGTCTCAGAAATTAGTGAAAAATGAAAGTAAATTCATAATTTACCTCTCGAAATGTCATCAAATATATTTTTGAATGTGTCTCAATTTAAATTCTTTAATTTTAAGTACATTATATTGTTTACAGAACATTAAGTTTACAGAACATTAATAATGTTCTATTGATATAGGTCAGATGTCAATATATACTTTAGAATATATATAACTGAAATTTTCCTCGAACAAAATATTTTATAAAATGAATACACAATATTAATTTTTTTACAATTGAATCAATGATTATCCATCATGCTCTCATTTATTCCCGTAAACATAAATCTTATAAAAGTTCACAAATTTGTTAGTTTAAAACATATAGTTTAACATCAACGAATAGATAATTTCAGTATTCAATAAGAGAGCATAGGTAATGAGTCATTTACCATTTACTGATGGATTTATCGTGATCTACAGTACTGGAAAAATATATTATGGATTTTTCGAAATCGAAATTTAGTTTAAAAAATGTTAATCAAACCAATTTCGTTAAATGCAATTGGATTTATTTTAATACAGTGATACAGTGATACGTCTTTATAATTCATTAACATTTAGTTTGGTGGCATTTAGCATCCATAACTCATTTTTCAAAGAAATAAATGTTCTATATTGTCATACCTAAGCATTCAAGCAGGTAGCTCAAAATTTGAGCTGCCGGAGCAACACACAAACTTAATTTTTAAAGGTGGTACAATTTCTGTAACACTGAGCATTAAACGTAACCCTTATTGTGATATTGAGTATATACCACCAGACTTGAAAGCGTTTTTTAGGATGATACAATTTCTGTACCATCGGATACCAATTGTAACAATCAGTGTGACACAAAACATGCACCACAAGACTTGAATGAGATAAGTACTTCAACGGTCGGTTCCTCATTCCTCTCACTTCCTACACATGCCCTTTCATTTTCTCCACAGTCTTCTTATTTTTTTTTAAATTCTACATCACGTTCTCCTCATTCCTCATCGTTTTCTTTTCTATTTCCAATCACTTTCTCACCCGATCCCCATCAAAGTCACAAATTGTTTCAATTTTTCTTACTTGAATTTGCAATCATTTCAATTCTTAACAGCCCTAATTTGAATGAGGAGGAGGGAAAACATCTTAATTGCAGCACCTCTTTTTTCTGTCTTTTAATTAATCTTTCTTTAAAAAAATGTTAGATTTTGAAAAAAAAACATCGTTAATAATCCAACTAAAGAGGAATGGGAAAAATTGATGGGGAATGGGGAGAAAGTGATGAGAATATTCAAAGAATCAGGGGACTATGGAGAAAATGATGGGGAAAGTGGAGAAAGTGGGAAACCGACCATTGAAACACTTATGGATGCTAAATGTTGGCAAACTAAGTGTCAATGAATGATCAAGACATATTACTGTATCAGTGCATAAAAATAATCTGATTTCAGTCAACCAAATTGGATTATTTTATCTTTTTGTAAACTTAATTTCGATCCATGATCACTTTTACAGTACTGTATGTCAACTCTTATTTTGATTACTTCCACATTACACTAGGGGCTTAGCATATAATATTGATTAAAAATAATTAATATTTACAATTTATTGTAGAGGTATTGATGGATAGATATTCTACAATTCTTAAAATCTAACTCTATTTAAAACGAAAATGTATAATTATTTGAACAAAATGGACTCTATGCAGCTAATATGAGTTTGGTACTCAAATTGTAGTATATTTAACATTTTCCTCAGATTTTTCACTGAAGGTTTTTTTTTCTCGCACCAATCAAGTTCACCAAACCAACAGACAATACGACACCCTGAAAAATATTTTCTACAGTTCTATAAGGTCATCACACGTAAAGACAATGTCTCCCTGAACAATATTCTCTTCAGGTTTATAAGATCACCATTCGTAAAGCCAATGTCATCCTGAACATATATTCTCTCCAGTTCTTATTGATATGTTGACAGGTGCAGACTCAATCCATCCCATTCTGATCTGATAGAGCAATAACTCTCCTTTATCTACCAAGATAGAGTCGCAATGAGTGGGGCTGTAAATTGAAAAGAACTTGGGGAAAGGCAATAAGAATAAAACATTAAGGTAATTTGTTTGGATGTACAGTAGCTGACAAAATATAAAGGTAGGCAAAAACAAGTTATCTAAATCTTTAATTTCATAAAAAGTACAAAACACACATTATTGAAATTTTGCGTGTATTTTCATATAGAGCTCATATGTATTCGTATTAAATTTCATAGCATTTGGACAAATATTCTAGGAATAGTTCCATATTTTACTTCAAACACTAAATTTTACTCTGGTCGAAAGTTATGGGTAGCCATCATAAACTTTGAAATATTCGCGGATATTGGCAATTAACTCAATAATTTGTGAATAATTCTTTATTATATCACTTCAATACATCTTCTACTACAAAATTCTACAAATTTGGCACAATATGAAGGAGTTATCTATCTTCTATTCATCATCGAGAAATGTCCACAATTCTTCCACATTTTTTGTGTTTCTTCTCTGAGTACAGTCTCCAATTTTTATCTAAACAATCTTAATTCGATTGAGGTCAGGACTCTGTGAGAGCCAGCTCATTAGAGCAATTTCTTCATCTTCCACTAGAGTCGTAACTTTTTTTTATCTGAGTAGTAGGGTACGTTGTCCTGCTGAAACTCTGTGGTTGAGGGTCAGCTGCTTGTTTGGAGGGGAGAGTATGATGACGAAAGAGCTGTTCTTTGCATCTGCAATAACTCCTCCTCATAGATAAACAATGGAACCAGGTTCAGCAGAAAAAATGACCACCAAGACCATCACACTACCTCCTCCAAAAATAACCGTTTTCTTGACGTAGTTCAGAGTTAACATTTCCTCTACTTTACGTTTGATTTGTACTTACCTATAAGAACCAAAGACTTCTCTTTTTTTCCATCATCACTAGAATGTACTTTCGACCAGTGATCAATCGACCAAACGACATACTCATGACAAAACACAAGTATCACTTTCCGTTTTTTGAGATTGAAAGCTTCGATGCAGGGACAAATTATTGCAAACCAACTTGTTGAAGTCAAAGCTAAAAAGTAGACTGGGACACCCTACCACCAGACATGACATCTATCTCACGAAAAATTTGACCAGAAGTGTTGAAACTACCTTGCAAGCTACTTTGAAGATTTGCATGATCTTCTCTCAGCAATGCTTTGGGAAGTCTACTATTTTTCTGTTTGGAATCAACAACTCCATACTGCTTATGTTGAGCAACAATATGTTGCACAATCGTTTTGGACCTTCATGTGGCAATAGAAATCTCTTGCAACGACAATTAGAGACTGTATCAGAGGGGAAACTTGTGGATATTTATTGAGGAGGAGTTATTGCATATGTAAAAAACAGCTCTTTCGTCATCATACTCTCCTCTATCAACAAGCAGCTGACCATCAATCACAGAGTTTCAAGCAGGACAACATACCCTACTACTCAGATAAAAAAAAGTTACGACTCTATTGGAAGATGAAGAAATTGCTCTAATGAGCTGGCCTTCACATAGTCCTGACCTCAATCGAATTGAGATTGTTTGGATAAAAATTGGAGACTGTACTCAGAGAAGAAACACAAGAAATGTGGAAGAATTTTGGACATATCTCGATGATGAATAGAAGATGGATAACTCCTTCAACTTGTGAAAAATTAGTTAAATTTTGTGGCAAAAGATGTATTAGAGTGATATAGCAAAGAATTATTCACAAATTATTGAGTTAATTGCCAATGTCCGCGAATATTTCATAGTTTATGATGGCTACCCTTAACTTTTGACCAGAGCAAAATTTAGTGTTTGAAGTAAAATATGGAACTATTCTTAGAATATTTGTCCAAATGCTTTGAAATTTCATACGAATACATGTAAGTTCTATATGAATATACGTGCAAAATTTCAATAATGTTTCGTTTTGTACTTTTTATGAAATTAAAGATTTAGATAACTTGTTTTTGCCTACCCTTATATTTTGACCGCTACTGTATAATTGTATACATTGTTAATCATTCGTATAATCGAGAATATTGTTTATAACTGATAATTGTTAACAACTGATACCAATATATCAACAAGTTAAAGCATCTGTTTTAAACTGTCGTTATATCCTTTATTTTGTATAATTGATGGGCATCTAATATTTCATAACAATACAAATAGCGAATTTGTAATTAATAAAAAAGTAAAGTTTTTTGATCTTCAATTAATTTCGATATTGCTGCTCTAAAACCAACACAAATTAAAGTTACAGAGATTTAATAACATATACTTCGAAAACAAATAAATATTCGACATAAAAATAAAATTGTTCTCAGCATCATTTTATTTACAATATCTTCAAGCAAATTTTAAAATGAGTCCTAGTATTAATATTTGAAATAAAGTTCAAACTGCAAAAAATAACTGCATTGGACCAAATGCATTTTCGAACTCATTATTGGGAGATAATGGTAGCCATGAATAGAAGTATGGGCATACTCTTCGCCATGCAAAAAATAGGATGGAGAGATCTGAAGCATCAAATGGAAAAAATATTTTCTCAAAATAATTATGTATGAAATGGCCTGGAGAGATGATCCAAATTTAGGTTTTGATTTTTGATAACGTAATTAGAAAAAAACAGTTTTAATCCAAATAACATATATTTTAGAGGCTATCGAAATGAATATGAAAAACGTAAATAAGAAAGTTACTTTATCTATGATGTCCTACATAAAGCCGGGTTTCCACTGAGGCAACATTTTGGCAACAAGCAGCATGCTACATTGCCGCAGAGGCCAAATATATTTCAACCAGTTCAACATAAGGCAACGTGTAGCATGTGCTGCTGCGTAGCATGCTGCACGTGGTTGCACGTTGCCTTGTTGCCTGCTGCAAGCGGCAAGATTTAGCTTGTTGCCTAGCGTTGAACGGCTTCCCACCAATGGTGGGAAGGATTTTTGTTGCAGACAACGAAGAGAAATTTTTATAGTATTGATGACAAAATTTTTACATTAGTTATGTCAAACAATGTCTCATTTTCTTTGTTTAAAAAATTGGATTAGAAAATGGTCAATGACATACTACAGTATTTTCGAATATAAAAACGTTAGAGATTATTCATAATCACAGTGTAGAGTATAAATAGCACAGAATTAATTAAACAACTTAATGAGGTAAACAATTTAATTAAATCTTTGTATTTATAGATTTATCTCACTATATAGAGAAAACTATTATAAATAAATATATTTGTACAATTCATAAAGTAAAGAATTTATATTGTTTTATTAATAATAAATTTAATTTAAAACATTAATTACTAAACAAAATGAAATGCCTGGCACAAATGAAGATCTCTTGTTTATCGGATAATATTTCACTATTTTTACATGAATATTTTCTGAAACCTCTATTCAGTCTATTCCATGTTTCAGATGATCGCATTGGCGCTCAAAGTTTGGAATCTGGTTTCGTTTTTGTTGAACTGATTGAATTGGTCTTGCGGGAAGCAACAGGCAACAGAGCACGCAGCATGATACAAGCAACGAAGGTGTTGCCTTGCTGCATGCTTCGTGTCTCTTTATTGAAAGTAGCATGCTTCATTCTTGTTGAAAGACAGTGAAGTCGTGTGCTACATGTTGCTTGTGTTGCCTCCGTGGAAACCCGGCTTAACACTGCGGTCAGCACACTGTCAGGACTGTAGAGTTTCTATGTTGAGATGATTGGGGCGTGTAGTGATTAATATTATTCTATTTTCACATTTTGATTTGACTAACTGAAAGATCTAATTTATTTTCGTTAAAATTTGTGAGTTTTAGAAAATCAGTAACTAATTTTAAATGATTTAACAAAATGAAAAACTACCTAATTATGTAATCTCTTTCGTCATATGAATATTATTTTTCAATCACGATTGAAACATTTTATTTATATCTTGCATTCATTTAAATTGGGATAAAATTACCAATATTCACTTATGCAAATTGGACAAATAATATATATCTGAATTATAAATCATTTTTTACTCGTAATCTCGTACTTGTAATACGTATATAACATAACAAACATTAGTAATCCTCTCTCTAAAGATTATGACTCGTAAGCGTGAAGGTTGAAGTCAAAAAATCTCACCCATTGCTTTGTATGACAATTGATCAATTTAAACAGATCTCAGTTTAAAACAAATAAAAACGATCAATTGAGGAGTTTGAGATTGCTATAATTGAAAGGAAAACTTTTTACATCAATAAATATACATTATGTCTTTGACTAAAAGAGATTAAATTATTTTTTCAATCTGATGAAGTGAAAGACATCTCATTTCTATGACAATTATGCTATAAAATAATTTGGGGGAAGATACTTTCAGAAAAAACATATAAATCTGACAAATTCGATACTGTTACATCGTTGTCAATATATAATTTTCAACTAAGTGATATTATATTCTCTTGTTTTCATTGTGTCTCTACAGTCAAATTTAGAAAACCTATCTCCATTCCCATTGTTCATGTTGTCACCCGCTTCCAGGTCGTATCTCCAAATCTTTAGGAGACATCTCCCGTAGCTCCAGAGACTGACTTTGTATTCCAAGCACAATCAGATACGCAAAGAAAAAGATTGTTGCTCTGCATACATTAGGCATTGTACTCACAAAAATACATAAACAGAATTAGGGGTTCAATTTAGGAGAAAAGTGAGTCCGTTATTCTCGGAATTGGAATATCTACAATGGTACATATATGTATATATTATACATATTAGTTAATATGATAAAGCATACATTTGATTTTAAACTTGATTTAGTTATAATTTATCTTGATGGTCACATCAGAAATTGAATATCAACTATTTCCGAGCAAAAAAATTTTTGAAATAAATTGACACAAATACTTACTTCAAAAATAGTTAATTGGATGGCCAACCAAGTTAATCAATAGATTCAAGAAAAATTTCAGATTTTTCAAATAATAATTTTCATCCTCTTACTTGAAATATGTGTTTGTTATTCTTATAAAATGAAGATCCTTTCCTCCAAAAGTACATTATTCATGAATTATGCATACCATTACCTCTCCCTACGTCAAATATCCAAACTGTATCAAAGGATTCACTCTCAGTCGGCGAGTAGACTTCGTAGAGTTATGGCGTGTGTGCATTACCTCTGCAGCTAGTGAGATGAGTGGCGACGCGAGGAGTTGGAGTTTGGAAGTTCGTTCAATAGGAAATTTATCATCAATAGCTGTGAAAATAAAGAGAACAATAATTAAAAAGGAAGACAGTATGGTGCCGGTGGAGTGAATTATTATAAAATGTGAGTGATATTCTTATCGGCAACAGATATGTTAAAAGAATTTTTTCAAATATATTCAGAATTGATTTTTGATTTGAAAAGAGGAGGAAAATCAAAACATAAGTTAAATGTTTCTATTGTACCAGATTATACTTATTAAAGATATATATAATGATATCATTCATTGTGTACGATAGTGATATACTGTATATCAAATTAGAATGATAATACTGTGAAATTAATATATTATGAACAATTCCTCATAAATTAAAGTGTATTATAACCTCCTCTGTCACTAAAGTGTTAAAAACTTATAATGTTCCGTTAAATCCATTACATTACTTCTCCCCGCATCTTCCAAACAGATTTCGTAACTTTTGTCCATCTCGCTCAGTGGATATTAATCGGCCACATTTTGAGAAGTTAGAGGAACTCTCCTAACTTCGATAATTCAAGAATTGCACTTCCATTGAATGTAACCGCCGTGAAACATGGGAAATAATTCACGTTGAGAACACGACGAAGATTTAGTAGATTAACATCAGCCAGCGGTATAAATTTGACTACATACACATATTAATATTAATCCTGATAAATAATTATATTCAAATGTATACACTGATTATTAAAAAAATAGAATACAAAATATAGTCTAAAACAGTTTATTACTCGACAGATTTAGGAACAGATTTCGATGAATAGCTTGCAATTCTTTCTCTTTTTTGTAATAGAAAATTATGTCCAAAAATTATTTTCCATTTTCTATTGTATATAATATGAAAAATGAAGAGTAGTACATATTTTGCAATTAATTCGTTAGTTGATAATTTTTCATGAATATTGTTTTTACTCTAGTAACTTATAGACTGGTTCGTTCAAATCATATCTCATAGAAAAAGGTCAATAATTTCCATTCTAAACAGAATTAGATGTTGACCTATATATGTTGACCTATATCCATATTTAATTAGACATGACATATATGATAAATGGTAAGATAAATTAGGAAAATATATTCAGATATAGTAAGTGTATTTAGTAGTTTTCCGTCCTTTTAATTAGGCCTGTTTCTTTTATATGTAATTTCACTAGTGTTTTCTTGAAAAAATTAGAAACATTTTCAATCATATAATTTTTTTTTCTGATAAGTAAATATTTCAGGAAGAATGATTGTATTTTAAATAAACGGTTAAATATAATAAGGGCTGTTTCATTTTAATAATGAGGCCCTTTCATTTAAACCTTGTCAATTTAGATAAATCTATTAACAGCATCTCGAACTTATTTCCAAACATTTTACTAACAATCCATCCTTTCATTTTTCTCAATGATTGTTATTATCGAATTATTGGAATCAGATGCGTAAAGGTTACACTCTTAAGACTCTTACTTCTCAAGCATAAACCGAAGCTTTTATATTTATATGAATAAAATTGGACTTATTGAGAAATGAATTACAAATTCAATGTAATGAACGTTATTGATGAAAAAAAGTATATTGCATGGTATTATTGGAGACTTAAGATGACATGTGCCTAGAAAATAATCGTTTTGCTCTTTATATAGATTGTGCTGCATGATTTTCGGTTCCTGAAAAATAAAGCAAAATTGCCAATGATGAGGAAAACGTGCAAAGCTTCGGGTAATATAGGTGGGCAATTGAAAACTTCATATAATTTTTGAATAATTTTCATTTCTTGTATATAATTACCACTCATCATAAAAATACTATCAAAGTTACCCAATTGAAAATAGGAGCAGGTTCGAGGCAGTGGTTAAGTCAATCAGAGTAGTCACCACGGCAGTCAGGTAGCAGCGAGAGCACAGCGTGGGAGCAACACTGACTGCTTTGGAAGCCAATATTTCTACTCTGGCGTAACTGCGCAGAACTACTGTTGGCACCTGCTCCTATTTGCCTATTGCACTGCCTAACTGTGGATGCGCAACCCTTAGCAAAGAATGCCATATTATATTACTATTATAGCAGTTTTGGTTAAAGGCTGCGCATTCTTAGTTAGGCAAAAAAATATATTCTATTTTCTCAAAAATTCCAAAATATTTGTTTTCCTTCTTTAATATGTGAAACATAACTTGTATGTATTTATTGGTACTAGAACATTATATTGAACATTGTGAAATATTTATATTCATATAAATATTTAGAAGTCAAGACATAACTTTCAATGAAGAAAGAAGAATTCAAAGTCTTTTCCTAATGCATCTAAAAAATATTCTTTCACATCAATATTCTCTGAATATTCTAAACTTGGACTTGGAACATCAATTCTTAAATAACTGAATTTTCATTTGAGAATTTTCACAAAGTTGTTACCCAAGCAGTTACATTAAATATGTAAAAAAAAGTAATTGAAACAAATATGGAAACAATGGTTCTAGGTATATTCCACACCGGTATATTACACCCCGGTAAATTCCACCCCGGTATATGCCAACCCGGTATATTCCATACCAGGTATATTTCACCCTGGTAAATTCCACCCCTGTGACAATGCTCATTTGGGTGACAATAAAAACTCAAAGATTTTAATATTTAAATGGCCATTCCATTTGTTAAATAATTCATACCGATGAAAAAAAAAAACTCAGACGATATCATAAGACATTTGGACAATATTTAGAGGTAGCTCAGGTCAATTGAATTTTTATCCTAATAAAATTACAAATATTCTTAATATGGTAGTTTATTTCAAAGTTTACGTGTTGCAAAAGTTAATATTAATACCTTTTTAACATGAAACTGCACATGTGCTCCTACAACAATGGTTGGATGAGATATGGAAAGGGTCGTCTGGCAGAGACAACCCATTCAATGTTTTCAATCTTCACTTATCAGTTGCGGTTTTGGATTCTAGGACCAAATTCCCCGTGATCTAAATCTCTCAATGTAAAAAAGGCAATAATCTCCCAGTCCTAAAACCCTAGATGTGCAATAATTCCCCCTCCCCATCAAAAACTTCCCTGTTAAAGAAAATATAAAAAAGCCTTCGGTCAAAAACCATCATTCTTACAAGAAGTTAAAATATCAAATTCAAAATGAAATGAATATAACAATGAAAAAATTATACAATTAATATCGCTGTTGTGTTGAAGATAGGGAAGAAAATCAGCTTGAGATTGAAAATCTAAATACCTCAACTGATAAATGCGTTCACACAACCTTTCTTTCTGCTGTTTTGTCACATGTGTAGTGAAAAATTTAAATCTTGTGTTTAGCCAGCAAAAGGTTTAATTTGATACAGTAGAAATTCAAGTTACCTAGTATTACATATAATGTTTATAAATGACAAATATCAATAACTAGACAAACCTAACCCTTTAAGTGGGGTGGAGTTTACCGGGGTGGAATATACCTACGGTGGAATATACCGGGGTGGAAAATACCGGGGTGGAATATACCGGGGTGGAATTTACCGGGGTGGAATATACCGGTAACCGGTATATTTTATTTACATAAAAATAACCATATTTTTATGTAAATGAAGACATAAAAATTGAATACGGTGTTTTTTTATTATAATATCGATTAACGATTAACTTAGGATCATAATAATTAACTATGCTACTTGATGTGGGAGGTATTAAGATAGGGAGAAAGGGTATTTAGGTGGGAAGATGAGAGGTTATTGAATTAAAGCATTGATAAACAATAAACCTACTGTCGTATTATATTATTTGATATAAGTATTAAGTAGTTAACTAGTTATGTAAAATTTCAGAGTTAAATTTGTTGCAGATTCAATAAATATGTGTTTAAAAAGTAAGGGACAATTATATTGGGGAGATGTCATTTATTTACAGAAATAAAGATATTTAGATGTTAGATAAATAGAGATATATTTAGATGAGGAAGAGGGGGAATTGAGATGGGGAGGGGGAAATAGATGGAGATGAGGGGGATTCAGATAGGGTAGAAGTGGATTAATAACAGAAGAGAGGATTATTTCGATAAAAGGAGAGGGGGATTGAGATGGAAGGAGATGTGGATTTAGATGGGAAGAGAGGGGGATTTAGATGGGAGGAGAAGAGTTTTTTAGATGGGGAAGGAAGGGGGCTTAGATGGGGAAGGGAGGGGTATTTGTAAGGTGGGGAGATGGATATTTGGTGGAGGAGTGGAGTGCTGTATTAATGCAATACGCAGTAAAACCCCTTTATGTGCGCAGTGATACCACTACACACTCACAAAAAGTTGCGCACGATAAATGGCCAATAAGTATTTTATTTACTTATATATTATTTCAAAACTCGTTGAGAACCATTCTAATTAATTATGCTTTCATCACGAGAAAAAGAGTTTATCTAGTACATTTAGTTTTTGAGTAAATACAGAGTTGGCGGGATTGTGCGCAGTGATACCCCGTCCGACCCAATATGATATAATCATTACCTATGATGATAACTTATATTGTATTTATTATGCATAACTCACCGTTTTAATTTTATTATTATTGTTGTATTTATTGTAATTGATATAAAAAAGTTAGCATTTTTCTGGAAGATGAAAGTTGTCGACAAAAGCTTTTTAGTTACATACAAATTTTTTTTTCGGTATCAAATTGAGAGAAAAATAGATGAATTGTGAAGAATATTTAATATATTATAAAATAGAGAGCTCTTACAAGATGGTATTCTACATACGACAGTTGATCATAAAATCATTTATTATTCCTGTTTAGTCATAAAATCATTGTTTGCGTCTTTCCCTGAAGATGAATAGATAATTTTGTATTTGATAGCTTAAAACCCAAACTACTTCCAACGTTGAGATTTTAATAAGCCTCTTGATAATGACTCAAAGCATACACTTTTTACTATCTAGAATCACCGGATTTGAAGAAATTGAGCTCTTCAATTTTATTTTCAAGACAGAATGAAATTTATTTATATTATAAATAAAAAAAAATTGAACAAACAGAAGTGCAGAGTTGGTATGAAATGAGACAAAACTTCTTTTCAATATATGGGCAAGACAAATAAATTTGAGAAGTTTGAAGTCCAACCTCATTATTTTCGAATAGAATGCAAAGAATATGTTCTATAATAATATATTTGATGAATGCTTTGTTAATTCATCTATCAATGTGCATATTTTCTAACTTGCACACAGAGAACGATTTTTTTTAAATTAACGGAACGTATTTTGTCGATAACATTTGGTTATGATAATGGGAAGATTGTGTTATTTGAACCAACAATTAATTTAAATTAGCAATAGAATATTGTTCAGAGATTTCTTCACTACAAAAAATAATTTCTTTAAGTTAACTGTACAATTTTTGTATTGGTAAATTGTTAAAGTTACTAAAAAAGTTGTCCATATTAATTTAAATATTGCTATGATAGCAATACAATATTGTTCAATGTTTTTTATATATAATAAAATGTTTTTGTAGTACTAACTTGAAATGTTTAGTTGTAACAAAAAATGTAACAAAAAATAATTTTGCTACAATAATACTATATTTTTCTTGAGAAAGGGAATTAGGTGGAAATTAATAAATATTAATAGATAGCTATAATAAAAATATTCAATTGAAATGTTCTATTGCTTTTTATAACAAGAAAGAAGAGACAAGAAATCAATATAATATTAAATAATATTAATTTGTAATTACTTTAAAGGGTATGTGTGATATCATATTGCTTATAGTTCATTACAATCCTACTTCTACCATGTCCAGGATGACTGAGAATATAGAGCCGCAGTCTGGAGATTTGCAGATTGTCAGTTCGGGTCACGGATACACCACTTCATTTCAATGTTCATTTATTCTCATTTAATTTGTATATAACAACATGTAACATTAAGCTAATTGATAAACAGCCAAATTAACATATACACTATATTCAATAATATAGGAAATGGTAATTAAAACAGCATAATTTTTTTTTTTAACGGTTTCAGTTAAAATAACTAAATGATTGTGTTGCTACAAAAAATTATTTGTGTTGCTTTAAATAGTATTGTGATGTTACTATAACTAATAAGCTCTAGTTACTGTTACCTAAAAAAAATTGTTGTAATTATAACAAAAAAATTTATTTACTATAAAAAAATTATTTTGATGGCTCTTAGCTGACTAAATTAATGTGTTGATACAACCAAAAACCAAAACGATCAACAAAATCGTTCTCTGTGTGTAGTTTCCGATCATATATTAACTTTACTTGCAGAATAACTACAAAATTATTGACTATATGAATCAAAACTAATTATAAATTATGGAAATAGTTCTTTCTAGTAAAAAACTTAACAAAAGATTGACTATAAAAGATGTACTTTGCACGGTATTATAAATATTTGCTGTGCTTCACTATAAGAACAAATGCTTATAGATTACAGTGTTCTTGTAACAGGATCAACTTATCAAATTCGGTGAAAAAAAACTTTTTTTTTTGCTGAAAAAGTTTCTTTAGCTAGCGGACATTCATGTCCCAAATGTTTATGGATCTATGAACACTAGTGTTAGGCAGTGTACTTGTATGACTCAAACTTTTGAGAGCTACGGGTACTGCAACCTATCCAATGGGAGGTCAAAAAGGGCGCAAGGGTGCATTCAAGTTTTTTTATTACTTTCCAACTAAAAAATAAATATGAATTGAAGTCAAAGATTTTTATGGTATTTCAAGAAACCAAAGACAGTTTTGGAATCCTAGAGTGATTTCTAACAAAGTAACAGAGAGAGATTTTTCATGGGAGATCTTAATTCGAACTGACGCTCTCTTTGTCATTCCAGTTGCATATGGAATGGCCGCAATGTAGTTATCATCCGCGTGTATGATAAAATCTAACACACAAAAATTTATTGACTGCAAAATAACACAGCATGCAAATAGCAATGTACTTGTTGTTTTCTTTATAGAAATATAACAATACTGTCACTGTATTAGGTAGGAGATTAATGTGTATTACTACGCCAAACACCTTCAATAATATACCTCTAGTATGATATATTAGAACTCAAAAAATAATTTAGCTTATGTTAAATTGATGGAGCTTGAATAACCGAAAGTACATGCAGAAAAGATCATTTCCATCCTACTGTTTGATTTAGTTATTGGATTTTTTCATTCAAATATTGTGTCATAAGTGAATTTGGTTTTGTGGTATTATATATCACTCGATTTCCTCTCTAATCCCTAAATAAATCTCATTCTAACTTGTAACGAAACTCAGAAACAGAGAAGAATGATCGCTATAGAATATTAAAAGAAAATGGGAGTTACTTAATTAACCAATCACATTTAAATTAGATAACTGTGAAATTGTAACATAAAAAACTTCAGAAAATCGTTCTTCAGCTTTCTTTTTAGACTTTAACATCCCCCTGTTTTTCTCATCTGGTAAATCACTTGTTTTGTGTTCTGATGAAAATACAGGATTAGCGTCAAATTTTTGTACCTTGATTAATCCTAGTAACCTAGGGACTGGTCCAGGCGCACCATTCCTCATTAAAAAATACTAATAATTTTATTTTTAAACCGATTTGGAAGCTGTCTTTTCATGAGTTTTACTTTTCAACATAATTACTTACGATAATATGAAAAAGAAGATGTCGTTATTCATTAGGTAGAGGTAGGTAAACATCGTTAGGCAAAGGTAGATAAATATCGTTAGGCAGAGGTCGGTAAAGATCGTTAGGCAGAGGTAGATAAGCATCGTTAGGCAAAAGTAGGTAAACATCGTTAGGCAAAAGTAGGTAAACATCGTTAGGCAGAGGTAGGTAAACATCGTTAAGCAGTGGTAGGTAAAGATCGTTAGGCAGAGGTAGGTAAAGATCGTTAGGCAGAGGTAAGTAAAGATCGTTAGGTAGAGGTAGGTAAACATCGTTAGGCAGAGGTATATACTAACAACTTGTGAAAAAACAGTACCGTTGTTTATGAATAAGACATGTGTTTTTTTTAACACATAATTGATTTTGACAGTCACACTCATTGATGTTAACATCCATTTGATAGCATATCAATATGAGCGTATACTTACATGATTTGAAAAATCAGCTGAAACGTAGTTCATTAATTGGCCAATAAATTTTCAAAAGATTAATTTATCTTATACAGGGTCGTGAAGCTAAATTGGGACTAACATAACTTTTTTAAAATTTGCTATTTTGAAAGGCAAATATTGATTAAATGTAATTTCTACTTGTATTTATTTGTTTGTTATTGTCTACAGAACAAAATCATTCTATGTGACTACCCTTTGCGTCAATAATTTGGGGAGATTCTCGAGCGAAACTGTGAACAACTCCTTTTTACATCCTCGGGGTCAAGATTGCGAAATGTCCGACGAATGGCGGCCTTCAGAGAGTTGACACTTGTGAAGTTATGTTAGATTCTCCTTCAATGACGCCGAACAGCCAATAGTCTCAAACATTCAGATCTGGGGAGCTGCTGGGCCAAATATCCTTCGGGACCATCAAAGGAAGATTCTCCTTCACGAAATCCTGAACTTTCTTTGCTCCATGCGCGGGTGCAGAGTCTTGAACGAGCATCACTTTGAAGGGGTCGTAATTCCTACGTATCCACGGCATCAAATATCTTTCAGAATTTTCAAGTACTCCGGTGTGTTGATTTTAAGACCCGCTTCGATGAAATGAGGAGGCATCACCTTACCATCACTTGCGACGGCTGCAAAAATCATCACATAAGCGGGATGTTTGTTCTGCATCACAGGAGGAACTTCTGAACGATCGGAGACAACTTACTGAGTGTTCTGGCGATTGTGTTTCAGATGGTTCGGAAGCTTTGGGCATCTTTCAGCTCTGAGGGCTCTAGAGCGGATAGTTAGGAGGATACGGACTCTCCTTACGTATGACTTCATAACATGCTCTTCATTGACTGCCCTGCTGATGGTGCTACGACTCACGCTGCGCTTTTGTGCCAGTTTTGACATCGGCTGGCTTGGGTCTGAATTCAACGTCCTTTTCAGCCCAGAAAGGAATGCTTTGGTTCTTTTTCGATCACTGCGGGGACTGTGTCGACTTCTCTGAACCTTACCTTCGTCATCAAAAGCAGCAACAACTCAATAAACAGTCGATTTCGCATAGCCAGTGCTCTTAATATTGTCTGAAACAGAATTCCCGGCGCGTCTCATTTCACATATGATCGTTCTTCGCGCTAATTCCGCCCTATATTAGCGAAATATGCTAGATCTTAATCTGAAATATTATAGCAAAGGGCTTAAAGATTGTCTGTAAAAAAGAATTTAGTCATAGGTTAGAAATTTCGGAAGATATGTGCTGTTAAAGTTAGTCCCAATTTTGCTGCATGACCCTGTATATAGGTCGAAGCTCCAATAATATGACTTTCTGATCTCATCATAACTATATGACTGAAGCCATGATTAGAAAAATGGAACTAAATTTACAGAGAAAACCAACCTCTTTATAATTCACGGAATATTGGAAATAAAATAAGCATACTCTTCGCCATGACAAAGATGGGATGGAAAGATATGCTGCAACCAAATGGAAAATAATTCCAGCAAAGACTATTATGCAATGGACTGGAAACTTTCGTATTTTAGTATTTGAAATGTAAAATGTATTTTTTTTCATCTTTAATGTAGATTAAAGACTGTAAGTGTAATGAAATATTAGATATGTGAAAATTTAGTTTCACTTGCAAGTAAAATTTGTAATGACAATTCCCATACTTTAATTCTGATGTAACATAATCAAAATTATAGACAGAATAATTAATAGATCGCCACAAATTTTTATGATTAAATATCAAATGAAAAACTAAATAATTTTAGTTTCTCAATAGTCAAAGGAATATTAGGAAGAGTTTCAAATCTGCACTTGTCGCAGATTACAAGTTCCAAACGTATCATATTATTAGTTATATTCATTCGTAATCTTCTCCGTGCGAGATATAACACAAAAAACTTTAGTAATTCTCTTTCTAGATATTGAGAGTCATAAGCCTGACGTCTGAAGCTTTAATTTGATTACTAGAAACACTGAACATCAGAAAAAGTCTCATTTCGTGGAGTATATAATCGTACGGGAAGATAAAATAACTGAGCAGGATTAACAGAATGTAAGAACATTCAATACATACCAATATTCTATTCAATAATTAATTTTATTATTTTGAGTTTAATAAAAATTTAATCTCATTCTGATCCTATATTCTCCAGTATAAGTTCACTTTTTTCCTCTGAATCCCCAGATCCATTCCCATTGTGCTTGTTGTCACCCGTTCCCAGGTCTTATCTTCAAATGTTTAGGAGACATCTCCCGTAGCTTCAGAGACTGACTTTGCATTCCAAACATAATCAGATACGCAAAGAAAAAGATTCTAAATTATGATTCTCCTATAATACTTAATCGGATAATAGATGTTGTTATTTCACAAAAATATCAAAAATATCCAATATGAGAAAAACTATTCACTTTTTTAAGTAATTATCTACTAATTTTCCTATTGTTACGATAAGATAAAATCGAAATAGTTGTAAAGATTCTTTGCACAAGAATTGACAAATGAAAAAAATAAAAATGTTTAAAATTATACAAGATGTCGCTAATTTCCTAAGTGCAACTCAGTTTAATTCATCTCCAAAACTTTGTTATTCACGAACTATTTTTCTAGCATCTTCTTACGTCAAATATCTAAACTGTTTCAAAGGATTCACTCTCAGTCGGAGAGTAGACACCGTAGAGTTATGGTGTGTGTGCATTACCTCTGCAGCTAGTGAGATGAGTGGCAATGCGAGGAGTTGGAGTTTGGGAATTCATTCAATGAGGATTTTGTCTGTTATTATTCAATATTATTTTAATCATGTCTCTGGAAAAGGAAACAATAATTGGCAATAAAATTGAAAGGAAACTAGTATTGTGGAGTGGTTTATCCGAAAAACTAAGTAATTTTTTTAAAGAACAATAAAGTTTAGGGAATTTTTTCATATCCTCCTATTTCACACGTATTTAAAATCGATTTCCTTTACTCAAAATAAAAGGAAAATTATAATAAATAGTGATTATGGTAAGAAATTAACCAGGAACATTTATAAAATAATGACAAGATTTTGTTAATTACGAGAGATCCAATTATAACAAAATTACAGTGAAAATTAATATGCATACTCATAAATTAAAGTGTTTCATATGCTCCATAGTCACTAGAGAGTCCATAATTCAATTTTTTTCGTTAATAACCAAAACTTTCTTCTCCCCGCATCTTCCCAATAGTTCCGTAACTTTTGTCCATCTCACTCAGTGGATATTAATCGGCCACATTTTCAGAGGTTAGAGGAACTCTCCTACCTTCGATACTTCAAGAATTTCATTTCGCTGTAACTTACCCACCGTGAAACTTGGGGAATACTTCATGTGGCGAAAATCAGGAACATTTAGTGGTTCAACATGAAAGAATAGCTTAATTTGTATTATATTTTATATTATACATATAGCTATGTACCTACTATTTAAATAAAACAATGTACAATATAGAATATCTTCAATATTTTGAATCGATATTTAACTTTCTAAAAAGATACGAGATTTTCAAAGATTTTTCCTAATGCATCAATAAAATATTCTCTCCCATCAATATTCCCTGAATATTCTAAAAGATTCTGAAATTTTCTGAACATGAATGATCGATGCTTCAATAACTGTATTTTCATTTCAAAATGTGCACAAAATTGTTACAGGAGAAGTAACATTAAATATGTAAAGACGAGTGTACTCCTTTCAAAATATAGAAATCTACATGTACACAACATTCGAAACAAATATGAAAACAATCAGTAAAGATACCCTGTACTTAACTATTCATATTCGAAAATTTGATAAACTAGCTAACATACACAATGAGATAATAAGATAACAAGAGTGCATGTGCAATGTATTAATATTTAGTTTTAATTTGTTTAAATAAGAATTGCAATTAGCAAATTAATAAGTTATTTTTTTTCAAATTACAAAAAAATACTAAACTGCAGGAATCCTTATTTCTGAAATATCAATTACTACTTTTTTTAAATAAGAATATATTAGTGAAACAAGTTTCACAAAATCACTTGACAAAATAACTATGAATGCATGTCAGTTTCAGGGAAGCCAACACGAACCAATAATTGATTGATATTTTTGTCGATAAAGAAATGAATAACGAAATACCATCGACAAAAACACGTAATTTGCATGAGAATTATCTCACAAATTTTACATAGCTCCTCTTTTTTCTCTGTTTTAATAATTACGTACAATATAATTATTATTGTTTCCTCGTTGTATATCACGAAAGTTTAAGTTTACGATTGTTATTTTTTCTTCTGTCTTGCCATTCCTACTGCCTGTACTTTGTACGAATTGTTTAGTTTAAACTCTTTTGATATTTAAAGAAGAAACTTTCGATGTAACTATTTACAGCTTCAGTAACCACATATTGAATAAAATGCTCTAGATATTGAAATGAATGAAGCCATA
Organism: Caprella mutica; assembly: GCA_947561585.1. Lineage (NCBI taxonomy): Eukaryota > Metazoa > Arthropoda > Malacostraca > Amphipoda > Caprellidae > Caprella > Caprella mutica. Next base: position 484,673 of record CANNZV010000077.1, on the reverse strand, counting down.
GAAAAATCTATGGAATTCATATATTCTCATAATATTACACAATTATGATTATCGTATATTATGTAAATATAAATAATATTGTTATTATTATTATATTGTTCTAGATTTCTTATTATTAAGTTAAATTTAGAATTATAGTATAATATCATGTTCTGTTAATAACATTTGGTTAATATTATTACTTTGCAACTTTAATTCAATAATTTATATGTAGCTAATAACTATTCAATTGGATTTTTTCTTCGATTCTACGATTAGTGAAGATAATGAAGTAATACAAATAAATATCAGGAAAATTTATTTATTGATTTTACAGTAGAATTTTTATTCAAAATGTTAATCTATTATTAGTTATTAGTTATTAAATACTACATCGTGCACATAATTCCAATTGAATCTACCTATTCCTTAAATATAAACTGAAAATTTAGAACAAAATCGCTTTCCTGCCTTATTATTTATTATCTTCTCCATATTTTGTGAATCTCCAAATCCCGAATTAATAAACTTGTCCTCAAAGTTTTGAGTCAACATCAAAATTAGATTACTTACTAAGTTATGGAGTGATATTTGCTATTTAATTTAAATTTAGAGTAGGATTTCGATGGAATGAAGAGATGATGTTTATATACTTTAAATCAGACAGAAAATTATTTCACGTCCGAAGCTTGAAGAAGTTTATGCATGTACAATATAATAATCAATTAATTATATTAATTAATTATGTACATTTTTCGCTTTGAGTTGAGAAACTGTGTTAATTTTTTCCTGAAATCTTTAGGTCTCTAATCAATATTAATAATAATATAATACTATTTGATGAAATTACTTTCGAAAGAACTAAATACAATCGATAAATTTTACCAACTCCCAATCCAATTCCTTGCCTAACTTCTGATTGTGGTTGTAAATTTCTCTCATTCAAACTTCAGTCGTGAGTGTCCCATTATAAATTTATGGTCGGTTATAACTGAGATCGTTAGGTACTCTGACAAATTGCCCTCAGAAACCAATAGGACGCACAACCTACGAGTTGTTTGCTCCAAAGATTCAAAAGACAAATTATATTGGTGAGAGTTTGATGAGTTCATAGATTGGAATCTATCAATTACTTTGATGAGTTGGATTCTATGAATTGATAGGAAATTCTGAAAAAAAAAAATGTTTGGCACACCTACATATTGATATTTGTTTTGTTTTTTCATATGTTCTTACTCAAGTAGAGGGATTTCAATATGAGTGATCTGTATAAAATGTAAATAATAAATAATCACTTGTACTTCTGACAAACAGGACAACATATATTAATATACATCTGTCTCCTCTTTCAACATTATGTATAGATTTACACAAACACATTAGTGTGAATCAGTGAAGATTTTCCAATCTGTTAATTTTAAATCATTAATTGAATAGTGGTTAGTACAGTTAACTCACTCCTACACATTGCATTAGTCTCGTTTACTCATATAACTCGCAAGTATTTATACAATAATCTCTTTTAAATGTCAACTAAATGTCAGGAGTACAAAACAAACTCAACTCTTGCCAAAGACTGAATAATAGATAGGTGCTGAAGAGACTTGGGTTGAAATTTATAGACCATATACCTACTATGGTGATTTGAAATTATAAAAAGAAACATTAAACAAGTCAACAAGATTGTGTATGAATCATTCAATTGATAAACATATTATTGGGAGAAGTTATGATAAACTTCCAATCCATTTCAGAAATTGATAATCACCAGCATTTTGATGCTATATACATTTATACACATCATTTTATATGCCAATGGACGAACAAAATTTAAAAAAATACTTCACAGCCAGTTGCTGAACTTAACAATAATAGAATATCAATTATTTTGTTAAAGTATTTTTTTTAATTATATTTATATTCATATTTATTCTAGTATTCATTTCTATTCAATTATTTATTATATATGTTTTTACATATATTATAGTATTTATTTCTATTCTATTATTTATTTTTATTTTATTAATTATTTTTATTCTATTATTTATTCATATTCTAGTTTATTTATTCATACAGTATTCTATTATTTTTTTATATACTTATTATTTATTTATATACTATTATTTATTTCTGTTCTATTATTTCACTGAAGGCAATAAATGACCATCGTTTTCTGAAGTTAGTTACCATTTTAAGTCAGATTTAAAAAAATGTAGTCACTATACGGGATAGCTCTCTTATTCAGATCTGTATATTCACTATTGAGGAATTTTACGTATTCGATGTTTTCCCATTCAAATTTGGGTTAATCTTTTTCATAGTTTTTGATGTAAAATAATTATTTATACAAATAAATAAATTAACAACCAAAAATTTCACATTCATTTTCTGGTTTCGTATGAAATCAATTGAATAATAATGGGTATTGCATGAAATAAGGGCAACTATCAATTATTTTATACCAACGTCACATTTTCTGTGTGTCATTCAAACTCAATCTGTTGTGGATCACCTGATTTTTTATTCAACCTAAGAAGTAGGAAACAAAAGGCTGTTGTGACTGACGTTGCAAGATATGAGGGTAATACAATTTTAAAAAAATCAATGTTGTGGAAAACAAAGGGTATTGTAACTGACACCAGAATTCATTTATTTGACCAATAATATCGGCCTTTCCCCATGATACCAATATGACTGATTAGTGATAATCAAATTAAAGTGAATATTAATTGCAGGCACTGCAATATAGTGCTTATGTATGTACGGCATAACTATTCGATCTATGATAATGGTAGATTTTTTCCTACAACTGAACTATCGGTACTATCGGCAGACGCGTTATCGGCAAATGTAATATAGGCTGACGTCACCACCCGAATTATTTATCAACCTTAAATATCACTTCAAAGTTGATTATGGCTATCACCATTTTGCTTTCTACCCTTTCGAGGGTTTGAGGACAGAAACTAGACTTTCATATTTAGAAGATTTATACCTTCAGAAAACACTGTTTATTACTAGGGTTGTGAACCTGAAAAAAATATAGACAGATTAATCAAAAACTATTTAATCGTTCTAAGCCAGCGGTATATAATATTCGACATCAATTCATTTCGTTTTGTCTATGATATTCTTAACCCTATCCTACACGCTACTTTCAGGGACGTTATCTCTGTATGAGATGTTGTATCGTGGAGAAATAGTTATTTTTCATCGCACATATTATCAATAAATGTTTTATTGATGTATAAGTTGAATTAGATTATTTACCTAACAGTGATATGCAGAAAAAAATTACTGACAATTGAATGGGAAAATGAAAAAAATTGGGAATATCCTCATTTGTTATAATATTCCATTGGTCAAACTTGCATTACGGTTATCTTCTCGCAAACAGTCGCCGATCAATCTGAGTCTCAGTCAACCTGCGTGGCCGATTATGTAGCACACAACCACTCTGCACAATGACTCGATTGGCACTGCGTGACTGCACTCAGAAGGCAGATGTAACTGACGCTGTTGGCTGATTTGCTGAGAGAGCCAAGCAGGAAAAATGGTGTGAATTTGGGAAAGCATTACACATTTTGTGTTATAATTCACGATTGGAATTTCACAGAGAAATGATTCTATATCCAATAGAGAAGAAACTCCTGGTTAAAAGTCTTATAAATGAAAAAATAATCAAACACATTTGAAAAGAGTTATATACATAAAAATTGAAAGTGGGCATCTGCCCAACTAATGGCTAAGGGTTAAGATCTATTATTTTAAATGCATGTGGTAACAACCTGATTTATTAATATCAGTTATGCTTTAACAATTTATTAAAAGGTTTAATATTGTTAATCAAATACGCAGGAAATGAAAACAATTTAAGTACCGGAAATTAGTTTATTTGCACAAATAACTACAGACAAGAGTTCTCTGACAATTCCCTTCCGCTGTCATTTTTCTTCACTGGTGATTGTCTGCGAGTAAGAAATCAAAAGATTTTCTGATTGACATTTTCAATAAATTTTGGATTCAGAGTGTCGAGTTCTGAGATGAAGATTGGGATTCGTTTTCTGCTTCAGGGGTAAAAGAATATTTTTGAAGTTTCTTTAACTTATCTTCAAAAAAGAATACATAAAATAACAAGTTATCAGTGTTATGTTTTCTAGTTTTTAGTCTATTGATTGATAAGATGTAAATTAGTTCTTTTATATAATTTATCAGGAAGAAAATATCTTAATCAAGATATCCAGATTTCGAATCCAATTATATTTAACCTGCCATGTCATGAAGCTTCGATTCCAATGTTATTCATAATTTTCATTATTTATTTATAAAATAATGATGATATACCATCTTCATTCCAGTTTTCCATTTTATTAAATATTAAATAATTAGATTTTACTATTAAAAATCAATCTAGGTAGTACAAACTATTATTACCACATCTTGCCAATGAGCTGAGGCTTCTAAATCGTAATTTTAGCAAATACCCAATTTACCAATTGATCGAATGTTCAATTTTACAAATGGCAAATCTCATCCCAAATTTTCTCGACAAATATTACCATCTTTGGGGTATGACTTCTACATTTGCATTTCAACAACAAATGGATCCTAAAATGACGTCATGACAAAGTTTGACAGAAACCAATCTAAGCAGCTTGTGTTGAACAATAATTTTAAATAAAAAAAAATATAAGTGTAATAATTATGATAATTTATATCAATATTTCCTAAACCTCGTCAGTTGTTTTCTTCTCACATTGAGCATTAAAAATGACACATTAAATTCATAGTGACAATATATATTTAATCGGAACGTTCCATTCAGAACAAAATTCATCATTTTTGAATAAGAAAAATCGGAATAAAGAATACTATAAGTGATCCACTTCTGCAGACCAAAAGAATAACAGAAATCATCAGTAAATAAGCTTTGAGAAAATGGTGCGCATAACAGGAAAAAATATTATAATTGTGTATAGGTTCACTAGGTGGTCACTTCGAACATTTACTTTAATAGAAAATATAAGTATTCAAATGGGATGCAAGACCTATTTTATTTATTTGTTATTACAAAAATTCAGAATATAAATGTATTCGACATTAAAAATAATTGAATCAATTATTTCCAATCACACTTTATTATATAAAAAATATTCAGATTGTTGAACTAATTTTCAGTTATGATATATAATCTTATATGTAACAATTATAAACATTTATTCTGTAAATCAAACAATATCTTCAATTATCAATATTGTTACCAACATCATTCCGATATCAGCAATATATATCATGTCAATATATTTTTCAGTGTACAATAATCGAAGACACTTTCCCTTCCAATGCTGTGTTTGCAAACTATCTTGGACTGTGTTTACCTAAATTGAATGGATGAAAACTGTAGAGTTGTGAAGGGTTGCTTTAGTCCGAATATTCCAAAAGGATTTCATTGCATTATTGAGGCAATTCAGAACACATTGTTGAAAGGAACTGTGAACTCTATATTCAGGGTTGCTATCTTTGCAGGATTAGTTATCGCACACTACTTAGCGGATGAAAACTTCCATTACCAGTCTGCTTAGCAAATTAATGTGGTATTAATGAATAGTATTAATGAATTATTTGTGTAGCATTCTGAATTAGCTAAAAATATATTAGAAACTCATAGATCTGAAATAAGTCTTAAAGTAATAAAATGTGTCTAGCAGTCTATACAGTCAATGTATCTTTCCCACGAAGTAATAAAAGATTTAATGAGGTGTAAGGACAGCTTAGAAATATTTGTAATAATATTGATCTATTTTTTATGTAAGGTAATAATTAGTTTACGACTCATGTGGTTTGAGCAACCAAGTTATGGACGGGGTCTTAGCTCATTAGTGGTTTCCGGTTAAGATGCTTAAGATCATAAAGGTAAGGAATTATGTAACTGGTGTTAGTTGTTAGTTGTCAGTCAGTTGGCAGTCAGTAAGAGTCAGTACTTAGAGTAAGGACTTCAGACCGGCCCGTCCGGGTTGGTCTGGTCCGAACTCATCTCTACCATATTCCACATTTGTGTCATCTCTAACTGTAATGAAATGCTGTATTCAAGTTGATAAATATACATCCCTTATGAGAGTTGGAATACAACCTTCATTTAACCCCGCCAACACAAGTGTTCAATTAGTGGAGAAACATAAATTAGTATTAAATTAAAGTATCAATAAATCACTATTGAAGAGAAAAAGTGTGGTAATAATTAGAAGTATTAATAAACCATTAATGAATAGCATCAATATCAAGTTGATTAGCATTGTGGCAATGATGAAAATAGATTATTAATTTTTAGTCTTGTTTAATCTGAAACATATTTTTATTCAATAATATGTTTTATGGATATTTAGTACCTACTTTTCATTTTGATTACTTCTACTTAATCAGAAATAACTAGATATTTTTTTTCAATGAAATGGTTTCATTTTAATAGCATTGTAGGAAAATGTGCAAAGTAAGAATATAAACAGAAATCATTTGATTATTTATTTTGATGTATCAATATTGAAGGAGAATTAACTATTTTCCGAAATAACGATTCTCCATTCAAATAAATAGAATAATATTTCTCTTAACAATAACCATCAAACACAGTTATAATATCATACATATAAGTGTCAAGTTATCTCTGTCTCAGTAGAGAAGCTTTTAATTACCTCTAAGTCATATGAATAAGAGAGTATTATTAGTGTTGGTTGACCTACAGTTAATGAATCTTAATTACAGCATAACAATGAAATACTACAACATTGACCTCTGTCACTTCCCATGGAGACAATAATAACTTTTCGTGAGGTCCCTAACTTCAGAGATAATTTCAACTTCAGTGCTGGTCTAAATTTAATTAACAAACTAAAGGCCATATTTAGTTAGTATTAAAAAGAAACTGTTATTAAATACAGGCTAATATCAGGTAACGATGGGAAGAGTACATATATTTAAACAACTGAAATAATAATATATAATACATATTATCAATAGATATTTAATTGACGTGACTGTTAATACTTATACGATATTTCGTTTCCTTTTCTTGAATAACTCTCAGGTTCTCAACAAAAAATAACCTAGTAATTCTTGCTTGCATATCATATTCAGTTTACCATGCTATTTCCGTTAACTTGAGAACAATCTGAATAAATTCAATTATGATCTTGTATAAGCCAGAAAAGTCACATTAAATCTGACAGATACTGTTGTCAATCATTTTAAGAAATATTGTTTTTGAAAATTCTTTAATTAAATAGTTACTAAATATGATATTTTCTCTTCTTTTCAGATTCAGAGAGATCTTCTCCGACAATCCACTTGCATTCACAACAATGGATTCTGTTCGTATACAGTAATACTTAATAAGGACAAGATCTGGCACACACTGCATGTATAGTGTACATAACATTATTTAACACTACTTAATTAATACTTTGATATATATCGACTTTAATTTCGCAACAATCAAACAATTTTTTTCACTTTTCATTGAATTCTTCCCTCTTTCAATACTTATTCTATGATAGAAATAAAAACAAATCCTTCTGATCAATCAATCTCGATTGTTATGATAATATTATTATTAGGTTATTAATATTTGCAAAAAAATTGTTCCCCTTACATTTTGGGAAAATACATTTTTCGATAAAAAAATACCAGTTTGATTGCAAATACTTAGATACTCTCATTTTAGTGTTGACGGATATACAACCAATTCAATTTCATATAATCATCCTTTTGAAAATTTAATATATGTAGATCGTGATGCTCTGACCTCCAATAGATATCAAAAATTCAACAACAAACCACCAAAACTTTCAAAATGAGTAAACTTTTTCCATCGATCCCTTCCTTCTCAAGTAATTTTGGTGTCTTATTTATCGGAAGACAATGAAAAATATATATTTCAAAAAAGCATCAAATTTGCAGAGTACGTGCGAGAATTGTTTCTATATATTACTTGCAGATCAAACAAAATGTGAAGATTTTGGCATCTAGACTCAATTAGAATCAAGTTCCAAGTTCTATCTTTTAAATTCAATTAATTGATATAAGTTATCTAAAAGTTGTCACAATATTTTTGAATGGTTTCTAATTAGAATTGAGGCATATACAGTATTTGCGAAGTATAAATATCTCTCAGTTCAAGAACATTTAACAGCAACGTTTTAAAGGACAGAAATGAAGTAAAATGAAGAGAAAATCATAGGAAGGATATTGATACAAGTTAGTGATGGCTAATTCCAATACAGAAAATGGGAATGGTAACTAACTAATTAGATTTACTGCATCTCCATGGCAAAATGTAGCTATTAGTGAAATTTTGATATAGAAATATTGAAAATAGAGTATAATGTAAGATTAATTAAGAATTTATGTAAATTAAAATTAGAAAACCCAATAATCAAAATTTACTCTCACCCAATGTGTTGGAGCTGAGCGAACATTATCTTGGAAATTATATCCATTGACCATATTAGTAATTTATAAAGCAATTTGACTACGTTATATTCAACTTTGTTAACTCTGTAATTTTGTGGGGCACTACATCACTGTGTGCAGAAGTTGAAGCTAGATGGCTGATAATCAGATTCAGTAATAATTCCTCTCAAAGAAGTTCTCGTCAGTTAAGAATATTCGGTCAGTATGTATTCTGATAAATTAAGATCTGAAAAATTAGGGATAGGTAATTCTCAAGTTAGTTTTGGTAAAGTAATAACGTTGATAGAGAAGGTAAAATTAACTAAACGAATTTATATTAATTCAAAGTCGAATTTGACTTCACAAAACATTGATTATTCGATATGGACTATATTAATATATGTATCGATGATATTAAAACACACTCTTTCAATTGGGTGATTTTCTCTAATATTCTCAGCCAAATGTAGCTAAAATCTTCCCCTGAACTCTTCACAAACACTGTGTAGACAGCAGAGCTCACTGCTACTCTATTTATGAGAGACTATTCACATATCTGAAATATTCTTTGTCATCTCCGTAGACTGATTGTTTTTAGTAACTGATATATTCTTTGTCATCTCCGTAGACTGATTGTTATTATTAACTGAAATATTCTTTGTCATCTCCGTAGACTGATTGTTATTAGTAACTGAAATAATCTTTGTCATCTCCGTAGACTAATTGTTATTAGTGACTGATATATTTTTTGATATCTCAGTAGACTGTTTGTCATGAGTAACTGAAATTACTTAGTCTTCTCGGTAGACTGATTGTCATTATAATTGGCACTCATACATACATACTAACTTAAACAAACCAATATTAAGCACGTATGGAACATTAAGTTTCTGGTAATATTTCAATTGAATTTATATATTTAATTAATAATTGGCTTCATCATATATACGTATTATCTTTTTTACTGAATATATATGAATTATTTTTATTCGCCCCTCCAAGAGTTATTAAATATTGCAACATTAAATCTATTGAGTTCATAATTTGAACACTGATAGTAAAACACTAAGTCATTCAGAAAACTAAAAAAAAATTGAAAACAAGTTGCTACGATAAATTTATAATGTTCTTTGTTCAAATTTGTCCTTATTATTTAATAGTTATTTTCTAACGTATAGTCTTTTAAATTTGTATTTCAATAAAGATGTTTCAATGTTTTTTTGTGGGGCTTCAAACATTTGATGTAGTTACTCAAAAACTGAGCAACATAACAGTATTCATATCAAACAAAAACGGACTAAAACGTATTAACCCTAGTACTTAGCCTTTAAGAGTTTGCTCAGTAACCTAGCGACTGGTCCGTGCGCGCCAGTCCTCACTAAAACTGTTATTATATCTTAACAAATAGACTTTTCAATACTTTCTATTCATAAAACCCTTCATTTGATATTATCACATCAATTGGTGAACGTGAAAGAATAATTATCAATTTAAAATAAAACTAACAAGCAAAGATAAGAAACAAATATTTCCTAATTTTTCTAACTATTTATGTATAAGCAATTTTCACAACCTATAAATAAAATCATTATAACATTTGCAAAAATGAATAAAACTTCATGAAAAATTTAACTGTGGGTGGAGAAGGGCTCAAAAATGACAAAAAAAAAATATCCAAAATGTACATTAACGTTCAATAGTTTTTGAAATATACTAACTTAAATATTTTTTTTTTTGAGACACCCTGTGTAATTGATTAAATGCTCATAATATGAGTATCATGTCATTTATTAATTTCTTTTTAGTATAATCGTATGTATTTATGTTGAAAATTAAAAGTCATGAAAAGACAGCTTCCAAATCGGTTAAAAAATAAAATTATTAATATTTTTTCATGAGGACTGGTGCGCTTGGACCAGTCCCTAGGTTACTAGGGTTGAAAGTGGAAATCTCAGATAACATAAAGTTTTATGATAAAAGTTAAACTGTTTAATTGAAAACAAGACCATATTTTAAAATATCAATATCACCAATACTTAAATTACTCCATTGTCATCATTTTTTATCTACTCTTATAAATGTGATCGATGTTTATCTTATTCAAAATATTAATATGAAACCTTTTCTTACAGATCAAATTATTTACCTAAAATTTCAAAGTGAGAGAAAAGTTCATTTAAAATTTTAGATAGTTTCATAGAAATGTAAAAGTGGTTTATAAATTAATTCACTAAAAGTGTTTAAATTATTATATGTATATGTAATGTACAGTTTGAAAATATCAAAAGAAAAGTATACGGAGCCTTTCTATCAAACATGCGCTCTGAAAGGTGAAGATCTGCAACTAACATCCAGTCGTACAGGTGAGTTTTATATTTTAGTGCAATTTGATTAAAGAAACATTATTTATGATAAATAAAAAATAACATAAATTATATATTATAAATAACCAAAAAATTTAATGTTTAAATATTTAGTATAAATATAGATATAACCTATAAAATGTATATTGCAATATAATAAATATATTATGGAATGCCATCACTTTTATTTACAATTGTTTAACATACAAGTACAATAACATCATGACTTCTTTCATTAAAGTCTCAATGGGAATAGTCTAATACAATAAAATGTGATATTTAACAGAATATTAAATTATCAATGCAAACATAAAGGCTGATGGAGGAATCAATAGAGTCCACTGATTTTTAGACTTTTTAATAATCCTCCCAGTTCAGAATAAGATTACCATTAGTTAAATGATGGAGGATAATTGTTCAATGTATTTATAGGAAGAAAATTTAGAGATTTTTTTGGGACACTTAAAATCTTTACTTTTTGTCTCCTGCTTCATTCACAGTCAAATTTATTTTCAGATCATTTGAAATGATATTGTTACAGTTAATAATTTTTTGAAACATTTTTTCTTGATTCATTCATTAAAATAAAATCTAAATAAAAACCCTTCATTTATAAAATTACTAGAGTGACATTATTGTTTGGTATCATATTCAATTTTTTTCATACACAAAATTTAGAATTGTATTCTAAAATTTGTTCTTTCCTTCAGAAGTAGTATATATAGTAATATATATCAGCCTAATATCGTTAAGAATCAAAGTTATAATAATAATAATATTAGTTGGAGTGAAATATGTAACTAATAAAAAATAGGTAATTTTATTTCAAATAATGCCTGTTTATTTTGTTACAGTTTTGGTCATCAAGTGGTCATCAAACTAATTTCTTTAAACTATAAAAATACATATCAATTGAGCTAATAACTATCACATTCAAATAAACTTATATCTAACCATGGCAAAAGAACTTCGTATAACATTATCAAATATTTCCTATTTAACAGTTGTAGGTGTAACTTTAAAAAGCGGAAGGTGAAGAGTTCTAAATGAAACGTTCATTTTGTGAGTGTTTCCCACCGTTTATCATTGCCAAGAATATCGGGTTTGTTTGGGCGTCACATTTTATGATTGACGTTGCAATCAAACTTTCACATCAGTTAATGGTTTGAACTCGAGACTTCAATCAGAACTGCTAATTTCCTTGGTGAAAGCAGAATATGTTGACTGAATGCCATATTGTGGTAATTCAGTTTCATTGAAAGAATTAAGTGTTTTGAATATATAATATGGAACAATACAAAATATATATGCTTCAGTTAGAATATGCATACGTGTATATTTTAGATTATTTGATTGAGAATGCATTATATATCGATTAGTCTAAATATTTTAACGTCAAAAGAATAATCCGATGGATCCCTGATTATCGATAAATTATTGAATTACCAAGTACAATAAAGTAGTACAATTATTACTTCATTCATTAGATTGTTAAAAAAATCGTAGAAAAATTATGCCTAGAAAGCTTGTTCTCAACTAATAAAATATATTTATCTTCGAGATCTGTATGTTAAAGGAGTTAGCAGAGATAAACAAAAGAATTTCCATTGAAATTAATATTACTAGTTCAGAAAAACAGTTTCAATACTAATTGTGAAAATATGTCAATATACTAAAGAAAAAATACGTTTACATTTATATTAAGTGAACCGTTATGTTTTTGGAGAAGATTTATTTATATATTAATTAAATTTCGTAAAACAACTACATTATACTCTAAACTAATATTGGGTGCTATTCTAAAATGCATTAAAATATTCTCGAAAGATTGAGCACACAAAACTTACAATGGATAAGTTTTAGATGGCATAACTCTCGCATTGAGTTTTCAAGAATAACTTTGCATGTCATCAACATGGTCTCAGAGCAATTTTCCTAACACCTTCCCTTGAGTTATAGAATTCATGTGCATGTAATACAGCCTAAAATTTCAAAAGTGAAAATGTACAATTCAATGGAAATAAAATATTGTAAGCTCATTTCTAATATTTGTTCACATTCTAATAAGCAAGATCCAGGACTTAATTTATATCATTAATTTTAAGAATGATTTTCATCCTTGTTTGTAATTGGTGTATTTGCTGAAAAAATGAAATAAAGTACCACCTGAGCTCATATAATTAACTCAAATTCATATGCAATATTCCTGACATTTGACAACACTATTTACCATAAATCTCAACAGTTTCTTATTCCAAGCTTAAAGAAATATGTCCGGTGAAAAAATCATGTATGACTGCAATAAAAAAGGCCCATCTTAGCAATCTGGATGCAGTTGTGATGCAGTAACTTTGATATAGATAAAGTTTTGAAAAAAAGTCATATTAATTTTTAAGTCTTTCAACATCATCATACTGAGAGTGGTTCTATAACGATTTAATTTTCTTTAGGTTTCACTGTGTAATTATATCGTAAATTATTAGGTAACCAAATAAAAAATCCAAAACACACAACTTTTCAACTACCATAAAAAATGTATTGAAACGTAACTATTTAAACGTTTCTGGCACGAAAACAAGCAGAGGATGCATGCACGGTGTCCTCCTGAACAATCTGGAGGACACAATCTCCATTACTTTCAATTACCTCTGGGTTAGTATTTTTATGTCATCAGATACAGTGTCCTAATTAATTTCTAATTTCATGTTTGCCTACCTCAACCTAACGGTGTTCATCATAAATTATTTATGTCCAACCTCAACCTAACGTCATCCACCAACCTCAACCAAACGCAAATTCACAGACCTCAACCTAACGCTGATTCACCGAACTCAACCTAATGCTGTTGGGCTACCTCAACTAAACGCTGTTCACTTACTTCGACCTAACGCTGCCACAATTTTCATAGTTTGATGATATTTTTATGGATGATTGTTTTGCAATTCTCTGTTCATCCCTTCAATCCAAGTACTTTTCTATAAATAGTTTCAATAATAGAAAAGTAGATAATTCGGCCATTCTTGCTATTTGTAATTACAATATTAGAAGCTTTATTTCAAATCATGATATCTTTTTTCACTTTTTGTATTCTTTGAATACCAATTTCAATCTGCTTGTTCTAACTGTGATTATATTTTGGGTGAGGAGGGGGCTGTGGTTGGTAGATACACTGGCTATCATAGTGTGCACTGTGCAGGCTTTGGGTGGTGGATGAGGAGTTTCGGTGTATTGTGATTGCAAACTGAGTTCCAGAAAGCTAAGGCAATTGTGTGTGGTTGACGAAAAATGTGGAGTGTTGTACTGTAGAGGTAACATGTGGTGAGCGATCATTGGTAGTTGTAGCTATTTATCGTCCACCAAGTGGCTCACTTGTTCGATTTGGTGAATCCATAATTTTTATTTTGAATGATCCAATGTTGTTGAAGAAGGAAATAGTTTTGACAGGCGATATCAACGTAGATTTGATAGATTATGATTCTTCATGCTCAGGAGTTAGAAACTTTGTACACAGCATATACTCTTTAAATTTTCCATCTGTTATTACAAAGCCTACTAGGTTCCCCAGTGGAAATCAACTTGGTCAGCCATCTTTACTTGATCACATATGGTATTATAGATGTAACAATGACGATTCTGGTATATTTTTATTTGGTCAGACGGACCATCTGCCAACTTTTTTGATTATTAAAGATTTTCCTAACTATGTAGAAAGTCTAACTAAAGTTGTGTTCCGTGATCACTCTCACTTAAATATGGAAATGTTTGTTGATGTTTGTAGGAGTATAAATTGGAATCAATTTGTAGACGGTGTGAATGTTGATACCTTGTTTTTTGAAGGAACAATTGATGATATTTACTTTAAATGCTTCCCTCTTAAAGTAAAGTATATGTCCAGCAAGAGAATTGGTAAGCCTTGGTTATCTTCCGAGATTTTAAAGAATATTAATCTATGTCTACTTATTATAAAAAAATTAAAGCTTTATCTTATCAGTGATGCTTTCTATGAGAAATTCAGAAATAGATTTGTTAATCAGATTAGGAGAGCAAAGAAAAATTATTGCCACCTTGCCTTTAATAAATGTTAAAATAATATTAAATCCACATGGAAATTAATCAACAATTTGATTTTGAATGGTAATACGTGTTAACGACGCTGAGATAACCGACACTAATTTCATAGCAAACCATTTTAATGACTATTTTTGTAATATTGCAGTTGGTGATCCTATTTCTAATATCTCTTAAGACCCTCTAAATTCTTTATTTTTATCTCCTGTTTCTTGTTCTGGAATTGTGTCTGTAACTTATAAGCTAAAAAATTCGTCTTATGGATTGCATACTATACAAACTAAAATATTTAAAGTTGTTATTAGTCATTTAGCAGAGACTTTGTCAGTGATTGTGAATAATTCTTTTATAAGTGGTGTTTTTTCCTGAATGTTTAAAGGAGGCTTTTGTAATTCCTGTGTACAAAATCTGGCACTGATTCTGAAGTGAGTAACTATAGTCCAATATCAATACTGCCTCTCCTCAGTAAGATCTTTGAAAAGTGTGTAGCCTTTAGACTGACTGAGTACCTATTTAAAAATAAGGTTTTGAGTTCCCAACAGTTTGGGTTTCGAAAGGGTCGAAGTACTTTCGATGGCATTCTTAGTTTTGTTGAGAGAGTATATTGTGAGCTAAATAAGAAGAATTGTATTATTGTGTTATCTGTTGATTTCCGTAATGCATTTGACACGGTTTGTCATAGTGTCTTATTGAAAAAAACTCGAAAAATATGGTGTTAGGGGCTGTGTTCTTTCTTGGTTCTCTAGTTATCTGCACGAACGGCCTCAGAGTAACTATATTAAGTTGTCCAGATTGAGGGTGGTGTCATATGGAGTCCCTCAGGGCAGTGTCCTTGAGCCAACCCTTTTCATTCAGTACATTAATGACATTGTAAATGTTTCTAGTGATGCCCATTTCACTCTATTTGCAGATGACAAGACCCTTGCGTTCAGTGACCCAGATTATGCGAGACTGATTCGGAAAACAAATTTAAATCTTTCTATGCTGTATAATTGGACTGTAGACAATAGGCTTTCACTCAATATGAATAAAACCTCAGTAATGCTATTTTTTAATCTGATTAATGTAAGTAACCTTCTTCTATCCTTAACTATGAATGGTGTAGATATTGATTTTGAGAGTTGCATTCTTTATAGGGCATCTGATTACATTTCGCAGAATATTCTTGTTAAACTAGATTATTCATTGGTTTATCCTCATTTGCATTATGGTATCTTAATCTGGGGTGACGTCTCAGAAACTCACTTGAATCCACTTATAGTTATCCAAAAATGTTTAATCAGGAGTTTAACCTCTTCAGAATACCTTGCACCATCTATTCCTATATTTTTACTCACCAAGATTTTACCTATAAGAGATATATATAAATTTGCAATACGTGTTTTCATGTATAAGCAACATTTATCAAGCAATATACCCTACCCTTCTCATAATCATAACACAAGATCTCGTACTGTTGCAACTCTAACTTTCCAGAGATTAGGCCAATGTCAAAGATCCCTCACTTACAATGGACCAAAAATATGGAACACCATTCCTTTAAATATTCAAAATAGTTCATCTATTTCAACGTTCAAGAAAAAATACCAAAGTCATTTACTTAACGATTTGGTTAATGTTGGTGAATTTTAGGTGAATGAGAGCGTTCTGTTGTGCTGGTGTATGAATTTCTCATGGTATACATATAATGTATTATGTAGATGTGATGGCTTGTTCCTCCTAGTGTATAATTTGTAATGTTATATATGTGTAACTCATGCAATCCTTAAATGTAGATATTTTTTTTAACTTTTAACTTTTAAGATGTCATTTACAATGTTTAGTTCATTTTCTTTCTGTTTATGTTACCTTACTGTATATTAAAGTATTAATTCGATTTTGCCTGAAAAGTTTCATAGCGAACTTCATACAGGCTGGAAATTTTTATTACGTTGAATTTGCAAATGTATTTTATGTTTTTCAATGAAGTTTATTTATTTATCTATTTATAATTTAGGTATCAATTTATAAATTATATCAATTCTTTATTTTTTCTCGATTTATACGGTTTTCAAAGATGTTATAAAAGGAAAAAATACAGCATAATAAAGTGGTAGTTCTCTTGGAGAAGCATACGTTTAAACCTGGCTGTATGAAACGTCCATGCGTATTTCAAGATATAATAAGAAGTACATCATCATCAGAATATTAAGAATATCAGATTTTGTTAAAACTAAAAAAATATACATAGTAAAAAAAAGGAAAACTTACTGGTATTTGAAAAATAACATTTCTAAATTAAAAAATATAGTTTTCAAAGTAATTAAAGAGCAGATAAGGGCTAATTCAATTTATTATAGTGTGATCAGTGGAGGAGTACGAGAGAGGTCATCTGCTCTGAGAACGTCACATTATCAGAATATAAATTCCTCGTTCTTTTTGAGTTTCTGTAAAACGCTTTACACTCTCTTTGATAACATAAAAATTGATAAATTGATTTACTTTCCTTATTCTTGTATTTGAATTTAAAATATCTCAATGGTACACTGTTTCTTCTTCAAATTTCATCTTACGGTCAAATATGTGATTATATGTGTTCATATTGACAAGTAGCCTAAATTTATTCTGATTGATAAATCCATACACTAAAAAAATGTATCTTAATAATTGTTTTAGAGAGTTCCTATATGAAGTGCTATTTATAATGAATCTATAGTATTAGTTTAATCTAACACCCCTTTCACATTATCCTAATCTAAAGAGGATGAGCATTGAGCATACAGCTCGCATCTACCAGCACAGTCACGCTATATCTCATGCAAAAGAGACAGTTAAGTCTGAAAAAAATTGCAGTACATGAGCGATGTAACCATGCTTCTATTAGGAGATTATAATGTGTCCATCCACGTTAATCATATTTATGCTAGTAACTAAACTCGGGTTAGAAGTATTGGTACAGAGAGACGAAAATATATTCATACTCTAAAACAGGTATGGATTATTTAATCTATTTATGTGAATATCGACGATTTGACATGCTCTCTTAAATTCAAAGCTTTCATTTAAATAGCATAGTAGATATAACGTATTAATTGTGAATAAAACCATATGATTCTTATCTATAAAAAACATTTCCTGTGAATTAACTTCGTTCTATTAATAAATACTGACATAATTAGGTATAATTATTGAATTTGATTAACTACGCAAATCATTATTATATCAGGTTGCTAATGTTAGTAATTTAACTTTGTTGTGTGAGCTGTAACACGTTCCTACAGTTTCACTGTTAAACCAAATAATCTCACTTCTCTTTAATTTCAATCAAACATCATTGTTTCATTCCACTCCAAACGATCGGCAGTAACTTAAATTTCACAATCTAGCGCTCCATGTTGCAGTGAAATTAGTTTATTTCATGAGATTTATTTGATGCGATGAAAATTTCATGAAAGGCATCATTGTTTGGAAGTTGATAAAGAAAAAGATTATAGGTGAAAATATGGGAAAACTGCATTAGAAAAACTTACATAGAAAATAGATGTCACGTATTAATTTCGAGGTAGAATGTATGATTATTGCACATATTTATACCAATATTTTTTTTTTTACATTATCTCAAATAAGAGATATATAAATAAATTGATCACTATTTCTCACACGATTATCTGTTTGATTTCGAAGATTTCAGCAATGATCCCACCAGGAAATGAGCGTGTCAATTCTTTCTAGAATTTATTCTGCTCACTCAAAAGAATGAAGGATTCAATCATGGTTCAAATTCCACCGATCTCAAAGACTGAAAGAATCTTTAAGCTCTTTGGATTTAGAAGAGGTGTATAATATTAATGAAACCAAACATTTCAGCAATTTCTTCTTATGGTTATTCGCCATCAATTAAAAATAAAAGAAAGATTTGAATAAGTATTTTCGAATTAAATTTAGTGTAAATGTTGTTCAATATTAATTGATAGTAATATATTTCCATAAAAAAAATATTTATTTTACTAACGGCTAGCTAAGTAAACTTCTATATTATTAAACCAAAACTAGTTATTCGATATATGTCATTCATACAAATTTGTGCTAATTATAGAACTACATATTCATTTAATATCCTCTCTAACAAATTGTAAGCTCTACCCTACACTAAAAAAAAATCAAGTTTATCTTATAATACATATTTTCAAATACAATATTTCCAATTAAAAATTCTGCACTATCTTCATACCCATCTTTTCAATATTTAAACTATCTCATTGAAAGCTATACTACAATATTTTTCAATTATTTAATTTCATATATATTAGAAACAGGTGGGAGAGATAAATTTTCACAAACTCAATTTAATTTCATTAGTGGGATATTATAATTATTTCACTGAGTATATCTCAAAGGGTAATCTCAGGTCAGGTCGTAAATAAGCATCTTTTCCTAAAATATAATTGCATTAGATGTTAAGTTGTTGCTTGGGAGAAAAATAATAATTTTTATTATAACACAAATGAATATGAGCAAATTTAGATCAAATTAAAAATTCGTTATAGTAATGCGTATCGTATTTTTGAAATTGAACCAATTGTCAATTGCACTAGTAAGTATAATGCAGCACATTTTTTCGGCCTGCTGCAAAATATAGTCAAATTAGTTACAATTCATTTACCAGCAAAATGAATAATTTCATCATCTCTAATTAATACATTTTTAGTCCCAATATAAACATAGAATATTGGCACACTATTATTAAAACATTTAATCCAGAAAAACCTTTCTCTCAGAAGTTTTGCTCAAAAACAAAGCTGCTGGTGTGCCAGAATCAGCTCTCATAAAGCTATTCAAAAAACTTAACGAATAGACTTCATCATTAATAACCTTCATTTAATTCTTACTCTTTCATTGCTGATAGCCATAGATTACTTTATATTACAAGTAAAAATTACAAGAAAAGATAGTTAACAACTATTTCTTAGCCATTCAATAAAAACCTTATGGTCAAGCCGCTATGGTTACAGTTATAGTGAGAATTTCACTCTCAAGTCTGAAATACACTCGTTTATCTCATGCCTTAACCCTAATGAGTTTGACTGTAAGAATCAACAGGAAGATTAAACGGTGTGTTGAAAAAAACACATCTCTTATTTATAAACGAATGGTACTTTATTTTTTACAAGTTGTTAATATATATACATACTAAACAAATTTGTACCAAATTTCAATTAAAAATATCGAATATATTAGGAGATATAAATAAATTGGCAACTGAGTGAGATGAACTGTGATTGGGTGGAGTGAACCAATCACAGCTCGGGCATGTGTCTGTACCCCATAAAAACGTAGACTTATTCGTGGGTTTTGGCAAACCAAACTTTATTTCTACGTTGCCACACGTCCCCAAATTACAATTAATTCCATAATTTACTTGATTTACGCTGATTTAAGCTGACACATAAATATTTTTTTACTTTCAAATAGAAACAAATAGTTTCTATTGATATAAGAGCAATGTCAAGAAAGATATAAAGTAATTAAAAAAGATGTGTCAAGAAAACACACGTCAAACTCATTAGGGTAAAGAGAGCTCTGATTTACACCTAATAAGTTTGAATAAGTTATCATAATCTGAGTTTCTTACCATTTATCACCATAGTTCTTATCTAGTCATATGCATTTATGTGAAAAAGTGAAAGTCATGAAAAATTAGCTTTCAAATTGGGTGAAAATTACAAATATTATCATTATTTTACCATAATGACAGGTATAGCCAGCACCAACGGGCATGTTACTGAGATTAAGAATTTTTGAAGTGATTATAACCTACTGAATTAAAATTTATTGAAAAAATCATGCCAAAAATATTTGTACAGCATTCAAACAAAGATTACAATGATAACAGCAACAAATATATTTACTGAATTATCCAAATCATTCTCATTTATTTAATCACCATTAAAAATTGTAGCTGAAATATGATGAAACTTGATAATAAAAGCAGTATTATCATATTATTCTGAGGGATTTAGAGGCGCGCTTCCAAGTTACAAACTGAAACCTAATTTATTCAGAATAATAACATAACATGGGTGCAGCCATGTTTAATTTCAGTAATGTTTCCTTTCGTGTGTATACTTTTACAGTATTTAAATATAGTGCAAAGTGTTAGAAACAGTTGTGAGATGAAAATAATGAGTGAAAAAGAGTAAACTGTTAATTATGCAAATGTGCTGTTACTGGGTATTAGTGCAATTAAAAATAATATAATTGCATGTCACAGTAACAAATAATAAACGATAGATTACAAACGGATAAAAATTAAATTAAATATCTACTTATTTTAAGTTAGTATCAATAAATATATGATAATTGAGATGCCAATATGAAGCACATTTTAATACTTTCAAATTTCCAAAAGGAACGACAGTTACGAAGGGAATTATTTTTTTCAAATTAGTGTCTATCTTTAATATTTTGTTTTTGACTTCAATACAATCATGACATCTCTTCTCTAAAATAAGAATTGCAAGTTTTGTTTAGCAAGTTAAATATAAAAGAGTAATATATATAATTAAGAATGAAAACCTTGCTCGTCTCATCCATCTAGTCTCTTGAGTTTAAGCCATAAAATACAGGAAGAGTGAAATAATTTTTCCTTTGTTTTACGATCATGTGCAGTGTGCATGTAATCTTAATGAAAACTGAACTGATTTGAGAGTAATTCTCTTTTAAAAATAGAGTGGAGCAAATTTAAGCCCGTCATTTTTTAATTGAAATAGATAGGACATATTGCGTATAGTATATTTCGGGAAGTGAACTATGAAAATATATTTTTGTGCAACTAAATTGTTACTGTATAATGTTTTATTAAAATTAAACAAACAAATTAATTAATAAATTGTAAATACCATATTATATGGTTCATTAATTATTATGATTAAGCTGTTATTCCTCATAAATTGGAAAGTCATACAGAACTAGTCAAATGTTAATAGTTCCATGCACCAGTATTCCTTGGTTTACTAAATAAAACATTTCAAATCTGATTTCTTTTTTTCATAAAACTGTTACATTTAGTTACGGAGAGAATGTCAGGCAGCAGGATTAGTAATTCAAAATGAGTCTAATTGGGTCAGAAAATTGTCAAAGTCTATATTTTGTGGTTAGCAATAACTAAAACTTTAGTTCGTACCTCTAGAAGTATCAACTTTAGGAATTAGAATGAAATTTATTCCATTTGGTACAAAGTTAAACTTTACAAAACTAAAAATAAGAGTGTTAATTACTGCTCAACTGTTGAATTGCTGAAATTCTCCCTAACTTCGAATATCTAGACTCATAATTTTTTTACTAGACATTTCCAAGAAAAAGGGAGACGGGAACATTTTAGGTACTATTTTCTTTTCATTTAAAATTCTTATGTAAGAATGTTGTTTCAGCCTTAGATCTTTTCATTGGTTTCTAACTTTGAATAATTCAATTTTCTGTAAAAATCCAATCGAAATACTTCTTAATTCAAAATTGAATTGCATCATTTAATGGTTATTTTGTATCATATTTTGAATTTGCACCTAGGGAACTACTCTGATTTAAGAATAATATAATTTTCTACCATGTTGATGTTTAACCAAATTGATTTCAAAATACAACGAGCATTTACTCTGTGTACAACTGAACTTTGTACACCCAGAGACTTTACATTGAACTCAAATCAATCAAAATATATAATTGCAATCGTTGGAAGATATGAATAAAACGTCAATGACCGTTGTTAGGATTGTTTGTTTATTTGTAGTATCAATTACTGTAACTAAATAATAATAATACACAAGATGAAGTAAAAAATATATATTTAAGTCTTGTAGAGGTCTCTGGCCACTTTACGACATAGGCCAGTTACCCCTACAATCAATATTTATTTATTTTATTTATATATTTATTAAAATAAAACTCATTGTATTTTTATTATTTTATTTTGTACTAAAATTGTTTTCTCTACTGGAAATGATTTCTCAAATTTCTATTCAATTATTATATTTCTTTTGTAACACATTATTGTATCTTTAGTTAATTTAGATTAGTATAAATTGTATAGTTTCTAAGTGTTTTTGAAATATATAATCTGGTATCTCTTATGGTTTTCATAATCCTTGATATATTGCTATAAGAGATATTTGTAAGACGGTTACCACAGTCTGGGAATACACCTTACCTTAACGGACTAAATACGGCGTTCAAGTTTGACACACAAGGTTACCCTTAACGGACTAATAACGACGATGGTAACGCTCCCAATGTCTTACAACTGGTGACTCTTTGGAGTAAGTGTCCACTACTTCTTCACAAGCAAACCAGCCAATTTCGCTCCAGGCTGCTCCTCGACGACCTCCGCTGATGTCTCTTCGCCCCTCTTTGCAGCAGTCTCTCCAACCCTGATTCGCTCACGGGACAGCAATCGCATAGGCCACGCTGTAGCTTGCCGACGAAGGCCTTACAACTGCCGACCCTCGGAAGTAGAGAACGCTTTCTGCTTCTCGGTCATTAGCAGGTTCCTCAATTCAGCACTCCACAGAGGAACCTGAGTCTTCACCACACCAAGGCCTTACAACTGGTGACCCTCGGACGAAGTGAACACTTTCTGCTTATCGGTCATCAGCAGGTTCATCTACACAGCAATCAACCGGTGTCCACTTCGACATCACGGCACAGAGGAACCTGAGCCTTCACCTCGACCGGCAACATTGCCATGTCACAACGCCGCTCAACACGAGCACTCAGCACAACAACTCAACGTGAGCACCTTCACCACTACTCCACGCAAACAGCCAACTCCACGCGAGTATACCTCTCCACGCGAGTATACAACTCCACGCGAGTATACAACTCCACGCGAGTATACCACTCCACGCGAGTATACAACTCCACGGGAGTATACAACTCCACGCGAGTATACCACTGCCCGCGAGTATACCACTCCACGCAAATATTCAACACCAAGCAGCTCTCAAATCTGATCTCTAAGACATCTACTGCTGAGACGGTTCATGGTTCACCTCTAAGTCTAATCAACAGTATCGTTCCAAGTGTTTTTGGAAAAAAATATCCGGTATCTCTTAAAGGTTTTCATACTCCTTGATATGTTACTGGATTTCATTTACAAAAATGTATAAAATTTATTAAAACTGATTCAGAGGAAAAAGTGATTTTGTGTGGTAATCGAACAACATTTTATTCGTTAAAAAGGGAAGAAATAATATGAATATGTAATGTTAAGTGAAGGCCCACAAGATAAGCTAAGGAGAACATACGAAATAATAGACAGATCAATCAACCATTTAAATATGAATCAATTCAATTTATTAAAAAATTTATATGCTGTGAATTCAACAATGAAGTTCCACTACCCGAGTGACCAGTCATTAAGATTCCGTTTGATTTTCCTGAAACTGAAATTAAGGATTATAATTTGTTTCTAATATAAATTTTAATTTATATATATTATCTATCACCCTAGTTTTTAAATGTACCAATATATATTTCAATTTAAATCAGCAACCATAAAAGGTGAAATTAAAAATATATTTGGCACGTACTGAAATAAAATAATTAATTATAGTATCTATATATTTTAATTTAAAAAAAAATTACAGAGATTAAACTTCCTGAAACTGTATAATAATATCTATTGAAACTATTACAAAATATAGTTTAAATTTAATGCGCTTCAACAAAATTTTGAACATGAGTTAGGCAGGAAATTTGAGGTACATTAGAAACATAGAAACATCTTTAATGATATAATATTGTCTTTTTACAACATAGCTCACAGTCGGACAGACTCTGAGCTATTGAAAAAAAATTAAATGTATACAACACAATATTGGAAATGAACACCAAATATAAGTATTTAGAGAATACTTTTCGGGCAACATAAAGTTAAATGATCATCACACTACATTTAAGGTTATAATAAGAAGACGAAAATAATCAAAGGAAAGGAAAATAAATGATAAGAAGTGACGCACAGTGGTAGTAACTTTCAGACACTAACAAGAGTGTATATTAGGAATATTAGGAAATTAAATAATGTTTTCATTTTGATTTAAATATTCAGAGTGATCTAGTCTTACGGATATCTGACGGTATGCTGGATCACAAATAGTTGGATCATTATAAGTGATTGAATGTTGAGTGACAAAGAGACGTTTAAATTGTGGTACAATAATATAATCTAATGTTCGAGTGAAATATTGACAGCAACACGTTGAAAAACTAGTATTTGAACTATTTAAATCTTTAAACATATATTGTCCTACTAAAAATTTATGAATATCAGTTATTTTTAAGATTTTGATTCTATAGTACAAGGGAGTTGCGTGCTGCAAAAAGCTACTATGCGTAATAATTCGTACTAGTTTTTTCTGTAAGAGAAGCAGTTTATCAAGGTGAAATGAAAAAGTTGAACCCCAAACAATATTGCAATAAATCAAATACGGATATACAAAAGAAAAATAGACTTTGACAAGATTTTGTTCAGGTAAGATATCTTCAAGACTATAAAAAAAGCCAGCTGTTTTGGAAATTTTCTGGCCTATGGAATCAATGTGTGAATCAAACCTCATTCCATGGTCATTGGTCAACCCTCACACCGAGGAAATCTCCAGTGTCATTAAATTCGATATCACAATTATTCATAATAGATAGGTCTATAGGGCCTCTACTTAAAGTAGTAAAATGCATAGCAAAGATCTTTGGCACATTGAGCATGAGCCTATTGGCTCGACACCACTCCCCCACCTTGACCAACCCTTCCTCAAATGTGGAAATAAGACGCAGGAAACACTCATTCGATCCGAGAAGAGTCGTATCATCAGCAAATAGGATACTGGTGAAGTCACAGCAAACAATAGGTGAATCATTAACAAAGTCAAAAATAACAGAGGTCCCAAGATAGAGAGCCCTTGGGAAAAACAATATTGGACAAATTCTCCTCGGACCCACAAGCACCGATACAAACAACACTAGAGCGATTAGAGAGATAAATTTTTAGCCAGTCAAGGGGAAGACCGCGCACACCATAGAGAAAGAGTTTGCTACACAATACATCAATATTAACAGTGTCAAAGGCCTTTGTTGAATCAATGAAAACCCCTATAGTATGCACTTTAGAATTCGAATAATTACAAATAAAATTGCACAAAAGTAATAAGGCGTCAACGGTAGATCTACCTTTTTGAAAATCAAATTGTTGTGGTGAAATAACAGAGTTTTTATTAAAACTAGATGTCAAACGATTGTACATGAATCACTCAATTACCTTACTAAACTCAGGGAGCAAGGATATTGGACGATAATTAGATCTATCCTTTGGGTTGCCTTTTTTTAACAGAGGAATAATTTTATCATATTTAAAAATAGAAGGAAAAATACCAGTACAGAAAGGCTTATTGATAATAATAGACAGAGGATGAGATATATATCCATGAACAAGAAACAATATTTTTACTGGAGCAACATATAAGTTTGATTTAGTTCTTTTTTAACCTAAAAAAAACCTCAGAGACCTCAGCTGGAGTTACAGGAGAAACAAAAAGGATGATTGAGAGTTTCGAGTAACAAAGCTAATCGGGTCAGTATGAGTGAAAGGAATGTTACTATCTAGACAATGTGCTATGTTACAGAAGTCAATAAAAGTATTTACTACAGCAACATCCTCCACGACCTCTCTATCGTTCACAAGCAGCATGTCAACTCCACTAATTTTGTAATTTTTACCTAACACATTTTCAATATTTCTCCATGTTTGACCTAGATTTCGGCTGCAGTTAGTAAAAATTCTTCTCTGATAGTTTACCTTGGCAGTACGGATCAAGTTTGTCAGTTTATTTTTAAATAACTTATTTTGTCTTTATTAACTAGCTTAGAACTGAAACCACAGACAGATATGTAGCATCTTAATATAAATTTAGTTCAACAGGTCTCTGATTTAAATTGACTCAGAAGAAATAGACACTAAAAACATGTTTGTCGTATTGCTGCTTAATAAATAACCTTTCAATAATGAAACCTAAAATAATATATTTTGTATCAAACATCAAAATCTGAATTTAAAGTTCCTGTTGATAGAATCAACAAGCTAAATTCATCAGTTTTCCACATGTTGGTGTTCCAATACCAGCGTCATATTCAGTCACGATTAACCAGCTAAATATTTAATGCCTATATGATGGCTGGATTATTATTTGTTTTATATTTCTAATGAAGATTTGTTCATCTGTAATTTTATAATTATAAGTTACCTAGACTTAGAAATACATTTTAAAATAAACTGCTTTTTTATACTGTTCATTTGTATATATTTTTTTAAGATGGTGGAATTTTTCCATATCTGGCATTTCACGGCAGTGAAATTTTCCGCAGTGGTATCTTCCTGGTGGAACTTTCTGCGGGGGAACTTTCCGCAGTGGAATTTACCGGCCACGTAAAAAAGAAGGGCCTAGAAAACATACGTCAAACTCATTACGGTTAATGATGGTTGGTGAAAATGGTTTTTGCACAAATAGGTAGAACACCTAAGAAATTTTTGTTTCTTATTTTAGCTTGTTGATTAAATTTTAAATAGATAACTATTCTTTGAGTTTTACCAATGGATGTGTAGTTATCAAATAAAAGTTTTCATAAAGACTAAATATCGAAAAGTCAAGTTTTCGTGATGTATAATTTGTGCAGTGAGGACTGGTCTGCCTGGACCAGTCTCTATGTTACTTGGCGAACTTTAACGGACTAGGTTAATAGGGTTAAAAAGTAAAAAATTAAAACATAAGATAAGTTAGGACGAATTTCAAAGCGTTGATTTTATTTGGAAACATAAAAAAAAAATATTCATATTTTGAATTTATATCATACTGCACTTCTTACGTTTTATAATTTTTTGTTAATAACTAATTATGAGAACTTTTAAATATTGTTTTTAATTTAACCCTGGTAACCTAGGGACTGGTCCAGGTGCAAAAAAAAATATTTTTAAACTGATTTGGAAGCTGTCTTTGTGACTTTTACTTTTCAACATAAATACATATGATTATACAAAAAAGAAGGTAAAAGATGGCAAGATACTCATATTATTAGCATTTATTCAAATATACAGAGTGTCTCGGAGAAAACGGAAAAAACTTTAAGTTAATGTATTTCAAAACTTATTTAGAGTACATGTATCTTTCTGGTCTTTTTTTTCATGGTTAAACCCTCCTCCATCAACAATCAAATTTTAATTAAGTTTTATTCATTTCTGTGAATGTTATAATTATTTTATTGATGGCTAGTGGAAATGGCTTTTGCGCAAATAGTTAGAAAACCTAAGAAATATTGTTTTCTCATCTTTGCCTGTTAATTTTATTCTAAATGGATAATTCTTTTTTGGCGTTCACCAATGCTTCTGTAGATATCAGATGAAAGTTTTTTTGAAGAGAAAATACCGAAAAGTCAATTTGTAAAGATTTTATAACAATTTTAGTGAGGACTATCGCACACGGACCAGTCGCTAGGTTACATTGCAATTTTTTAATTCGATTCTCCACGGAATTCTCTACAAACTCTGGAAGAGTTTTATTTAATTTTCGGATTATTTTTCAAAATATTGAATTTTGAAATTTCAATTTTTTTAAATACATTTTTCACTAAATATTTCAATAATTCGAAAACCAATTCGAAAAGTCAAAAAAACACCTCTACAGTTTGTAAAGATTCGAATGCAAGAAAATATAATGTCAGAGCTAAAAAATTGTAATATCCATTTATTAATTTACACACTGTTCGAAATTTGTTCGAAATACGAATAACTCGTTTTCTATGGGTCGAATCGAAAAAATGTTATGACACAAAAAACATCTTAGAATTCATTTTATATATGTGAACAAAGTTTCACAACCGTAGCTTCAATAATAAAAAACTTTTCAAAATCTGGGAATGGTGCCCCTAAGCGATCAAATTTCAAAATATAATAATGGTAAGGAGGAAAACTATTAAATATATTTCAATCGTTCTTCTACATTAATACTAAACAAAAACTACTCAATAATAACAAATTGTCTTAAAGTAATTTACTAATTTCGAGTTGGGTTAATTTTGTGATCTAATTTACGTGTGTAAATTTAAAACAATTAATTCTCTATTATTTACGTTCCATAATAATAAGATCTATATCGTCGGATTGGTAACTGTGGGTTTTCTGTAATTCAGTGATAATCCTAGATTGAAAGTCAAGATTTTATATGCAAGAACTCACCGTTGGATGTTTATCGATACTTAGGTTATTGTTATACCAAAAAGTAATTTTTTGAAACAAGTAGTTGGCTTTAAAATAAAACAAGTTTAGAGTTATCGAACGAATTCCCATTTTCGAAATTTTTATTCAGTAAAAAAGAAATTTCAAACAACATCTCCAGGCTCCAAAAAAAATATGAGCGTATTACATGATATCTTAGAGTTATTACATTATTATTAATATTCTTAAAGTACTCGAAAAGACACTTTACCCAAGCCAACACCGAAAGATGCTTATAGGCAGTTGTGACAAGAGGCTACTTATAGACAAAGAATTAGATTACAGAATGCTCTTTGTGAATGGTTACAGTTATTAAGATTTCAATTATTTCATTATCTGGTACAACATATTTTTTCGAGTTTTGTCTGGCATATACAATTTTTCAAATTACTTTAAAATAAGTTAGTATTATTGAGTAGTTCTTGTTTAGTATTGAAGAAGAAAAATGATTGAAATTTATTTTAATAGTAAAAAAATATATATAGAATATAGATCAATGGTATAGAATTGAAGTGACAGAAGTTGGTCCTTGCGATCTGATTAAATAACAAAGATTGACAACCTTTTGACCATTATAGTTCAAATGTTTACCATTTTTCTATTTTATAATTTGATCGTTTTGTAATTTCTACTACATTTTATAATTTGATCGTCATTATTGTACATGTTTTGTAACATTAGAAGGTGTTAATATACCCTTTAAGAAAATTGAGACGAAAATATCAGGTAGACGCGAAGTCTTGTCGACGAAATGTCTGTCGACGAAACGTCTTTTGACGAAACCTCTATCAACCATTATCAGATAACAGTCCTTACGTTATCATGGGGAACACAAGTAGGCCAAGCTGTGATTGGGTCACATTCTACCCAATCGCAGCCCTGCTCTCTCAGTTGGCAATGTGTTATATACCTATGTATATAATTTTCCTTATATGTTAAATATTTTTACTTGAAATAAGGTACACGTTAGTTTAGAATATATACAAACGAATTGTTAAAAATACAGTACCGTAGGTTTATAAGTAAGACATACGTTTTTAAAACACATAGTCAAACTTTGCCATACCTTCTGAACGTCAAGCAAATTAGGGTTAAACTAAAATATATATTTTTTCACAGTGATTTGAATATTTAGCTATTTTTCATTTCACTTGAAATCATAAATCACCAATTCTATTTCTAATAGTAAATTTACTGCTTAACTTTTTCCCAGTTTCCAGGTTGTATCTCAGAATGTTTAGGAGACATCTTTCATGGCTCCAGAGACTGACTTTGTATTCCAAACACAATCAGATATGCCCAAACAAACTGATTGTTGCTCTGCATACTTTAAAAATTATGATCACGAAAATACTTTAACTGAAAAAGGAAATAATTTTCTGGATGAACGTATTTGCTATTTCTGAAAATTGAGATTTACTTAATGAAAAAGTTTAGATTTTACATAATGTTTGATATGATACGATTAGATATTTACTTTGATGTGAATAAACAATAAAATTTATTTTTCTTAAAAAACTTTTATGAATAGCGTTTGGCTACAATCTAAAATTTTAAGAGATGAATTTAATATCAGATTGTTGAAAGATCACTGAGCTGTTTGATTGAGCAGATTTTCACACATTGCAATCACGCTTTTAGTTGGCGAGTAGAGTCCGTGGAGTGTTTGTGTTTCACTTGCGTTGCTTTGGCGATAACTGGCCTTAGTCTATTTTGACTGAAATTGAAAACTACCAAGAATGAAAGAGTTTAACGATGAAATATGCTTTGAAAAATAATTACAGTGGTAGATTTAATATAGAAAATATGCAGATAAATATATACTGTTGTTGCAATTAACCGAGACTTTGAATATGATAATGATAATAATGATAATATTTATTGGTGAACGAAATACAATATAAATATGAATACAAGCCTATAAAATAGTAAAATATACTTTCAATATCAAATTTGACGATCCTTATGAACAATATCTAGTTCGGCTAGTATATACATAATAGTTGTAGGTCAATTCGCCGAAAAAACATTCGCCGAAAAAACATTCGCCGCACGTTACATTCGCAGAAAATATGACAATTTTTAGCAGACTAAGATTTACTACAAAATTTAAGTTTATTGAACATCCTGTGTTAAATGAGTATTTAAAATTGATCAAATTTTTTATCAATTATAAATTAAACGGTAATTAATTGTCTGGTTTTGATGCCATAAAAATACTTGTTCTTAATCCCATTATAAAAGTTTTTAAATGAATTTAGTAGTAATTATTAAATAATGAATATATATTCTAACATACTTATTTTTTAATTGGAGTTGCTGAACAATATTTTTTCTTACTTTCTTTTTGTACTCAAATACATTCCTCCATATTGTCAATATTTTATAAAAGGAATAGTAAAACCTAGAAATAAATCTGTTTTAACTGTACCTTCAATAGTTGTTGAAATATACGAATTCAAAGTTGGGTAAACTTTTTTGTGGGTCACTTTGCTATAGGGAAAGCTTCACGAGCGACTCACAGTTGCAGACTGATTCTTCAATGTAAACTATATAGAAATATAAAAATAAAGTGAGACCAACACAAAAGAATTTTTTTTTGTGACTGATAATTGTTTACAAAAAATTGGATTAACATAAAGTTAATAAACTTACCCAAAAAATGCAGCATTCTAGATAGTTTTCTTCTGAAGTAACGATGTATAATTGAACACACTTTTTAATTTACATACATATTTATATAGGTCGCCCCAGAAGCCTTGTTGTTTTACAGGCCTTTATATTCTCCTTAAATTTTTTTCGGTACTTTTCTTTTGAAACTTGTAATTTACATAATTGGGTCGTATTCCGACGTTCCAATTGAATTGAATATTTTGTAAGTGAATATTTTGTTCATATAAAAAAAAATTGTATGAGTTAATTAAGTTAACGTAAATTCCATAAAGTTTAACCAATAACTATGAAAAATATTGTAAAATAATTTATACACTTCTATGTAATTTCATCTGGTCATATGAGATCAATTTGTTTACTTTTTCAAATAATCATATTTTTCGGCGAATATGTCGTTCGACAAATGTGTCGTGCAGCGAATATGTTTTCGACGAATGTGTTTTCGGCGAAAGTGTTTTCGGTGAATGTGTTTCCGGTGAATGGACCGGTCACCATACATAATATCAGATTCAATCAATCGTGCTATGTTCCTATATATTGTTCAGATAAGTAAAGTAATATAATCTTTTTTTTATAATTATATTTTTTTAAATACTATATTTCAATATTTTGTAATAAAATGAAACTGAGTTCTGAACAATTAGCAAACTACCGAATCCTTTATCACTTTTCTATTGTCATTTGAGGAAATGGTTTAGTTTTAATAACCTCATAACGTTGATAATAACTACCAAAGGCATATATGCATTATATTGTAGATATTTTAATTCTTAGTATTTTTTCGATGGATTCCAATTCACTCTCCAAATATCAAGTTTTCCATTTTTTGGTCAAACATAACCATATGAAAATTAAAATCTATAAAATCACCTCTCTACAAAGCGTTTGTGTTCAAAATATTTTTTCTCCTATTCTTGTATGAATAATCTGGTTCTTTAATCCCTAACAATCGGGTGTGTTTTGTTACCCAAATTGCCTCCCGAAGAACTCTTTTGAAAACGGTTTTCTGATATGAAAAATCTAAATTGAAAAAACCAATATTGTACAAAAGCGATTATATAATTATGATACTTGGGGAATAGAATTTTTGTAAGGGAAATAAAATTCACCAACAGAAAATATTAGTATTCATATAATCATTCAGATTGTTCGATTGGGAAAAAAAGGAAATATGAATCACTTTAATTATCAAAAAGTGCCAAAGTTCTCCTCACAATATAACCATATATTACTGATGCCCAGTTAGCATTGTTTTCTTGGGGTAACATTGTCCCAAGATGGTACCAATATTGGGACAATGTCACTCCAAGGAAATATCTTTGCAACCATAGTATGTTCATTCAACACTGTGATATTGTGTGTCCAACATTCAAACTGACAATAAAGTATTTTGAGAGTATGATGTTTCAACTTTCATTGCTGCACTGACATTTGTCATATGAAATTATTTTCGCAACCGAAACGAACAAACATGATGCATATGGATAGTTGAATAATATATCGCATGTTTTACAATAAAAAAAACGTAAAATATAAGTACAATAATGGTATGAAATGGCTGTGAATTGACAAATTATCGTACATCAATTGGAACAGAAGATCTGAAAAATAAAATTTATTCATCATGAACTGAATAAAAAAGGGATTATTTACACTCAATATTTCATGATCGAAGGTTACGTTGCACCGACAGTTGGGTCTAGGACAATTGGGCCCCTCACAATTGGGCCCAAAGACAATTGGTCCCACAACAATTGGGTCCCAAAACAATTAAGCCCAGAAAAAAATTGGGCAGAAGACAAAATAAAGAAATGTTACCTCTTGTTTTTTACTAGGGAAGTGGCAATATTATCTTTGAAATATGCTTCTTATTCTCTAACAATATGTTTATATTTTTTAAATTAGATTCATATACTTGATAATGTATATATTTATATATATATTAGCAAGCCCCTTAATTCACATTTGGATTATGATATCATGTTTCAATGTAATGAAAATCTTTAAAGTATTTAAATAAGTTGTATTATTTTGAATCATGTCATATGGATCCACAGAACATCAATCATATAATTCACGTTAACTTTAATTCAATTTGTATGTTCCAATAATTTCGGCATGTCAAAAATACCTAAATCCATTTGTTCTATTGTTTCTTCATCTTAAATAGCTACATTCTTATTTTCAATTGGTTACATTCTAATTCAACTACTTCATAAAAATTCACTATAAAGGTGCTGTACCTAGGATATTTGTTTCTTAAATGACTTGTCTCGGAAAAAAAATTATTGTTAATGTAGTTTAAAAGAATAATAGAGTTTATTCATGAAAAAGATATGTTCTATAAAAAAAATATTTATTTTTCATAACAAGAATATGTTTTTTATGTAAAGAATATTATTTATTTTAAATATGCTCACGACTTTTTCAATACAAAACGCACATTGCTACAAACTTACTTATTACAGTTGCAAGATCTTTAATTAATTTATTACAGTAAACTCTGAAAAAAATTGAAAAAATAATATAATTGTCTCGGGGCCAAATTGTCATGGGCCTAATTGTCTTGGGGCCAAACTGTCCGTGGTCCAATTGTGTTGGGGCCCAATTGTCCTGGTCCCAATTGTCTTGAGCCCATTTGTCGGCGGGCCCAACTGTCGGGTCTCAATTGTCCTCGGCCCAACTATCGGTCCACGGAAGGTTGCACACACGAAAAAAATAATAAACTAGAATTAAGACTCGAATCTGCCTTTCACACCATTCATTGTATAACTATTAAAGGGAGGGTGCGGGTAAAATCAAACATTTGTTAATATGTGTTTTAATGGAATCAGCATATTTAATTATGTATGATTACATACTCTGTTCATCTAAATAATACTTATTAAAGAAAAGAAAATTTAATTTATTTTGAAAAAGCGCCATCTAGTGACGAATAGCATAAGCTTTGCTAGAGTCATTGACGCCATCTTGCTGTGATTTCACAAATGTTGTGCAAAAAACTTTAGTATATCTGCGAGTGATATTATTAATTATAACTCTAAAAATACTTTATTTGTTAGTATATTGTATATAAATCACAAATTTATTTATTTATAGATTTTTTGGGAAGATAATCAGACATTCTATTAACGTTCATGAAGATTGTTCTGGAACGTTCTGGAAATATTGTAAACAGCGCCATCTGTGAGATGATCGCATAAGCTTATGTTAACTAATAAAAACCCTATTTTCTCTGAAAATACAGTGATTTGAGATGAAACATTTCATATACGTAACTAATCATTGTTTATTTATGATATTATGAAAAAATATTTGATATGAAAATTAGACGCACCCCCCCTTTAAAGAGGTCTGTGCTATAGTTCACTAAAATGACAAATGTACTGTTTTGTTAATTATTTTCTCGCCTCCTTTGATCTAATCAAGTATTATTCATTATATTAATATCATACTTTTTTCCAAAATTTTAGAATTTAGTAAATCATAAAGAAGAAAGATATCAGCCTAATAGTGAGGCTATAATCTGATAGTGACTGTCAATAAATAATATTTTTTTCTGAGTCAACAAATGAATTACACAACATAAAAATAAATGCTAAATTCGTAAACAAGTGACTTATGATTTTGAAAATGGTTTAGAAAATCTACCATTGTACTCCTTTCACTTTTAAATTCTTTTACATCATCAGAGATCATTGCTAAAACCTTACGTATAACAATTTATATGAAAGATAGAATATATTTAAATTATTTTTTATTTCAATTATAAGTGTATCAATAAGAACTAAAGTCGATAATTGTGTGTAAATATTGACATAAGAATAATATCAATTTTCTTTCTTTTCAGGTAAGAAATCATGAAAAGAGAAATCTACAGCACGTTCGGCACTAAATTTTTGATGAGTCCTACTCTGGACAACTTTGAGCAATATATCAGTCACTAGACTGCAATGTTTTCTCTCTTCTTGTTGTGTTTAGCAGCCATTGAGAATTAGCAAGGACAGAGGTTTGTTATTCTTTAGATTAAACTGCATGAAAAATATATAATAGAAGGAGTGACGGCAGTTTCATATCTAACCTGATATATCAGATACTGAGGACAATTTTTAATGTGTCGATAAACTTTTTACGGAATCTGCCTCTTCAAAATTTATTAGCTTAATCAAACAAAAAATGAACGAAAATCGCCATTCATCACCACAAATATAATGAAAGTTTTTCCTTTGTGAGTGTTCTCTTCTATATCATTATAGTGACGATTACCAAATGGAATGCAATCATTACAATCTTCGAAGTGTTTCGTGAAGGCAACCCGTCAACAAACTTATAATGGCCTGTCTGCTCACTCCTCAGAAGTACTAAAAATTCGAATCTGGCTATCAAATTTGAAAATCAGAATGGATGTTGAAGTCTGTTATATGTATGTGAAGTTTGCTATAAACTTACCGTCATTATTAGTTATCAGGATATAAATACTGTTATGTAGATTTATTATGAGTGAAAATGAATTATTTCATCGAGATCAAATCCTCGAATATTTCTTATACGTTATTAATTTAATTTGAAATAATTAGATACCAAACAATTATACACATTCATATTGGAATTAAATTAATTTTTGTAGGAGAATTAGTAGATAAAAAATGATCTAATTGATGTAATGAAAGGCCACACTGACGTTAATTATGATAATCATCGCACGGTTGTATTTTAACTTTATTTTTATTTGCACATACGATAATTGCACTAGAATATTATTAATACTTATTGAACAACAACAGTAGTATACGAGTATCTGTTACCATTGAAATTATTTGCAAAATATGAAATTCAATTTTGATACTATTTTGAAAATGATATAAGTGCACTATCCCATAGCAATTTTGATACCAATTATATTACTCTTCCAGCC
The DNA here is from genome assembly GCA_947561585.1 of Caprella mutica. NCBI lineage: Eukaryota > Metazoa > Arthropoda > Malacostraca > Amphipoda > Caprellidae > Caprella > Caprella mutica. Next base: position 447,937 of record CANNZV010000077.1, on the reverse strand, counting down.
TATATTTTAATCGACATCAAAATAATTTGATATAAAAATGGATATCAAAATATATATAACGGAATAGTTCCCTTCACTTCACTTTAATACATTCTCTAATGATTAAAATAACTAGAAAGGTTTGAAAATTCTGTAGAATACTCTCCAATTATTGCTTTCCGATGAGTGTCAAATCCAAGATATGATTCAATGGCATGAGCCATGTAACGCTATGTCAAAAATCAATTCAACTTCCTCACTCCTCTGTGCTAGCATATTGGGACGATGTGGAGTTGAAATGAGACCAACAGAAATGAGATTATCGAGGATGGTCAAATAGTTATTATGTTGTTCTTGACACAAACTCAAATGTGTTTGATAGTTTGACATTTGATTATTCGGAGTAAATTGGACTTTGTTCCGACGATATAAAGATAAAAAGTAAATCTGTTTTATATTCTACACTTCTTTTATTTAATTAGAGTGATAGAAGAATTCAACTACGAAAAGATGTTCCAATATATGAAAAAAAATGTTATGTATAATGAAAATTTCGATTTAAATGGTCACGTTGATTTTGCAATATTATTAGCAGTTTTCCATAAACTCGATATAAATTGTATTAATTACATTTAATGTGAGGTACAGCTTTAATTCTCGGAATAAGTGACGTTCTGTTCATGTAGAACAACTTTCTTTTAAACTTGCAATTTTACTTTCAAGAACTCATATATGATGTGTGTCTTCAAAATTCACCTGGTAGAAAAGACTAAGAAATTATAGTCTGACATCCTTGCTTGCACAAATTTTCCCTATTATGAATGAAATGAATACATGTTTCGGTCAACCTGAGTCATGAGATGGTACTAAGTGACATAGTATATTTAAAAGTGAAACCTGAAAGTGTTCATCAGCCTGTGGTAGCAACATCAACTCTAAACTGAGTGAGATGATCCATTCTCTAGCCCAATAACAGCATATACGAAAGAAGTTTCAAGTCGTATTTAGCGTATATTGACTAATCATTATTGAACCGTTTGCAAATAGAAATTTCGTTCATGTATGGAAATTATATTTAATCATACTCTTCTTATTCGTCAAATAAATAAATATTCAAGAAAATAATATTGTTCCAAAATGCATCATAATTCTCATTAGGTAATAGTCAATTTTTATATTAAATAATCTTTGCTTTATATGTACAGTTGAGGAAAAAATAATTCAGTGTGTAACATTTGGAGTTAAAGTGAGATTTCAAGATAAGATAATCTTGATCTAAATAATCAATTACGAAGTTCTATTTTTTCAGCTATATAAAAGCTCATCACAGTGATATTTCATTATTTATTGCCATTATTTATATAAGAATAATAAATCATATGTTATAGAATTCTAAAATGAATCAATGCGACATTATTTATCCTCATAACTTGCTTTTCTTAATTTGCAATGCTAAGTATTGAGAGAAAAGTATACCAGAATTTCTCCCTTGGATATTTACTCTACTATTATTACAAATGAAGCAGAAATAATTTTATATATTACGATAATTGAGTAAGTAAACATAGTAGATAAGGAAAGAGCTTTCTCTTAGGAACATGTTTATTTCCTATTGAGATACACAAATTGACACATTAACCATTACTGGGATATTATGCAAGTTACCACATTATTCTTTCATGTATTCGTAATTGTAAGTCCTTTTTCGTTTGATTTTATTCAGAAGCTTCTGTTTCCTCCATGGCTCCATCCCTTCACTTTTGTTAGATATTTACTGAAAGTTTAATAATTCTGTCTAACTATTGTCATTAAAATGTATCATAAAAATAGAACCCAAAGTTTGTTCTAATACAAACCAGACAAGGTGAAACTGAAACTTGTGTTAATATTTATCATTAAATTCTGCAGATAAAAATTTAATTCGATGGTATGTGATATCCCAGAGCTGTAATTCGTGAGTTTATATTCTCAAATTATCTCGATAAACAAGAGGACTATATGTAACTTAAGAAAAGATTTTTACTATCATGGTATGAAGAAAAATAATTTGATAAATTTCCCCCATAGACAAAAATAAAAAAAGTAAGGAGGTAGTTTCAAAATTATTTTCTTACTTCAAATTTTGACCCGGAGACGTATCATTCATTTCAAATTATTCAGAATGTAGTTGTTTTCAAGGTTAGATCGATTTTTTTCCTTATTTGTTATAGAAACTCTTGAAAATGTGTTTTTTTTTTCCAAAAAAAAAATAATTATCATTTAAAAAAAATCATTTGTGTCAATGTAGGTGACTGAATTCTCCAGAGAAAAAAACTCTTGTCTCTAGCTCAGAAATTAAGAGAAGAGTTAATTTGCAGTCGAAAAAATGAAATTTTCAGTAGTGACAATTGTATGAAACATTTCTAGATTTGTTCGACCTTTAATACTTAACCCTAGTAACCTAACACTCAAATGTTATTTTACTAACCTATCAGCTGGCACATGCGCGCCATTCCTCATTAAAACAATTTTTTAATCTTACCCAAAGAATATTTAAATATTTTTTCATCATACAATTTTTTTTGTGATATTTACACAACCATTGTTAAGGCCAAATTTAAAATTCATCATTCAAAAATAATTAACAATCATACACAACAAACAAATATTTCTTAGGTATTATTGTGCACGGAGCTTAGCGAGGTGCGGAGTCATTTAGACTCCGTGAGCTCACTTGTGCATCTCATAACTGAAGAGAGCTCTGGTACACTACTAATATATTTCCTCCTAACATGAGTATCTTATCATTTATTGCCTTCACTTTTGTCTTATCGCATGTAGTTATGTGAAAAAGTAAAAGTCATGAAAAGATAGCTTGCAAATCGGTTTATTTTTTTATGAGGACTGGTCCACCAGTGCCAGCAGCAAGATTACGTTGGTTAATACAATCATTAATAGTGTGAATAGTAATTTATAGTATTTTATACAGCTGAAGGATATTTACCAACACTTTTTTCATGACTTTACTCAGTTAAATTTTGAGAGGAAATACAAACGTAAGACTTTTTGTCTCACAAATGCAAAATAAACACTTCAACTTCACAAACTTCTTTCACTTGCTCAAATACAGCAAAGGAAAACCATTTCAGTTTCTTTTTGTAAGCTCAGTTCTGTTGTATGCTAATAAAATAGAGAAAACGAAAATAATTTTTTTTTTTAAATTCAGATTACAACTGCATTAAGATATTACTTATTAAGCATTCATTGTAATCAGAAACAAAATATGCTTCAATAACTACAAGAATATAAGTCTGATGAAATGTGATATTTATGATAATATAATTTTTTTGATTAACATGGTTACAAATGATATCGCGTGTTTTATACCTTCATATCACCAAATAGTCTCGAGTAATTGTTACAAAAATAAATTATAAAATGTATAGTCCATTTATTCGATTGAGTCTGTTATGCATTAGATTAAAATGTTCTATGCATCTAAAACATTTTAAAACAGAAATACCCTCACATTCCATCTAAGATTTATAGCAATATATGTGGATTTTGTGTCACCACACTGTGTTAAATTAGACCCACTTATTGCTGTATTAGATCTTATCATTTTTATTGACAGTCTGTAATACGAAAATGATGAATGATACTGGATATTAAAGTGATTGTGTAGGGAAAGGGTACCTTGTATCATCACTCTCCATTAATCGTCACGTTTTAGTTATTTTCTTTTATTACAAGACCCAAAAAAACATTTCCATGGTTTAGGTTTTTTCGTTCCCATATTTTCATAATAATATTTTTTCAAAAACTTTTGATAAATTCAGTTAAAATAAGAATTACGGTGTTAGCTTCACTAATGACTCGTATGAAAATTTAGTACAGTCAGGATAAATCTATCTACATTGATTAAATAATAGATATGGAGAATTTGTTATGCACGTTTAATGCTTCAAATAAATTTAAATAAAATAATGTGTATAACATTAAATTTGTGTCTACTTTGATTTCTTATAATGTACAATCGGAAATTAATTCAGACTTCAAAATTTTCAAGAATTAATTAGATGTGTCAATAAATGGTAATTAGATCAATTTTTAAACAGTTTTTTTAAGACACTTTAATGGAAATCATATGTATATACTAATTCTAAATCAGTAAAATCAATAAAAGATAAGACCAATCAATATAAATATATAATCAATATATGTCATATGATAACATCATTTTTCTCTAATGTACCCTTAATGAATGAATTCCTATAATTGAAGATATTTATTTACCATGTTGTCCGATGCTCCGTTTCTTCAAGAAAATATGAGCGGTAAATTGAACCATCTACCTGAATCCCTCCTCATCTCGAGTAAATTTAGGAGAAAAATGTATTCGTTATTCACGGAATTGAAATTTCTACAACGGTATATATACATATTAGTTACCATGCTAAAGTATAATTTCGTTTTGAACTCGATTTTGTTAATAATTCACCTTGATGACCTCATCCGAAATAAAATATCATTTTTCCCAAGCAAAAACATTAATTTGAATAAATTAACCCAAATGCTTACTCTTTAAAATAATTAATTCGATGACCAACCAAGTTGATCAATAGATTCAAGAAAATTTCAAGATTTTACAATTACTAATTGTCACTCCTTTACTTGAAATATGTGTTTGCTATTCTTATAAAATGAAAATCCTTCCCTCTGACTTATAACACATCTCCAAAAGTACATTATTCATGAATTGTGTATTCCATTGCATCCTCCTACGTCAAATATCCAAACTGTATCACAGGATTTGCTCTCAGTCGGCGAGTAGACTCCGTAGAGTTGTGGTGTGTGTGCGTTCCCTCTGCAGCTAGTGAGATGAGTGGCGACTCGAGGAGTTGGGGTTTGGAAGTTAATTCAATAGGGAATTTAGTTGTGAAAATATGGAGAACCATAATTGAAATGAAGATAGTATGGTGGAGTGATTTATAATAAAATATGAGTTATATTCTTATCAGCAACACTTATGTTAAAGAGATTTTTATAAATATATTTAGGAATGATTTTTGATTTGAAAAGTGGATGAAATTGGAAAATCAAATCATAAGTTAAATGATGTCTTTGAACCAGAGTTTTTTTACGTTTAAGTAATTAAACGTAACACTGAAAAGTATCGATATCTAGCTAATTTTTTATATCAGTTTTTTAGTAGTATATTATATACCTGCATATTATTATATATGCAATTTAGGTAACCATTGTTGAAAATATTCTGCTATAAAAAACTAATTTCTTAACCAATAATGCATCTAATTACCTAATCTGAATACTATTATTGATGACTGTTGTAGTTACTGTGAAATATATACCTCAAAAAATCCTCCGTTTTCTATGTTTATGTACTGTAATAACATCAAGCCAGGTAATTATTACAGATTTTATAAAACTCGGGTATAATAAAAGCAGGGTCTGGCTGTATATCATTTAAAGATTTTATTTTTATTTTTTTACAGATAAGGGCCAATTACAGGATAAGAAGATTGCAATAAGAATTTAGGCAAATACCATACATTTCTAATTATCATAAAATATGGGTGTTAAATAATCTTATATTTCAGAATATATATGAATAATATAATATATAAAATTAATGCACACAATAAATAAAATACAGATTAAAGCAATTCGTAGACGAATTGTCCGTGGACGAAATGTCAGTCGACAAAATGTCCGTGGACGAAATATATCAAATTAGAATGATAATACAGTGAAATTAAAACACTTTGGACAATACCTCATAAATTAGAGTGTTTTATAACCTCCTCAGTCACTAGAGTGTCAAAAACACTTAACCCTAATGAGTTTGACTGTCAAAAACAACGGGAGAGTTTGACTATGTGTTAAAAAAACACATGTCTTATTCATAAACCTACAGTACTGTATTTTTTACAAGTTGTTAGTATAGGTAGTAAGATAATGTGTACCAAATTTCAAGTAAAAATATTGAACATATATGGAGAAATAAATACATAGGTATATAAGACATTGGCAACTGAGAGAGCTGAACTGTGATTGGATGGAGTGTGAACCAATCACAGCTCGTGCATTTGTGTCTACTACACAAAAACGTGGGAAAATGCTTGCTTATTGGCTAACCAAACTATATTTCTACGTTGCCACACGTCACTTAAGTACAATTAATTCCATAATTTACGTGATTTACACCGATACGTAAAAAAAATCTGACTTTTGAATACAAAAATATATTTGATATTCATGTAGGAACAAAGTCAAGAAAGACCAGTAAATTTAAAGGAATGACATGAAAGATATAAAGTAAATGAGAAAATGTGTGCCTAGAAAACACACGTCAAACTTATTAGGGTTAATGTTCCGTTAAATCCGTTGTTTTACTTTTCCCCGCATCTTCCCAATAGTTCCATAACTTTTGTCCATCTACACAATGGATATTAATCGGCTACATTTTCAGAAGTTAGAGAAACTCTCATACTTTTACTAGTCTAAATTTACTAGTTTAAATTTTGGTCCGTTATGTTTACTAGATTCAATTCTGGTCCGTTATATTTACTTGGATAAATTATTAATAGTTGACCAATAATTGGGATAAGAATATACTTTTGGAATCATAGATACCACATTAAAGGATTTAACCAGATTTTTTCCATTTTTCAAAATGGATCACGTTTATTTTATTAATTCTTTCAATTAATAAAATATGCAAAATTAATGTATAATCATTAATATTATAATTTATGATATTGCATCTTTAACAAATATTTTTTAAGACTAAAAAATGTATTATGGTCCGTTAACTTTACTAGCTTATTTTCTGGTCTGTTATCTTTACCAGCTTAATTTCTGGCCCGTTGTCTTTACCAGATTCATTTCTAATAAAGTATAAATTCAAGTATAAATTTAGCTATATACACATATTATTATTAATCCTGATAAATAGTAATGTTCAAATGTATTCACTGATTATTCAATTTTTTAATATTACAAAAATAAAATGCATAAACTAGCCTAGAACATTAAATTTTTTGACAGATTTAGGAACAGATTTCAATGAATAATCGCAATTTTTACTCTTTTTTTAACAGTAAAATAATGTCCTGAAACTATTTTTCATTGTATATGATTTGTAAATAAAGAATTGTACTTATTTTACAACTTAATTTGTAAATTTATAATTTTTCATATGAATATTGATTTTAATTTACTCTAGTAACTTGCAGTCTGTTGCAGGAAAATGTATTCAAATATACTAAGTGTGTTTCAGTGCTCTCTTTTGTATAAGATACATGATATGATTGTCTACTTAATAACACAAATTTAAATATTTTATTTTTTTAAGAAACAATTGATAAGGTGATAGAAACATCATAGTGTACTGTTATTTTGAATTTTCTGTTTCGTCTGTATCATTAGACCTGTTCCGTATTCATAATTGACCTGTTTCGTCTATATTAAATGAGATATATGCCGTCCATTAAGTTGCCCTTTTCGTCTATATGTTATTTCAGAAGCGACTTAAATTAGAAAAAATTCAATTTTATAATTAGGTAATTGTTTCGAACTAATGTTTTGATGTAAAGGTAATTATTTCAGGTAGAATGATTATATTTTAAATAAATGATTAAATATAATAAGGAAGGCCTGTTTCCTCTTCATACTCAGGCCTTTTCATTTCAACCTTGTTAACTTGTATAAATCTATTAACAGCATCTCCAACTTCTTTCGAAACGTTTTACTAACAATCCATTCCTTCATTTTTCTCAATTTTTATTATCGATTTATTGGAATCAGATGCGTGAAGGTTACAATGTTAAGAAATGAATTTCACTCTTACTTCTCAGAGATAAACAGAAGCTTTTATATTTCTATCAATAAAATTTGACTAATCGAGAACTGAATTACCAATTCAATGTAATGAACGGCATTGATTAAAAAACAGTATATTGCATGGTATTATAGGGTAAAGACTCTACGTGCAAAGCTTGAGCTAATATAGGTGGGTTATTGAAAACTCCATAGAACTTTTGTATAATTTTTATTTCTAGTAAAAAATTAGAATTTATCATAAAGATACTATCAATGTTACCCAATTGGAAATAGGAGCAGGTTCGATGCAGTGGTTAAGCCGATCAGAGTAGTCACAAAGGCAGTCAGGGAGCAGCGAGAGCACAGCGTGGGAGCAACGATGACTGCTTTGGGGAACAATTTTACTCCAGCGTAACTGCGCAGAACTACTACGGGCACCTGCTCCTATTTGCCTACCGCGCTGCCTTACTGTGCATGCGCCAACCTGAGCCACGACAGTAATATTATATTTCTATTATAGCAGTTTTGGCAAGGGCTGCCCATTCGCTGTTAGGCAAACAAATATTATTATATTTGAAAATTCATAAATATTTGTTTTCCTTTCTAATTTGTGAAACATAATTTGTATGTATTTATTGGAACTAACACATGATATTGAACATTGTTAAACATTTATATTCATATAAACATTTAGAAGTCAAAATTGAACTTTCAATGAAGAAAGAAGAAGTCAATGTCTTTTCCTAATACATCTATAAAATATTCTTTCGCATCAATATTCTCTGAATATTCTAAAATACTTGGAAATTTTCTGAACATGAATAATCAATACTTAAATAACTGAATTTTCATTTCAAAATATGCACAAAGTTGTTACCCTAGCTGTTACATTAAATATGTAAAGACGCGTGTATTCTTCTAAAAAACTTGAACCTACATGCTCACAGTAATCGAAAAAAATATGGAAACAATTTGTAAAGTTACCCTGTATTGAACTATTCATATATTTTAAAGATATAAAAAAGAATTAACTGACATACACAGTAAGATCTAGTGTATGAGTGCTACATTAATATTTAGTTTGTATTTTACTTACATCAGTAATACATTTAGTAAATTGTTTAAATGTTAAAATAATTCATATTATAAAAAATACTATATTGATTGAATCCTTTTTCCTAAAGTATATCATGACCATTGAGATGGCTCAAAAGAGGCATACTGTCGGTGGTGACCTAACCACCCGCCGCTGGACAATTCGCCGCCGGACAACTTGCCGCGGACAATTCGTCGCCGGACAACTTACCGCGGACAATTCGCCGGGAGGACAACTCGCCGATAGAACAATTCGCCGCTAGGACAATTCGCCGCCAAAACAACTCGCCGTGTGATTCATTATTTGCCGCCGTATACACAATAATTTATAAAAAAAAAGTAATATGAGATGCGTGCTGTAAATTAATTTTTTAATTTTCTTAACAGTATTTGAAAATAATTTCTTTTCCATTTCAAAAGTTGAATATAATGTTTTTAACTATTATATAAACATAGTGTGTTTTGTATAACAATTAAATTTTCATTAAATTTTCGTCATTCTATTTGAAAGTATTTTACTAAAAATAATTTGCTAATGAAAAGAAAACAAGTTCAGGTGTCTTCTTAATACGTTTAATAACTTATATAAATTACTTTAGTTTGAAACTAGTATATTAGTGCAAATAACGGTTATTCAACTAAAAAGTCTTAGATTATTGTCCTAAGTAGGATAAAAAGTTTCATTACTATCACCTCTTATATTCGTGAGTGCAGTCACCGGTGCTTAACACGTTTCCTGCGAAGGGACCCACAGGTGGGCTCCCTTGACTTGTCCTGTGCTGCGAAGGGACCCACCGGTGGGTCCCTAGTCTTTTTCATACATCAAATTAATAAAAAATATAGGCAAAAGAGACCTCGAGATGGTCACCATTTTGTTTTACTATGTATCAATCAACGATATGAGAAAGAGCATAACACAACCTCTCTTGACGACAGCCAAACAGGCTTGAAAAAATGCATATGTATGGAATCGCAGTGGGAGCATTATTGAGCATCTGGCAATCGCAGGAAACGTGTTAATTGTGTTCCTTTTCATATAATTCCTTGGTAAGTGATTGCATCCACGAAGTAGCTTTTCTGCATCCATGATCTTGTCACGGACTGTTGGTTGGTGCTTTTGTTCAAGGAGTCACTTTGCTTTCTGACTCTTTCTTCCTGTCCCTTGTATTTAATTTCCTTTTTACGTCAAGTAGAATTAAAGCCCTTCGTTTCGAACCAGACTTTAAATGCTTCTAAATTTATATTAATAGCTCTTATAATTTTCGCGGGTTGATTTATATTCTCACAGATATAACAACCAAAACAAATCAATTAAAATAATGAAATTTGTCAACTGCAGTTTGCGTCCTAATTGTCCAAGCGGCGAGTTGTGCTAGCGGCGAGTTGTCCTCAGGGCGAATTGTCCACGGCGAGTTGTCTGGCGGCGAATTGTCCAGCGGCGAGTTGTGCTAGCGGCGAGTTGTCCTCAGGGCGAATTGTCCGCGGCGAGTTGTCTGGCGGCGAATTGTCCAGCGGCGAGTTGTCGTAGAACCACTGTAGGTGCACTTTGATTCGCCATCTTTGTCAGGATTCGATTTCTGGCTTTTTTAGACACATGGATTACTCCAGCTTGAGTAAAAATTTCCTTATGGGATTCGAGAGATTTCTTTGATAAAGAGCTCCTAATTATTCTTGAATTTCTGCATGTAGTCACCAATGGTCATCCGCCTTCATGTTTTTTTCCTTTCCGATTTATTTCCATGGTGATCACGTTTGATGATTTTGCTATTTTCTACCAAAATTTTATTCACTTTTATTATCGTTAATTATGCAGGTAATCTGATTATTTTCACTTTGCATTAAAACATCTCATTTTGGCCATTTGAGTAGCCCTTCAAACCGCTGAAAACAATTTTGACCAATCCGGCATCGCAAATGTTAATGTTATTGTAGAATAGTATGTTATGATAAATATTTCAGAAGTCAGTAACTGATTATATAACCTGTATCATCTATACAGGTAAAACAAATTTCTCTTTACTGTGATAATTTTTTTTTTTCAAAAAGGCCCCCTGTCAGAAGAAGCAAATCTTCTTTAGATAATAAAAAAAACAATTATCTTTATTAAGACAATGAACATTAAAAAATAAAAGATAAGCTTCTCTGCTCTACGACCATGGCTCCGATCATCGCCAATGGTAGTGGCCTCCAACCGACTGTGAGGTGCCTATAGCAGGTCAAAGGACAACACCCAAACTGCGGTCTTCATACTTCTCCTTGACTGACGTCAGGATACTGAAAGCATTGCCCCTCTTAACTGCCAAACCAACTCTCTGCTCTAACCAAAAGGTCTCTCTCACATCATCAGTGACGTCGGTAATGCGACGGCCGATTTCAGTAAGGAGTGCGCCTGTCGTTTCACCAGATTTCGAAAAATCATTGCTGCCAACTCTTTTGATACGCGCTGTATATATGACACATCAGAAATAACTGCACCTGTAAGTAATTATTATTTATCTCTATTTTTTGATTTGGAAGATTTGATGTTAGGCTACCTAGACAAATGGTCATGTTTTCCATCAATACTAGCAATGAATCTTGACTTTAATAATACAAAATTGTTTCTAGTTAATACAGGTTATTATCAGTCGAAAAATGGAACGTGTGTTTCTAAATGCAAGCATCATCAGAGTAAAGTCAAGTCAAGTATCATATTGAATACCTGTCCTCAATTCCTTCTGGTACTCAGAGATTTCATTCAGTGAATTCAAAGAGGTCCAATCGTAGTTTATGGAAGACTGAATTTGTATTGCATGGAGCCTCAGAGATTAAACAGAGATTAAAGAACATATAAGATAAGATTTTCAGTTTAATTAATTGCTTGAGTATTACAAATATTCTTCTGCTACCTTACTGCAAACAGTTTTGAAATGATACCACCTTTTTATATTTTTTTTTGTAAAAAATACAGCTTTCACCATCGATAATATAAAGCTCATTAAACAATGTTACTCTGTCGTCTGAAATACGACTAATATTGTATGTTTCACAATGATATTTATATAATCAGTGTACTAATGTATAGATCTACAATATGTTCAACTCTCATTTTATAGGGGACAATAAGAGTTAAAAAATTTAACAACATTTTTAAATTTGATTTCTTTTTCTTCAAAATATTCTAACTTCGATTGTACATTACGATATTGTGATGAGAAACTAACATCATGGTTTTATTGTCCACATAAGCTTCAAGTATTAGCTAGCTATTTTTTATATTTAATATGAACATGTTCACCATCTATCTAAGCTCTCTGCGATCTCTTCAATTTAATCAGTGTGTGGAGGTATTAGGACTGATTGAAATTTGAAGTGCAATTGAAGATCTTCAGTTGAGTCTCGGTGAGTTGAACCTTTTCAATTAATTAACTTTAACGTTAAGAGTCTTTGGAGTAATTATTAAATTTGCTTTCCAAATTGAAACTTGAATTTATAAATGGACAAAGGTAGAATTGTGACGAATGAAGATATTACTGACCCATTTTTTTCAATTTATATTTGCTATTCTCATTATTTTGAAATAATACTCTGCTGATCAATAATATAAGACCGTTTGAAAATTGGATAAAAAAACTAACATTTTGTAGATAGGGTTGTGATTTTTTAAATATAGGTTGCTGATAACAATCTACATAAAAGTTCCATATAAAAAACAATTGCACCATCAACTTTTTCTTAAATCTGCATTTTATGAAAATAAGGCAGGCTTTTGTCAACGGAATACAGTCTTTACGGATGGAGGGATACGGTCAGCACTTTTTACCAAAATTCTGTCATTCTGGGAGTTGAATTTGGCCACAACAGTGAAAATTTTCTCATCCGAAAAGACTATCTCACCAGCCTGCGTGCCATCTTTTATTGCATTCAAAAAAATCTTTGATCTGTCCACCTTCTTCTGTTTCTTCAAGTCCGTGAGCTGTTGCTTGTTGGTCATTATGAAGGGGGACAACTTGAGGTCTTCTTTGACGATGGTTCACACACTTTTTTCGTCGATATCCATACTCTTAGCCATCTTTCTCTTGCTTCGTTCCGGGTTCCTCCTCATCCGCTGCCTAATGGCTTTGATTTTGGTTGGAGTGCGTGCAGTGCGAGGTCGTCCACACCTGGGTCGATCACCTGTTGTCTCCAGTTCTTGGTAGTGTTCGACAGCATCCCTAACTATCTATTTCGGTACTTTTAACAACTTAGCAATATTTGGGTATGTCTTCCCCGCGCAGTTTAGCTGGATAATAGCCTCACGTTGATTCATTTTTATAAAAGACAATGTAAATTTATCAAAATTTAGACCTGTGATATTGTGACGGCTCCACCTGTGGGGTTATCTCATCAACTGTGGAACCTTCTAACGGTTCACTATATGGGTTACGTGTGATTAGAATCTTACTCTGTTTACTATTTTCAGATTCCTTTTTCTCAATATATCTCTTTCTACTAAATACTCATGGTACCATGCCCTAGAACCACCTTGCCAATATGGTTCCGACCTCAGGCCTCTGGTCCAAGTTTAACTGTATTTAGGGTAATAACTTAGTATAATTAACACTTTAAAGAGAATATCGATTATCAAGCAATGGAAATACACTGTGTAACTTCACTAGAACACTCACAAGTAATGGTCTCACTAACTAAGACTTGAGATTAGTTGTGTATTTCGTGCGAGTCGATCGGTAACTCGCTGTCTACCTACGAACTAACTCTTTCATTCTACAAAGCTTACATTTATAGTGACATACTAATGACGTACTAACTATATCAAATCATTCCATCACATATCTCCCCCTTCCATTTAAATTGAAAATGATTTTTTAAAATATTTATTTCAAAACATCATTTTCAATTAAACAATTCTAAAATTTAAAAACATAAATCCCATTTTAATCAATCCTAAAATTCAAAACATTAAAACTCATTGAAAAATTCTAAAATTCAAATTGAACAATCATTAACATTTAACCTATGACGTATTATAGGAAGAGAAGGAGATATGAATGGATAAATTTAGTAAATAAATAACATCTCTAATTTAAAAAATAAAATTTGATCGGAGACTTTCTCTGCACCCTGTAATGTCAAATTTATAGAAATTAGGATATTAGATAAATTGATTGTAAATTTACATAAAAAACATAATATAGACTCTCCCAATGAGTTGATTCTTAGAGATTATTACATAAAAATATATATTTGATATAATTTATTGACTAAATTTTGAGCAAATTATTTTGAGGACAGTGTACAGAGATTCATTCTGATAAGTTATATTCATTTTGTCAACTTTAATTAAGAAGTGCACCACAATTGTGTGACAATAAGTAGTAAAAATTTGGTTGATGAAAAAACTTTGTCTTTAATTCTTTTCAACGAATTTACATCACTTATGATTCTTCAGTCACTAAGTATTCTGTTACATTATCCTTGGAAAACTTCGGAAGAGCTGTGCCCGAGTTAGTTTGAATAAAATATCGGTTCTGATGGAGGAGAAAATAATAGTCAATTGATTGAATATCGAATGTAAAGGGTATATCAATTCACAAAACATAAATTTATATCCCAATAATGAATATACATATGTATTTGTCTCGATATATAAATGCAATAGGGTGATTTTTCTTGAATATTCTCTTCCAAATGTTAGTATAATGTCTTCCTCTTTGCTCTTCACGAAATCTGTGTAGACAACAGAGTGCACTGCTACTCTATTTATGTGACGCTATTCACAGATTTATAGATACTCTGTGGGGGAAAAAAACAACATTGGACATACATTAATGGATCATGGAGAGTATGGTTAATTGTTTATCTTATGCAATATAAAATTCTTGCATTTATAAATATATAACTTTATATCATTTCCACTTGGCTCCTTTAATGAATTGAATTTTCAGAATGAATTTGGCTTTCTTGTTAGAAGTCGAAAGAAAAATATCTTCATATATACAAATATCATTTGGTTAAAAAATACTTTAATTAAACAAGGAACATTTTTACATTCATTCACGTCTGTAAAAACCTCAATCAAGCCAATTTTATACATCTTGCGCTTTGGGAGGTTGTTATAAATGGTATCAAGCAATTGTTTTTTGACCTGGCACAACGGTGTCATTTTCTTCCTTGAAAAAAATGTATTGATTCATCGGGCTAATCCAATAAGAGCCTGGATTTCTGTTCATACCGCATTGACTGATACGAATTAATTAGACAAATTAAATTTAAAAAAAAAGCACAAATTATTACAACCAATATTCTAATGACTGTTGTTCTCATTTATCGAATCTTATAAATATGCATTAACCCTAGTAACCTAGTCGCTGGTCGAGGCTGACCAGTCCTCATGAAAAACAGTAATAATTTTAATTTTAAATCCATTTCAATTCAAGACTTTTACTTTTTCAAATAATAACATAAGATTAGACAAAATCGAAAAGTGATAAAAATGATAAAATACTCGAGGAGTCAATCAGAGGTTTCCTCAGTCATGAGATGCACAAATGTTTTGAGAATATGAGTGAATGTCTCACTATGATTACTCAAATGTAACCCTATTTCCCCTAAGAATTTTGTTTATCTTTGCTTTTATTTATTATTAAATGGAAAACTATTCTTTGGAGTTTACCAATGTATGTGTAAATATCAAATGAAGATACTAAAGAAGAAGAAAAAAATTCAATTAGTTATGATTTTATAAAAGTTTAGTGAGAACTGGCGTGCAGGCTCCAGCGGCTAGGTTAGTGACCACAATTTTGAGGGCTAAGTAGTAGGGTTAATGATTGATTTTATTTAAAATATTGATATTAAAACCTTCTGTTACTGACTAAATTATTCATGGAATATTCCAAGTGAGTAAAAATTTAATTTCAAAAGTTTAAGGGGACCGTCCCTGAAGAGGTCTCGACATTGTATCATTTTTTTTTCATAAATAACAACCTTGTAAATGATTGTACACAAAAATCAAAACTCTAGAGTGTGCCTGTGTGACGAGGGGGTGGGTATAGCGCTCTGTTTGTACAAATAACTCGTTTTCTATGGGTCTAATCGAAAAAAATGCTAGGAACAAAAACGATAGGGAATTCAATTTTGTATTTAGTGACTAAGTTTCATATCCGTAGCTTCATTTTTTTTCAAACATGGTCGGTAGCATGAATAGTAGAATACCATTTTGATGCATTTCAAAATAGCTACATATTTTGGTATTCAAACATGGACCTCTAATACAGTTTTGAAGCTACAGTTTTGCAGTTTTTTTTTCATTCGATGCTCCTGGTTATTCTCTACAAGAGGGTTGAAAGCGGTTTTGAATTTCAGATTTTTTTTTCCGAATAATATTTAAAAAAAAATTGAAATTTTAGTATTTTCACGAGAAATCAAATTTTTCGAAAAAAAAAATCGAAATTCAAAAATCACTTTCAACCGTTTTGTTGAGAATGATAAGGAGAAGCTTATGAAAAAAACCCTCAAAGCTGTAGCTTCAGCACTGTATAAGAGGTCCATGTTTGAAAACCAGTTTGAAATTCGTTCGAATTTTCGAATAACTTTTTTCTATGCGTCTAATCGAAAAAATACCACGAATAAAAACGATAGAGAATTCAATTTTATATTCAGTAACTAAGTTTCATATCCGTAGCTTTATTAATAAATTTTTTTACCCAATTTAGGGACGGTTCCCTTAAAAATTTTGATCGAAGTGAATAAGTGATTTTTAAATTAATTACACTTAAATTCTTCAATTATAATTGAACCTTATCAAACACAGGGGATAGACTCTATTGCTTATTCTGTAGTCAGTGAATATATATGTATATAATTTGTCAAAATGTACAGTTTGACAATATCAAAAGTGAAATTAGCAGAGCCTCTTTATACCATGGTAGTCTGAAAGATGAAGATATGCAAGTAACATCCAATCATACAGGTGAGTTTTGTAATTTCAATTAATTTGATTAGTGAAATATAATATTATGTATACGATAAATACAAAAATATTTTTCTTATATATATCATATAATATATATCACAAAAAAAATTTGATGTGTCACTTGTTTTGTTATTTATTGCTTCAAAAATTAATTGTTGATTAAATAATGCACTCCTGTACCATTTTTAACATGCAAGTAAAATAATACAAAGGTAAGATTACTTTTTCAATACGCATTATCGAAGTCAATAAAATATATTACTTAAACAGAATATTGAATAATTATTGCAAACATAAGTATACATAAATGAATATTTTCATTTTGAAACGGCTTTCATAAAATATACAATATCTAACAAACACAATCCAATTTCATCTACGGCTGAACTTCAACCAAATTATAGAAACTAACGGAACTCTCATGAATAAATTAGATGATACAGATTGAGGAGGAAACCAAAAATTAGAGATAATCTCTTTCGAAATCTGGTCTAGAATGTTGAATTTCAATTTAAAATCACGTTCTGTTAGGGTATTAACTGGCTAATGGAGGAACTAATAGAGTACGCTGATTTTTAGACTGTCTAATAATCTTCCCAATTTATGATGAGGGACTGAGAGAATCATGAGTTAGATGATGTAGGTTTATTGTTATATCTATTGACAGAAATAAAAGTTTCCAGATGTATTTTGGGACACTATAAACTTTGTTTTATTCACTGTCAATATAATTTCAAATCATTTGAATTGAAATTATTATGGTTATTCTTATTGAATAAAATATCTGCATGATTCAATTTATAAAAAATAACACATAATTCCAACTGTCCATTTTTAAAATTAGAGCGATAATTATTGTATTGAATTCATATTTAAATTTTTGCAAAAAAAAACTATAATTCTGTACTAAAACCTATTCCTTCATTCAGTGTTGCTATACAGGGTGGTGCCAAAAAAAAGAAAACCCATTTTCAAACTATTTTATCCTACAAACTATTTAAGCTATAGAATTTTAAAAACATCTTTTTATTCCTTCACTTGTTCTTCACAATCATTTTGAAAATCTGTTAAAGTTAACACAAAAATTAAACATTCCAAATTCATTTTATATGGTTGTAATAACATTAAATTATATTATTTTCTCTTGCAAATAAAAGACAATTAAAACCTTAATTATCTTATGAGAATTGATGTTTGATATAAAATTGATATCTTTAATAAAATCAGTTCGCCGTTAATTTGTATCTCCGATTCGAAACCCTCCTCAAAATGCAGCTTTCAAAAGAACAGAGTTTTTTGTGACAAGTTATTCAAACACTGAAATCTTTAAACAGTTTCAACTTCACTTTGAACATAGCTTTCAGGAAATATTTTCACCAACAATAAAAACATATTGACTTATATTAATACATCCAAAACTGAAGAAACCACTTTATTTGAAAAAAAAAACAATTAAGTCGAAGGAGAACAGAACGAACACATGTAAACATTATTCTTATTCATGAACAATTTATTGAGTATTCAACCATATCAATCAGAATGAATGTATTAGACAACACTTATGACACATTTCATTGAATTGTTAAACACGATGTGAAGTATCATCCTTTCAAGAAGCAAGCAAGGCTCGAACTCTTTGAACTGATTTACCGCACAGTCTAAATTTTTCAAGATGGTTTCTTCAAAAAAATGCTCCTTTTAGAGAAAACATCGTGATTGGTGAAGAAGATATATTTCCAAAAATGAAAAAGTCGATGAACAAAAGGTTAATTGAATGAAAAATAGTATCTTTAAATTTTACTACTACCATATGGAAGTAAATTATACCTATTCTGAACTCATTTTGTGTTTTTCGTCATCGCACAAGCCCTTTTTATTTATATTTTTTCAATTCGCTGGAGGATGTATTATCTCGGTCGTAATATATCCAGATTTTTCTTAGAGATGCAGAAAAACTATATAAATAAAATTTTGTTTTTAGAAAAGTTTTAGTTTTAATAGTTTGTAAAATAAACTAATTTGAAATATGTTTTTTTTGTGCCACTCTGTATATAATTTATAATAATCGAATCCATAACTCAATAGGAGCCCAATATCGTTAGGAATTAATAAATTAATAATAATAAAATGAGTTGGCTTATATCACGCGGATGGAATAATTTTATCGTGAACCTCATAAGCCAATCAGGATTTATAAAATATATAGGTACTTCTTATAAATAGAGTGAGGTGATCTAAAATCGAAGAAGAGATTTGTAGATTGTGTTACTATTGTGTCATTTCAACACAATATTCATGGGATTTGGAACCAGAAATAGCTTGCTTGTGTTGACTTCTCAACGCAACTAGCCCTTTTCATTCACCCACATCACACGCCTAGCCCCAAAGACAAAACATACAGAAACCTTGCCCTTGCAATCCAGGCCCGTTCTAAAAGCCAACAAATCTTTCCTTTGTCTGAACTTCCAAATGACATCACATTCTCCATCATTATCACCCTACACCTCTGCCTGATTACCTCCAACTTACAGCCCTCAAGGATGAGGTGCTCAAAGGTCTCCTCACCGCCCCAGAACTTCAATCTCCACCCCCATCTCAAAGTGCTGCTCCTCAATCAACTCCAAGTACCCGTTTACCGACATCATACAGTTTTACCGACATCACATCATCATTTTTTCTTCATCTCAAACACAACTCTCAGCACCACATTCTTCGTCTACAACACATATCCGACAAACTTCACTCAGCACACTGGGGAACACCACACTCTTTCAGAAAGTCTTCCCTATGAGGAGCCTGTCACATCATCTCCCGACCACAAAATAGGTCACAGTCGCTATCTTCATCGCCATATCCAACCTCTCTCCTCTATAATCATGCTAAACATGACACTCCCCATAACTTTCAATAACAGCTGGGATAGTATTTTTATATCATCAGAGGCTGTGTCCCAATTTATTTCTAATTACATCCACCTAACTAACTAACTCTGACTGATGAACCTGAGATAATTACACTAAAAACATCGAGCTATAAATATTGGAGATATAGTAGGGATAATGCAGTGTTTGCACAAGCGTGGTTAGTATTTATTTACTAATATATTAGGATTAAGTTAAACTATTGGTAGGTGTATGAAGTACTGGTAATTAATTCTCTTCAAATGTATGTATAATATATCAATTCTTCGTTCTTTCTAGAATTTTTACTGAATTCATACGCGTTATTACGATAACATTTATGGCAATTTGAAGATGTACCTCTCATGGACAAGATTCCGTTAGAAACTGATCTTGTTGAATACCCTTGTGTAATTAAAAATATAATGTGAGGTAATTTTTCTTCTGACTATTAAGTATATCAGATTTTATAAAAACTAACAAGAAAATCTCATGAATGTTACTTAGAAAAACATGCATAATAGAAATTGAGAATTAGTGCATAACATTTCTATTATTTCTATTTTTCGAAGTAATTATAACTGCAGGTAAAGGCTAATTATACACCCATTTCAATTAATCACAATGTGATTAGTGAAGATGTAAAAGGTCATTTTGTCTGAAAACGCTACATGGTTAATATTATATATGAATCCATTATTATTCCTGAATACATATTTTGCACTGCCCTACAGCATGAAAATTGATTAATTAATATACTTTTCTCATTTATTTTATATATTTAATAAATTCAAAATATTTTGAGAATAAACTGTTTCTTTTTCCTATTTTACTATATGACCAAATGTGCGTTTGTTTGTGTTCATATTTATAAGCAGCTTTTTGTTCTTATTGATAAATCCATCCACTAAAAACTGTATCATAATTGTTTGGAGCATTCATTTATAAAGAACTATTTAACATTATGTTATGTAATAATGAAAATAGAATTCTACTTTAGTGCTACACCTCATTCACATTATTCTAATCTAAAGAAGATGATCATACGGCACGCATCTACCAGCACAGGCACGCCATATCTCATACAGCAGAGACAGTTACATTGCTTCAGAAGGGACACTAGAATGTGTATAGATAGATGCCCAAAACGTACGTGTAGATTAAGTAAGAATGATTCAAATGTATTCTGTAGATTAACAGTAAAAATTTGTTGTCAATGAATATCAGTTTTTTGCAACTAAACAAGAGTTAGAAGTATTGGTGCAAAGATATGGAAATATATTCATACTCTAAGAAAAGTATGTAATAATTAAATTATTAATTAAATGGACATCGATATGCTCTCTCAAATTCATAGCCTTCATTTATATATGATAGTAGAGATACCGTACGCTTGGTAAATAAAACCATATTCTTCTTATATGTGGAAACCTTTCCAGTAAATCAATTTTTTTAATAAATAATGACATAATTACTAATTAGGTTTTATTTTTTATTCCAAACCACACAAATCATTATTACATCAAGTTGCTAATGTTAGTAATTTAACACTGTTGTGAGAGCTTTAACACGTTCCTACAGCTTCACTGATCAGGCAAATAATCTCACTTCTCTTTAATTTCAATCGAACATCATTGTTTCATTTCACACCAAACGATCGGCCGTAATTTAGATTTCACAATCTAGCGCTCCATGTTGCACTGAAATTAGTTTCCTTTGAGAGATTTATATGCTGTGAGGAAAGTCTCATAGAAGGCAGCATCATCGTGTGGATGTTTATCAAGAAAATATGGGAAAACTACATCATTGAAATTTACATAGAAAATAGATGTCACGCATCATTTCCGAAGTTGCATGTATGATAATTGCACATATTTATACCAATAATTATTTTTTACCTTATCTTAAATATGAGAGATATAAATAAATTGATTGCCATTTCTCACACGATTCTCTGTTTGATTTTGAAGACTTCAGCAATGATCCCTCCAGAAAAAAGGCGTGTCAATTCTTTCTAGAATGAGCTCTGCTCACTCAAAAGAATGAAAGAATTCAATCATGGTTCGAATTCCACCGATCTTAAAGACTGAAGCTACTAAAGACTTTAAGCTCTTTGAATTTAGAAGAAGCGTAAAAATTTATTGAAACCTTACATTTCAGCAATTAATTCTTATGTGTTATTCACCATCCAATGGAAATATGAAACAGATTTGAATAAGTACTTTCGAATTGAATTTAGAGTAAATGTTGTCCAATATTAATTGTTAGTGATATATTTCCATAAGAGAATATTAATTTACTTACTGCTGGCTAATTAAACATGTAATACACTTTTGTATCGTAAATGAAAATATTTGGCCGACCTAAATGATTGATATAACAGTAGATACACATGCATATTAATAATAGAAATTTATTTTTATATTATTGAACCAAAACTAGTTATTCGCTATATGTCATTCATACAAATTTGTGCTTATTATAGCACTACACATTAATTTAATTTAATTTAATAATAAACAATGCGTATACTTTACCCTACAGTAAAAAAGTCAAGTTTGTCTTTAATACATATTTTAAAAAATAATATTTCCCATTCAAAATTCAGCACTAATTTCATTTCAATCATTTCAACAGTTAAGCTCACCCATTGAAAGCTATACTACCATAAATTTCATTTATTTAATTCCAAATATGCTAAAATTCGTACTCAGATATAATTTAAATTAGGTAACATGTGGTAGAGATATATTTTCATAAACTCAATTTATTTCATTCATAAGATATTATAATCTTTTCATTGAGTATATCTCAAAGGATAATTTTAGATCAGATCGTAAACATCTTTTCCTATAAAATAATTGCTTTAAAGTTTAGGGTGTCACTTGGGAGAAAATTGATAATTTTATTATAACACAAATTAATTTAAGGAATTTTAGATCAAACTAATAATTCGATATACTAATGTATATCGTATTTTTCAAATTGAACCAATTGTCAATTGCACTAATAAGCATAATTGAGCACATTTCTTCGGCCTACAGCAACAAATACTCACATTTGTTACAAATCATTTACTAGCAAAATAAATAATTTCATCAACTGTAATCAATACATTTGTTGTTCCGAGAAATATAATTAAATATAGAGTATCGGCACATTATTATTAAATCAATTACTCCTACAAACCTATCTCTCAAAAGTTTGCTCACAAACATAGCCGCTGGTGTGCCAAAATCAGCTCTCATAAAACTATCCTATAAACTAAACGAATTGAATTTTATATATATTTTCTTCATAAATAACTTTCATTTAATTTTTAATCTCTCATTGATAAGTGCCATAGAATAATTTACATTAAAAAATAAAAATAACAAGAGAAGATTAGAAACAACTATTTCTTAGCTACTTAGTACGAAAATTGAAGTCAAGCTGCTAGAGTTACAGTTATAGTGAGAAATTCAGTTTTAAGTCTCAATTACACTCGTACATCTCATGCCTTAACCCTAATGAATTTGATGTGTGTTTTCTAAGAAAATCTTTAATAAATTTCTTTATATCTCTCAGTCATTCCTTCAAGTTTACAGGCTTACATTGACTTTGTTAATACATAAATACCAAATCTATTTTTGTATTTAAAAGTTAAAAAATGTTTACGTATCGGCGTAAATCAGGGTAAATCACGTAAATTATAGAATTAATTGTAATTTGGTGACGTGTGGCAACGTAGAAATACAGCTTTTTAGCCAATACGCACGAATTGTTCACCGTTTTATGGAGTAGAGACACATGCGCGAGCTGTGATTGGTTCACACTCCACCCAATCACAGTTCAGCTCACTCAGCTGACAATGTCTTACATTCCTATTTATTTATTTCTCCTTATATATTCAAAAATTTTACATGAAATTTGGTACACATTAGTTTAGTAAGTATACTAACAACTTGTAAAAATACAGTCCCGTAGGCCTATAAATAAGACATGTGTTTTTTTTTAATATATAGTCAAACCCTCCCGTTGACTCTGACAGTTAATAGGGTTTAGAGAGCTCTGATTAACACCTAATTTATTTGAATAAATTCAATTAAATCACCATTGTTCTTATCTAGTCGTATGTAAATACTTGAGAAAGTAAAAGTCATGAAAAATTAGCTTTTACTTTGGGTCATAATTACAATTGTTATTCGTAATTTTCCATAATGACTTGTATCGGCAGCACCAACGGGTACGTTTTTAGGATTTAGAATTTTTGAAGTGATTATAACTTACACAATTAAAATTTATTGTAAAAATCATGTCTACAATATATTTTTTTTAATTCCAAACAAAGATAGCAATTCTAACTGCATCAAATAAATTTACTGAATTATCTAAATAGTTCACATTTATTTAATCACTATTAACAATTGTAGCTAAAGTATGTAGAGATTTGAGTATAACAGCAATATCATCATATTATTCTGAGGGATTTAGAGGCGCGCTTCGAAGTTAGAAATTGATGCTTAAATTATTCAGAATAATAACATAACATGGGGAACAGCCATGTTTAATTTCAGTAATGTTTCCTGTCGTATGAGCACTTATACAGTATTTAAATAAAGTGCAAATTGTTAGAAAGAATTGTTGGATGAAAATAAGGAGTGAAAAGGATTAAAGTGGTAATAATGTAAATGTGCATTTACTGAGTGTTAGTGCAATTAAAAATAATGTAATTGCATGTCACATTAACAAATAATAAACGATAGATTACATTCGGTTATATATTAAATTAAATATATATATTTTTTGTGTTAGTATCAACAAATTTATGATAATTGAGACGCCAATATGAAAGTACATTTTAATATTTTCAAATTTCCAAATGGAATGACAGTTAGTAAGGAAATTATTATAATTTTCTTTATTGGTGTCTATCTCTAATATTTTGTTTTGTAATGTAATACATTCATGACATCTCTTCGCTGAAGTATGAAATGCAAGTTTTGTTAAACAAGTTAAATATTAAAGACTAATATTTATTATTTAAGAGTGATAACCTTGCTCATCTCCTTCATCTACAGTTTGAAACATAAAATACAGGAAGCCTGAAATAATTTCTCCTTTTTTTACGACTATGTGCAGTGTGCATGTAATCCTAATGAAAACTGAACTAATTTGAGAAAAATTCTATGTCAAAACTAGAGGGGACAAATAAGCCCGTCATTTTCTAATTGAATTAGGAAATATTACGTAGAGCGTATTTCGTGAAGTGACACTATGGAAATATATTTTTGTGCAAATAAATTGTTACTGTATAATGCTTCATTATATTTGAATAAACATATTACTTAATAAATAGTACTCACAATATTATATGGTTCATTAAATATTACGATTAAGCTGTTATTCAGCTGTAAAATTTGAAAATCATTCAGAACTAGTCAAATGTCGGTAGTTCTATGAACAATTTTTCCTTAGTTTATTAAAATAAACATTTCAACTTTGATTTTATATTTTTAGAGAACTGTTACATTTAATAACAGTGAGAATATCATAACGAAACTCAGGCAGCGGGATTAGAAATTCAAAATGAGTCTTATTGGGTCAGCTAATCATCAAAGTCTGTTTTTGGTGGTTAGCAAAAGTTAGAACTTTAGTTCGTACCTCATGAAGTATATCAACTTTAGGAATTAGAGTGATATGTATTCCATTTAGTACAAAGTTACCCTGCACAAAACTAAAAATACGAGTATTAATTACCGCCCAACTGTTTTAATGCTGAAATCCTCCCAAACTTTGAATATCTAGACTCACAAAATTATTTTTACCGGACAATTCCAAGAAGTAAGGAGACTTGAACATTTTTGGTAGTAGTTTCTCTTCATTTAAAATTCTTATGTAAGAATGGTGTTTCAGTCTTAGAATTTTTCCTTAATTCCTAACTTTGATTTATTCAATTTTCAATAAAAATCCAATAGAAATATTTCTTAATTCAATATTAATTGAATCATTTAATGGTTGTTCTGTGTTATATTTTGAATCTCATTCAATGTAACTATTCTGATTTTAGAATAATATAATTTTCTTCAATGCTAATGTTTAATGTTTTCAATGAGAGTCACCAAATTGAAATTAAAGTATGAGAAGGATTCACTCTGTGTACAACTGTACATTGTGCACCCAGAGTCTTTACATTGAACTCAAATTAATCAAAATAAATAATTGCAAAACGTTAATGAACGCTGTTAGGATTGTTTTATTTTGTTGTATGAATAACTGTAACTAGAAAATAATACTACACAAGGTGAAGTTTCTTTATTTTAAATTAGTGAAATGAGAAGAGCCAAAAAATTGTACAGATATTTACAGTATAATCATTTGTTTTTCAATGAAAAAAGAATTTAAAAATTAATTTCGATTCTCAACAATGATTAAGTTCAAATTTGTGATTTCTGATGATCTTAAGAAATGTCAATAAATTTTTATTTATTACCTGAACAATGTTTTTTATCTAACTATATACGATTTCCCCCCTAAAATACGATGATATCGAAGTCAAAATATAAATGTAAGTGGCAAATTGAATACATAAATCATTATTTGCTTTCGATCAAATATTTTTTCTTTGTTCATTTTGAATATTCATTTTATTAATAATCTATGAATTGTCATATTTCAGTATGCAAGTCTAAAAATTCAAACATAAATATTAATAGCACTATCACGCAGAGCATTAGAAATTTGGAAACTACAAATTACCTATAGAAATAGGTCCCTCATTTGTTAGTTGAAATGTATTCCATATTTATTAACTTACGTTTTGTCCTTTTTAGAAATTAACAACTGAAATTGAAGCTTCAACCCAATCGAGTAAATCCTTTGATGCTGTCGGCTGTTCAAGTAATGTCCTGCTGTTTTATCATTAAATTCACTCAGCACTTACAAGTAACTTCAAAGTAGAGGTCAACAAACATGGTAATGGTTTTGCCAAGGGAATATTCATTGCAAAGACCAGCTTCATTATATCCAGTGCTTTAAATTCAGATTTGTTGAATCTATATGACATTCCATCTGGATGGTTAAATTCATAGGTAAATTGAATAGGGTAACTGTATGTTTGGCGAAAGAGAATGTTTACCATTTCGAGAAGCTGTAGGAAATATTATAAATTAAGATTTTTACTTACCTATTTTCATATGAACTTTAGTTATACATATGTATGTTGTCTGTAATTGTGTTCATGTTAGATACTTTTCTGATCATCTGTTCACGTGCCTTTGCTTGTATATGATTGGCTCACACCCTCTCATCAGCAGTCGAATTATAACCATATAAGGCAACGATCGATTAGCAGGCAGTTGATTGGTCTACAGTAATTCTTAAGTTATGCCCATATTTGGTTACAAGCCTACAACAATCCAAAGTATTGCATCATCCAATCTTAATAGGCTAATTAATTAATAATTTATCAATAACCTCACTTTAATTAAACTTTAAATTAATAATATTGTAAATTTTAATAATAGCATCACTAAATAATAGACCAATAAATAGATTTTCATTTCATAGAAAACACTCTGGAGTATTCCAGAACATTCTTTCTAGCTTAGTATAAAAGACTTCGCAATCTGTACAGGAGTTCAGTCAGTCCATTGCTCTTCACAAGTAAATACGTAAAGTGTCATTACTCTTCACCCAGTTTGCTAATTAGGCACCTCAATTATATCATTTTGTGCATTTATAACCCCATTTAAGGTAAATATGTTATTTTTAGTTACTAAGAAATATATATTGTAATATTGGTTTATTTCGTAATTCACAGTACTGAAGCTTATTTATTCTATTTACTTATGTAATTATTATTATTCCCATTTGAATTTAATTTCTTTGTTTTACGTTTACATTATTAATAATTGAACAGTAATGTTTTGGTACATAGTTTAATGTCAATTTTGTACTCTATGTTACGCAATGGAATAATTTATTTTAGGTATATGTATTTACCTATTAGGATGTTATTCATATTTCCCACCTTTTATTTTGTTTATTTATAACTTAGTCATAACTATTTTTATTTACTGTAATATTCTATTACAGGGTGCTAGTTACTGTCTACTCTTATGTACGTGTGTTATAAGTTACCTTTCATTACTTTTTCTTTCTATATCTTCATGCTTAATTAATTATAGATTAAATAAACAAAGTTGTTACAATTATTTCATTTCTCCTGCCAAATTCTCTTAAATATTTAGTACCCAGCTTTCAACAATTAATATCCGACATTCTATGAAGTCAGATCTTTCAGTTATATTTCTAACTAAATAATTCTAATTAACCAACTTAAACCGCCACATTGGTGACCCTAGGAATTTTTTAATTTGGCCGACTACAAAGTCACTTGTTATAGTTTTCTTGTTTCAATTTCGAACTACCTCTATTCCTTTCTCTTTACTTTATTTCTTCCTTTTCGTAACTTATAACAACAAACATGAGTGATAACGGGGAAGATCAAGCCACCGCTGCTGCCATTTCCATCAAGCCACCTCAATTCAGCCCCCAGAAAGTGAGTGCCTACTTCAAAATTCTTGAAGCGCAATTCTCAACAGCCCGGATAACAACAGACTCAACCAAGTGTCGTCACCTCATAGGCAACCTTCCGGTTGAAGTAGTTGACAAACTTTCTGATGAAGACATCACCAGCAACGACTATGATGCCTTGAAAAACCGAATAGTTACCTTATACAGCAAGAGCACGCCACAGGTATTCAATGAATTATTGTCATTGCCATCACAATTAGACACCAAACCCAGTCTATTCTTACAACAACTTAGGTCTCGTGCGACACAATTAAATTTGCCTGATGACTTTCTCAAAATTTACTTCATAAACTCTATGCCAGACAATATAAAATCCGCTCTCATAACAAGTAATGGTAATTTGGACCAGTTAGCATTAATAGCTGATAGCCTTATTGAATATACATCTCAAAATAGATCTCAATATAATTATAACCCAGCTGTTTCTCAATTTAACGTATCTCAGGTTAACAATAGGCAACATAGTTTCAAGAAATTTGATAACAATGTGTCTAGAAATCATGATTCATTTTCTAATTACACTCCATCTAATAACACTTACCCTACTTATAATACACCTGGTAACTCTTATACTTCTCCCTCCATTTCTTCTACTATAAGAGCCTTTAATAGCAGTCAAAGACCTCAAGTATGCCGTTACCACATATGGTATGGCTCAAAAGCTAAAAAATGTAAGCCCTGGTGTCTTAACAATAACAGCTCTCTTCCTTTCTCTCACTCTCGACCTTCTTCTCGCTCATCCTCACCTGCACCTAACCCTCAGTCGGGAAACGCCTAGAGCAGTCCGTGAACACCGTGGCTCATGGATTGCCGCTAACTATTAATGCCACAATCCTAAACCGCAACTATAGATTCTTAATAGACACAGGCGCTATTACTTCTTTAATCCCTCATAATTCATTTCTTCCTGTCCTTCGTCCTACTGCAGTTTCCCTGCAAACAGCATCAAATAGTAAAATCAATTGTCATGGCGAGCTCGACGCCAGCATTGCAATTCCTAAACTTGGTAGAGTGTTTAATTGGTCTTTCGTAATTGCTGACATCTCCCAACCTATATTAGGTATGGATTTTCTGTCACACTTCGGATTAATAATTGATTGCAAACAACGCACTCTATTTGATCACACTACAAAACGCACGGTTATATTAAATCCGTCTGATACTAAACCCATCTCTTTTGCTATCAATTATAATGATATAGACTCACGTGCTCAGTCACTGTTAGCTAATTATCCATCTTTGACTTCTTCTTTGAATATAACTTCAACTGAGACACCATCTAAAAATGGAATTTTCCACTCCATTGAAACCGGCACACATCCACCTATCTATTCTAAAGTCAGACCGTTGACAGGCGATAAGTTAGCCGCTGCAAAAGCAGAGTTTCAATTCCTTTTAGAAGCTAAACGCATCCGAAGATCAAATTCACCTTGGGCTACACCTCTTCACGTTGTACCAAAAAAAGAACCCGGTGCATACCGTCCCTGCGGTGATTACAGAAGACTCAATTCAATCACTGTTCCAGACAAATATCCTATCCCACACTTACGAAACTTAACAATGTCATTGCATAATAAGAAAATATTTTCTAAAATCGATCTCCAAAGAGCTTATTTGTAAATACCCGTCGCTCCAGAAGACATACCAAAAACAGCCGTGATAACACCCTTCGGACTGTTCGAGTATCTTTACACTCCTTACGGGCTACGAAATGCTGGAAGCACATTTCAGCGTTTCATGGACAGTATTCTGTCAAACACAACTAACGTCTACTGCTACCTCGATGACCTATTGATTGCATCAGAATCAGAAGAACAGCACATATCTGATTTACAAAATGTCCTATCTATTCTCTCTGATAACAATTTGCGCATCACTCTCAAAAAGTGTGAATTCTTCAAGTCCTCTCTTACCTTTTTGGGATATAACATCAGCAAAGATGGCATTAGGCCACCAAACTCTAACGTTGAAGTCATAAATACCTTTCCTCTTCCCAATAACTCTACAGAACTCAGACGATTCATGGGTATGTTGAACTTCTTCAGACATATGATTCCAAATATCGCTAATATCGCATTCCCAGTCACCGAACTACTACGACTAAATCCAAAATCTGTTCAGTTGAATTGGTCAGAAGAACAAAAGGACTCTTTCAACAATATGAAACAAGCCTTGACTCAGTGCCAAACACTTCACTTCCCTTCACCAGAATCATCATGCTATCATCTAGTCACAGACAGCAGTCAGAACGCCGCTGGAGCAGCCCTCTATCAATTGATTGATGGCAAACCGTGCCCAGTTGCTTTCTATTCAAAGAAATATTCCGCTAGTCAACGTGTTCTTTCAACTTATGAGAGAGAGTTACTAGCAGCATTTCTATCCATTCTTCACTTCAAAACACTTATTGATGGCCACACAGTTCAATTATTCACTGACCATAAACCCCTTGTATCTGCATTCTACTCTAAATCTTCTCCCAAATCAGATAAACAACAAAGACAGCTATCATTGATATCCGAATATGTTTCCAAGATTGAATTCATAAGTGGTCGCGACAACATAGTTGCCGACTGCCTTTCCAGACCTATTTCAGCTGTATCAACTGACATATTCGATTTGCCAAGTATTGCTCGCGCTCAGCAAAATGACCCAGAGACAAGTACTTACGCAGATCGACTAACTCCTTTCCCAATATCTGATGATCTCACTTTACTTTGTGACACCTCAACACAAACTCCTCGACCTTTCATTCCTGTTTCTTTCCGTACTAATATAATTTCTTTTCTCCACAACTTGTCACATCCCAGCGCTAAAACCACATCTCGTTTAATCAAAGACAGATATTTTTGGCCATCTATGGACAGCTCAGTGAAAGCATATGTAAAAACGTGCATCTCGTGCCAATCATCCAAGATCAATAAGCACACTCATTCCCCTATCACTCCCATTTCCTCTCCTTCTGACAGATTCCAAGCTGTACATATTGATATAGTAGGTCCTCTCCCACCAGCTTATCTTCCTTCTCAAACTGACCCTCTTCCATATCGCTACCTCCTAACTTGCATTGATAGAGCCACAAGATGGTCAGAGGCTGTTCCACTTGTAGATATTACCGCGACATCCGTCGCCATAGCATTTCTGACAGGGTGGATCAGCCGCTTCGGTGTTCCTCTAACATGCGTCACCGATAGAGGAGCTCAATTTGAAAGCGAGCTATTTTCAGAACTTTCAAAACTTATTGGTTTTCACCATATTCGAACGACAAGTTATAACCCTAAGAGTAACGGAATTATCGAAAGGTTCCATCGTACAATGAAGTCATCTCTCATGGCCCGCAAAGCTAATTGGCTATTGTCCTTACCCATTGTTATGCTTGGTTTGCGAATGTCACCAAATGCATCGAAGTTCTCTCCTTTTACCGCTGTAACTGGCAGTTACATGATGTGCCCTCACCCACTTATCGACAAAGAACATAATATTGTTTCAAATAATCAAACGCTTCAACAATTTGTCGAACAAATGCATTCCATTAATTTTTATGATTTTTCATCAGGTAATTGTCATTCTACTCCTCCTTCTTATGTACCTGCAGATCTTCTTACTGCTACTAAGGTATGGCTACGCGTGGATCGTGTACGTAGATCTCTAGAAGCGCCATACACCGGTCCTTACGACGTAATTGCACGACACGACAAATATTTCGTTTTGAAATTACCACAAGGAGATACATCTGTTTCCTTAGATAGATTAAAACCTGCCTACCTTCCTGATATTTCTACTTCTGAAACTTCTAGTTCTATCCCCATTAATCGCAATCCTGTATCTCCAACACCTAGCAATGATACATCAATTGACCTTAATCCTACACCTACTCAAACCAACTCAACACCCCCTGCCATTCCAGTTCAAACACGCTCAGGTAGAACAGTAAAGTTCAACCCGAGGCCAGAGTATAGGTATTTTTGAGTAATATTTGATGACGTTCCACTCTTGGCCCCGAAGTATTTGTAGGAAATATTATTAATTAAGATTTTTACTTACCTATTTTCATATGAACTTTAGTTATACATATGTATGTTGTCTGTAATTGTGTTCATGTTAGATACTTTTCTGATCATCTGTTCACGTGCCTTTGCTTGTATATGATTGGCTCACACCCTCTCATCAGCAGTCGAATTATAACCATATAAGGCAACGATCGATTAGCAGGCAGTTGATTGGTCTACAGTAATTCTTAAGTTATGCCCATATTTGGTTACAAGCCTACAACAATCCAAAGTATTGCATCATCCAATCTTAATAGGCTAATTAATTAATAATTTATCAATAACCTCACTTTAATTAAACTTTAAATTAAAAATATTGTGAATTTTAATAATAGCATCACTAAATAATAGACCAATAAATAGATTTTCATTTCATAGAAAACACTCTGGAGTATTCCAGAACATTCTTTCTAGCTTAGTATAAAAGACTTCGCAATCTGTACAGGAGTTCAGTCAGTCCATTGCTCTTCACAAGTAAATACGTAAAGTGTCATTACTCTTCACCCAGTTTGCTAATTAGGCACCTCAATTATATCATTTTGTGCATTTATAACCCCATTTAAGGTAAATATGTTATTTTTAGTTACTAAGAAATATATATTGTAATATTGGTTTATTTCGTAATTCACAGTACTGAAGCTTATTTATTCTATTTACTTATGTAATTATTATTATTCCCATTTGAATTTAATTTCTTTGTTTTACGTTTACATTATTAATAATTGAACAGTAATGTTTTGGTACATAGTTTAATGTCAATTTTGTACTCTATGTTACGCAATGGAATAATTTATTTTAGGTATATGTATTTACCTATTAGGATGTTATTCATATTTCCCACCTTTTATTTTGTTTATTTATAACTTAGTCATAACTATTTTTATTTACTGTAATATTCTATTACAGGGTGCTAGTTACTGTCTACTCTTATGTACGTGTGTTATAAGTTACCTTTCATTACTTTTTCTTTCTATATCTTCATGCTTAATTAATTATAGATTAAATAAACAAAGTTGTTACAATTATTTCATTTCTCCTGCCAAATTCTCTTAAATATTTAGTACCCAGCTTTCAACAATTAATATCCGACATTCTATGAAGTCAGATCTTTCAGTTATATTTCTAACTAAATAATTCTAATTAACCAACTTAAACCGCCACAAAGCATTATTTTCTTGTTTATGCTTTAAGTTTCTCGTTACATTATTTGAACAAACAATGGTTACAAGTGAATCTGAAATCATCAAATATTCTAGCAAATCTGTTGGAAATAATATATATAGCTTGCACGGGCCACAATTAGTTTAACTCTGGTAGTTTATATTCAAATTGAATAATCCATAATACTGTGTTTTTGGCGACTTTCACCTCTATTCCTCTAAAAGATATCACCGAGAATTTCAGATACCCTGAGCAGGTGAACCCTGTTAAATAATGCCAAATTCTCAAATCAGCTGTGAAGCAGGTGACGGTCTATTATGGAAGGCAGAACGAAATTGATATAAGCATGACCTACAACAACAACGTGGCTGTATTTGGTTGATGAGTAATAATATCATAATGATGCTACACTAAAACTTCTATAATGAGCCCCACCAGGTTGAAGAGCTGTGCAATGTGGGAATTCGAAGTCTGATTGGGATTAGTTACTGAAGGAATTATTTGATGAATACAATGTTGGTACAACGTCTGTGAAACTTGTTATCTACAATATTTCCGCATTGTCCAGTCGTCTAGTATCTGAAAGCAGCTGCAGTTTTCTCAATCTCGGCCTAGCTCGTACTCTCCTCAATTGTTTCAACCTGTGACTATCTGATCAGAAGATGCCGGTGGAATTGGAAAATTTAAGGTATGTCGCCACTGTAACTTAGCACAGTTTTATGCGATCTAAATTTTCCTTCTTATTCCACATTCAAAGTCAATAATAAAATTAAATTCTTCACTGTATTTAAATATTAAAACCTAGAAAACTTATTTGGGTCCGTGCAGTTATAACTTAGTTTTATAACTGAAATAACTTTAATAATTAAAATTTCACGGATTCTAAATTATTCCTTTTTTTGCTTACAGTGTGGAAGATTGGATTGGGATAGAAGACCCGAATCGTGCTCCACACCAATATGAACAGCTGTGGGATTCGTGGACTAGTTGCAGGCCTTTACATTCACAAATCACTATAATCTAATTCAACTTATAATAACTGTTCGAAAACCATTAAAATTATATTGTTTCTTATAAATCAAATCAAATTATGTGAATTATTTAATTAGTAAATAAATATAAAAATAAACTGCAACTAGTATAACTTCGTCCCATAATTTCCAATAAAATCATTTCACAGTGAACCATTATTAATTTAAAGTCATTTGATAATTTTATGATTATTTATTTCCACAACACAATAGATTGAAAATTTTCAATATACCAAAAACCAATGGTGCCTATTATTACACAAGAGAAATATCTATTTTCATTACAAAACTCTAGCTATAAAATCATCTTATTTGTGAAAGTAGCTCTGATGTTAAAAGTTCTCAAAATTAGAAGTCATTAAAATTTAGCTCTCAATGAGTTTTTGTTTCTGTTTTTTCAGTCCACTGAATGAAATTAGCAAAACTGAGGCTTAGACCTTTTGATATATAGGAAGCACAGAAATTCAACATATAAGAACTTCACTATCGCATATTTTAGTGTCACTGTAATGTATGAAATTATTGCATTGACTGGAATTGGAGGGCATATATACAGATTTTCATAACCAACAAATTAGGACTGAAAATTGGTTGAGTGGCTTAAACCTTAAAAGATTCTTCACATTATAGCGGCTTAGATAACTTCGAGGCAGAGTGGCCTAACAGTAATGCAAAAGTAAGTTATTGCTTCACAGAGAGATGTGTTCCAAGAGGGTGGCTTTTAAATCAATAATGATAGACATATACATTTCAGCACTATTATGCCTATCCCTTTACCTCACCCCGTGTTTAACTTTCAGTTCCAATGAGTTTTTCTTTCTCTCTCCGCACAATATAATCATCTTTGGCGTAGCTACCTACCTCTCTCCATAATACATTACCACGAAAATCTTCACATAAATTACGAGCAACGGCTTTTCTTCACGCAATGACTTCAGGAATGAGTGCACTGATTTAGGTAAAGGCACTTTTCTTGACGCTTAACACACGGAGGGGAGGTTGGGGGATGCCCCGTGAATATGGCCATTGGAGAGAGATTCTCCAAAAAAATGTATTCTGTTGGGGAATTTGTTTCACCTGAGAAGTTGTCAATATCTTGAAATAAAACTGCACAATCTCAAAAGAATTGCACAACCAAAGAATATTTTCCTAATTGTATTGAAAAATGAATATTGTATGTAATTTACTGAACTTCATTCACTCTGAATAGTCTGTATTTATCTTTTCATTCATTATGACATAAATAAATTAATGATTAGCAAATACCTTTATAATATTATGATAAATTAATTGAAACAAAAATGAGCTACAAATGTATGACAGAGACGCAGGGCGTTACATTTTTAGGGCTCATAAGAAATAAATGTAAAATTTAATGTTAGTTCATTTATGCCAGACTACAAGATTTAGCAAGCTAGAATTGCAAGCGAGCTTTCAGAAGCCATTGTTTTAAAACTTTTGAAAAGAACCCCATTTTACAATCAAAATGAATGAGACATTTTTTCAACTAAATGATATACCATAAAATACAACAATTCTTGAATAAAATATTTATTGTTCTTAAAATATGAATCTGTTATCATGGCAACACACCTTCTATTAAATCATAGTATAGAAAATTGGTTTGGATTTCAATTTATAATCCTTTGTCATAAAAAATTTCAGTAGAATAAGATGAGATGAATGTTAGATATAAGGAAATCGAATTCGGCTAAAATCTAATTTTGAAATTCAAAATTAAAATTAGTCTTCTGTGTTGAAGATGAAATTAAATCACTATATATAATGACGCTTGATTTCATTCATTTTATTTTTCAGGATAACTTTTTATAACAAAACACCAGGAAGAGATTGAGCATATTAAGAAATATCATATGAAATTTTGAAATTTGTTACCATTTCTTTTGACAAAACATTAACGATACCAATTAGGTATTTTCCTTAGTGACTTTTAATTTACAGCTTTTGTATTAATAATAAATTAAGCACGGAATATTCCAGATGAAGAAGAGTGAAGCAGTTAATAGATGATTTCAGTCAGCTTGATTATGTTTATTTGAAAAAAATGAATAAAAATTTATACACGAAATACCTAGATACTAAACGAAAAGAATATCTACAGATTGAACCATTTTGCGTGTTTTTTATTATTTTTATTACCAATATTTGTGGAACCGGAAAAATATTCACAAAATGTCTCCCAATATGTCATCATTAGTCCCATTTGTGTCAAGAGGCAGCAGTTCGTGCTATCAAGCAGCCAATCAAGTTAACTTGAATAACTTCAGCGATCCTCTTTGGAAGAATTCCAAAAGAATTTTCTTTGGATTGAGAAAACAGAAAATATAAGTCCAAAAAAAAAAGAAGCATCGAGTAAAATGATTCTTAATATAGAAAATATTTTCATTAATTTTTTTCAAAAATAAATTGCATACAGGATTTAATTATGTAATATTCCTTTAACATTTGAACATTAACAATAGTAACCGATTAACCTAGCTTTCAATACATTGAAGATTTAAACAATCAAGTTCACCTATTGTGAATCTCCAACAATCAAATGTTACAACCCACTTATGCCGAATCCTACCACTTATTTACGTCACACTGCATCATTAAAATTCGTGAATATGGCGATAAATAAAAGAGATTACTTATATATGAAGATCCTAAAGTATTGTGAGATATATATGTGTCCTATGTCACACTGAGGACATAGTGTCGTTGGACTATGGGTTTTTGTTTTTATTTTTACTGAGGATATTATTGATATGTGATACTGAATACTAATTTCGACTCATTCTATTTCTTTTTTTCAAAACTGTCCACAAGACAACTTAAATTTTATTTCTCTTAATAATTTCAAAGGCTTTATCCAATTTTTTTTTTCTCTTGGTATTAGGTTATTGAGAGAGTAAGTTTGAGATGTGGGAAGTGTTACTTTTGCAGTACTATTCACATTTTGTGAAGTAATATTACTGAATTTCATTTTTAAATACATTTTTCAGTTCAATAATATAAAAATTAAATATTAAATAAAGTTTCAGCTTTAGTAACGGTTCAAATCTATCTGACGTTCTGATTCAGAATAACATTCAGGCTCATCTCGAAATTTTTGCTCTTGTTCAAAGTTACATTCGAAGCCAGCCTTATTGTTCTTAGAAATGATTGGTACAAAATAGATACTTCACAGAGATAAAATTTGTTTTTACGCCTTAATTAATGAGGCATCATATACTATTTCGAACGATATATGCGTCAATCCAATAAATTATCATTTTTTTTTAAATCAAATATGTGGAATGTGTCAACACAATCAGATGGGTAACTTTATGAAACCTAGTAAACTCTATTCCTTATATAGCTCATATATTAAGTCATTCTGCCAGGTAATATTGAATGTTATTATATGTCTCCTAAAGCGAAGAATTAGGATAATAAAATCTAACCGTTTTATTTAATGGCTGTCAATTATTGTATTTCAGACCTATTCGAGTAACTATTTGATGGTAATTATGAAGTTACTAATTGACAGATAATTAATTTTGTCATATTTGTGATAATATTGACATTGGTAAATAGTATGTATAAATTGTGTAAATCATATCAGAATTTCAGTAATTGATTGACTCTCATGAGAAGAGTTGCGTGTATAGTTTATATTTTGTGATAGATTATTTCAGAATCAAAGGGAAAATTTGACAATGAATCAATATAAGGATATCAGTGATACATATATCATTAGCTCGTAGTTACTTATTAGAGCTTTTTTAGCAAAATTATTAGATAATTTAGGGTCTAGGTAATAAGACTCTTTAGTCTTTACCCAATATGACCAAGAAAAAAATAGACTCTTATGCAATTTAAATAGTTGTGTTTGTTTAAACAATATCCTGTACGTTATCCTTGAACCATTGATCATATGAGTTTAAAATGTTGCTCTGGGAGACATTTATTATTTGGAAATTCATTTAAAATTTAAACATTCCTTTCTTTCCATAATCATTACAGGAATATTACAAAAAAACTAAGAAAATGTTCACAAGTTATTGAAAATTTCTGCGTCTGTAGGATTGAGCGCAATTGTTTCCTCTTTCAAAAACAAACAATAATTAAAAACACTTACTTTGCATGTTCTTTGAATGCTCTGGGAGATTCAATGTATTATTTTAATTTATATATACATTGATTTAAGGAATAATCAAATACTCTTCAATCGTAATAAGAGAATATGAATTTCTTCTCTTAGGCTCATACATAAAAAAAATAGGTTTACGAACTGTTTTCTCCTGGAACAGTCCTTTCTTCTTCTTAAGTACCTTCACTCATTGTATTCTTTATCTCTGGGACTAATAAGAAAGGCAGATATGGTGGCAATATTAACCTTATTTACTGTACCAATTTCCCTCCATTCACGGTCCTTTTTTCTCTCACAAATGTCCTCTAGAGGCAGCACTCTTGTTTCTCTGCTTCCAAAGAACTTAGCGTCAGAATTTATTGGGAACTAAATTACGAAATATTTCCCATTGATTTGGCACAAACTGCAGTATAGAGTAAAAGAGAACTTCAGATATGCATTCAGTCATAAATTGTATGTTTTTTCACACAAGTGAGGCTAAAACCAGATTACCAGAATTTTTGCAGGAATATACATTTTCTAGCTCCAAGAATTATGAGACAGTGCAATGCTCAACTATCCTTTTGAATTAACATTGTAATTAGTGCACACCTGAGAGTTTCCGTGTATCTCTCAGATTAATTTGATAATATCAACTCTATGAATAATAGAGTACCCCGGGGATATGTTAACTCTGGCTTTACCTACCGACCCAGACTCCATTGGGATGAGATAAGGATCTAGTGGAATATGTAATATTAACATCATGTATTGAGATTTTACATGGGTAATAGACTGTTGTAGAGATATTATAATATTAAGAGTTAAAATTAATTAAACTCTTGGTGTAATTTCATGATTGCAGTATCACACTGCTTCATTCCATCATTATATTTAGAAAATAAATGTTCTCCATCCAAATTACCGATAAATTTAAATGTTATCCTAGTCTCATCACTGCTTTAATTGCCTCCAATTCAATTTATGACTTCCCCATGATAGGGATTACAACTAATTAGTCTCTTGTCGCATTAGAGATACTAAGTTTGGCGTCATGAGCTAGTCGTGCAGTTTCTGAATAAATAACAACTGAATACTCTCCTTGAAATTGATTAAGTGTCGTAGCTAAATATATTTTTAAACGGTCCTAGGTATATTCAACCCCGGTATGTTTCACTCCGCTATGTTCCACACCGGTAATTACCACCCGAGTATATTCCATCCCTATACATACTACCCCGGTATGTTCTACCCTAGGTATATTCCACCCCGGAAAATTCCACTTCAGTAAACAATTAATTCATTTTAATAAGTAGTTAAACGTCTACTTCGGAGCAAAAGGCAATATCGCTGACGTCAAAAAGATATTTGAAACAAATGATTAGAAGATGCAGTCAAAAAGTCAATGGGCTCCAAGATCAAAATCACCTACCATATGTCGTACAAAAAGCTAATGTATGCGGAATAGTTAACATATTCTACATTATACACTCTTCTTGATCAATTAATATTTCCAGCTGTACTGATTTACAAGCAATCATATCACCCACGATATCTATGTGTAACCATAAATTCGTCATTTTCCCTTGTTATGAATAATACCTGTATTTCTATGGGAATGTGTTTCCGATAGACCATTCGGTGGGCACTTCACTTTCCCTCTGTTGTACTGAATGATCAACAAAACTGTTTCAGCAAACAGAAATTTGAATTGTTGATTAAATAAAACAGAAAATAAATGCAAAATATTAGAAAGAGTTAAATACGGATTTTTTATTCCATATATAAAAAGATTAGGATATTCATCGCAATATATATTTAAAATTCAACGCATGATATAACATTCTCCATTTCTTGTTTTTATCCAAACGTTAAATAAATACTTACATACACCTATAAAATAAAGTAAAATTTTAATTTTAATTAGAATATCCATTCGAATGTCCAATGAGAGATCAAAAACACATGGAAAGAAAGATTAAAAATGTGAAAAATTGAAATTACTGCTCAATATTGAATTTAAAATTTTGGAATTACATGAAATAATAAAACAAATCGAAACGCGTGAACTATATTTGAAAAATAAAAAAAAATACATTCATTTCCTGAAATTATGTCATAGTACTCTTTAAATTATTAATATAGCCTATAATATTAATAACAAATATTGAGAACTTAAGAATATTTTTACTAGGTTAAATCACTCATTAATAATTCTTCTCAACATTAATTTTTAATGCATCGTTTTCTCACAATGGTTTCTATTGCAAAATAATATTATAATATCCCTTTGAAGTTTTCCTACCAACAGTAAATTTACTGCTTAACGTGTCACCGTTTCCAGGTCGTATCTCTAAATGTTTAGGAGACATCTCCTTAAGCTCAAGAGACTGAATTTGTATTCCAAACGCAATTAGATACGCAAAGAAAAAGATTGTTGCTCGCCACACTTTTTGAATTACAATCACAAAAATACTTTAAGTAAATCGGGAAATAAGTTTATAGGATGAACGTGTTGACTAGTTCTGAAAATTGATATTCACGGACTAAAAAATTTCATTTCAAAGTGTACGTTGCCTGATTTAAAAAAATATTTTTTTTATTTGATGTAATTTTAGTTTGAAAATTTCAATAAGATTTTTAAATTTAAAAAAATAAAAGTTTGAAAACTAATATTCATATTACATTATGAAATTTATTACTCAATTTTATCAGTTTTTCAAGATTATTATTCAATGTTCGTCCTAGCCGTTTCTGTACATAAAAAATAATATTGGGGATAATCAGTTGCGATCATTCTCTGGATACTGTTTGGTTGCTATTTATTATCCAGATAAGGTAGTTTTGAATCAAAAGATATCTGGAAATTCAGTATCGTTATGTTTTGTATAGATATATAACCAAGACTTTATGAATTAGAAAGGGTATCTCACAACCAATTTTCTCAGTAAACTGTAATATTTTCACTGAATTTTTGGTGAAACAATTTTATGGATTGCCCAAAGACATAAAACTATGGTAAAAGAGATGAGTTCCATCCACCATATGAGAAATATTAATCTAACTTTCAGTTCAAAATCACATGTTAGAAGTTATGTTACCTGTTTGATAAAGCAGATTCTCACACATTGCAATCATTCTATCAGATGGCGAGTAGAGTCCGTGGAGTGTGGGTATATAACTTCAGTAGCTCTGGCGATAACTGGCCTGAATTTGGTTTAACTGCTATCGAAAATAACAATAAGTGAAAGTATTTAATAATGAAATACACTAAGAAAAATAGTTACTGTGATAGCGTTAATATAAAAAATAATATGTATATCAGATATTAAAAGCACAGGTCTGGTTGTAGCTGTTAACAAAGATTTTTATATATTACCATCCTGATGAATGGCTACTTTTCCCATAATATAATTTTCCACAAATCGTATTGTTTTTCTATTTATTGCACGAATTGGTGATATAATGTTATGATATATTATTTTTAATACTTTTTAATTTATTAATTTTGAAAAGATATACTGCATTTCTATATTGAGTAAGCAAATTCAACCGAATTTGCCAAACGTACATTTTTCTTTTCCTTTTGTGATATGAGGAAGAGGTTTAGTTTTATAAACCTCATAACAGTGATAATAACTATCAATTGTTTAATACTGTATGCATTATATTCCATATATCTTTTTAATTTATTTTTTCGATGGATTCCAATTCTCAATCCATAAAAACAGTTTTGACAATTTTGATCGAACATAACCATTTAAAAAAACTGAAACAAAAAAAAGTCCCATCTCTACAAAACGTTTTTAGTTCCGAAGAACTTTTCTCCTATTTTTGTGTGAGTAGTTCAGTGCTTCAATTCCCAAGAATTGGGTGTGTTTGTTTACCCAAATTGCCTCTCGAAGAGTTTTTTAGAGTTATTTTTTTGACATGAATAGTAGAATTTGAAATATACATATTTTAGAAAGTATATTAGGAAAAATTTGATATTTTGGGAAAAAGAATTTTCCAAAGAAAAATGAATTAAATTAAAATCAAATATAGATAAACAGATAATAATTCTGATTATTCGATTTGGAAAAAAATCATATGTGATCACACCTAGCTAAAAACTGAACAACATTCCCCCTAATGAGTTTGTCGTGTGTTTTCTAGGCACATCTTTTTTAAATTACTTTATATCATTCATGTAATTCCTTTAAATTTACTGGCCTTTCTTGACTTCATTCCTACATAGATACCAAATGTGTTTTTGTATTTAGAAGTAAAAAGATATTTACGTATTGGCGTAAATCAACGTAAATCACGTAAATTATGGAATCAATTGTAGTTCGGTGACGGGTGGCAACGTAGAAATACAGTTTGGTTTGCGAATACGCACAAATCTGTCCACATTTTCATTTAGTACAGACATGCGTAAGCTGTGATTGGGTCCCACTCCACCCAATCACAGCTCTGCTCTACCGTTGCCAATGTCTTACATACCTTTATATTTATTTCTCCTTATATGTTCAATATTTTTACTTGAAATTTGGTACACGTGAGTTTAATATAAATACTAACAATTTGTAAAAATACAGTACTGTAGGTTTATAAATATTTCTAATACATAGTCAAATCTCCACGTTAATTCTGACAGTCAAACTCAGTAAGGTTAACTTGTGTGACAGCATGAGGACACGGACTTATAATCCAGATGGCTAAAGTGTAATGGACACGAGTGATATTCTGGTAGTTAATTTGTTTTTGAATAAATGGGAATCATTCATTATATGTCCAACTAAATATCTAACATAAGAATGCAAATGTCAATTTCTATAAACAGTACGAAATGTTCATAATGAGTTGACTCATTTTCATTTATTTTAATTCATATTAGATTCATTTTCATATATCAGTGGTCATTATTGCTTATTGCTTAGAAGTACTATGAGTGAGTAAAGTCACTCTGATAATCTACAAC
The DNA here is from genome assembly GCA_947561585.1 of Caprella mutica. NCBI lineage: Eukaryota > Metazoa > Arthropoda > Malacostraca > Amphipoda > Caprellidae > Caprella > Caprella mutica. The sequence goes on along the minus strand of CANNZV010000077.1, from coordinate 404,293 downwards.
CACAGAAAAGAATCACTGTGATGGTGTAGTATCAAAGAAAAGAGTCACTGTGATGATGTGCTACTAAAGAAAATAATCACTGTGATGATGTACCATCAGAGAAAAGAGTCACTGTTATGATATACTATCAGAAAAAATAATAAAATAGACCTCATCACATATTTACTTTATTATTATTCCATGTGTATTGTTGAATTTATCAACAGATATAGCATATTATAAATAAGTACACTGGTAGAGTGTACTCTATTCCACTATCTCGTCGTTACCATTGTAACTTGTATCTATTCTAGTTATTGTGCCATAGATAGTCAGTTAAACACGCCTTTTATGTCTACATCAAAGTGGCCTAATCCACTGAGCAATTCCCTTTTCAGTACATATATATGTGGTTATCCCACTATGCCTACTAAAGCCGTAAAATTCAATATTTTATGAGTTAGGACTCTTTGTACATTTGCCCCCCATTTATTTTCAGTATTTTCTTCACGGACTTCTCATTTGCTTTACCTCAACAATGTGGCACAAACGAGTAAGATTGAATGGCAAGAACTGAAAAGAAACACCTTCGTTTGCTCTTTCTACAACAATTCTTGATCAGCTGTAGAAAAGAAATCAAAAGATTATTGAACCTACGCATAGAAATGAATTTGAGCTCCAATTATTGTTGGGATATAATATTATATATTTATTTTTTTATTTAATCTACTTGTCTATCTATCAGGCTATCTATCTATACACAAATATCAAATAATTTAACTACAATATTTTGATTAATGTAATTAATATCATAAAAAGATAGTATTCAATTATGATCTTTGGTACGATTCTACTTAGTATATCAATTTATGTCTTGATTAATGTATGGGTTAAAATTGTATTAATCGAGAAAAACAATGTAAGCTATAATGTGTAAATATTCATCCACTATTTAAATTCAAACATCCAAAACTAATAAACAAATCTGAATTATTGAACAAATATATCTTGAAGGATGGGAATGATTAATCAAGTGATGGAATCTGAATATGCTCACTGCAATACAAGAACCATTAAATAATTTATTGGGCCAGATTAACTTCTTTCAACGCTTGTAGGGTTTATGAGAGAGATGAAATATATACGTTTTCATCGTACTCTGTATAGTTATTTATAATAGAAAGTGAAACCTTCAAAATATTCCTTAAAATTTTCATAAAAGAATAAAATATTACAAATTTAAATTAATACAAACTGAATAACGAGGGAATTGGTGAATGGTATGTAAGTAATCATCTGCAGGTGTGTCCGTACTACTAAGAGAGTAAATGAGACAGACACAAGAACAGTGAGTGAAATACTCCATCAGTTAATATATTCATTTTGTGTGACGCATAATATATTTCCTTTCTTGAATTGAATTCTGCAGCTGCAGAATCTCTTAATAAATGGAATTATAGACAAGTCTGAGAGAAGTGAAATCTGTATACAACCTTCCATAGGTTGTATACAATATATTGTAGGATGCATTGTTTTGGAAATCTTATTGCAAAGTCTCTTTGTAAGATCTAAAAGAATTCTCCTTATATATCAGAAAGTTGATTAAGATCATCAATTATCTCTTTCCTTTCTTCAACTATTCCTAGAACTTTCACATCTTTGACCTGCATTTTAAACTAAATAATTAATATTGAACAATATGAGTATGTTTAATAAATAATTATATGTTTAATGTAATAAATTGTTTAATGATGATTTACGTCATTAAAATAGGCTCACAGTATGGATAATTGCAAGCATTCTTCTCAATAATAACACAGTATAAAAATAATATACAGATTTATGGCATGAAAATAGATATGCGAATAGAGTACAGATATTATATCTAACATTTGAAAAAATGTCTTCACTGATATCGATTAAAGTGTATAGGGGTTTGACTAAAGAAGTTCTGCCTTAGCACAAACAATTTGAATTCTTGAAATTCTGAAAGGTCTAACAATTGCAATTGCATTATAAACAATTTTGAAAAAGTCTGTATAGGGTTGGACGGGGTATCACTGCGCATACCCTTTTTATGGGGTATCACTCCACACCTCTTATAATTTAAAAAACACTTGTTTTAGCCTAAATCTGATTGCATCATCATTCCAAGCATATTCTTCTCTCCCATAAACATCATGAAGCATCATTATCCTATTAGTATTTCTAGAGATGAGTCCTGATGTTTGTAGTGCTCTCAGAATGATCTGAAAAAAGTTTGTGCTGGTGATTTTTAAATCCCACAAACTCTCCAATAACTCTTTTACCAAGATTTATAGATTCATATTCTTTCAACATGTTAGCACAAACAATAACACTTACATTATGTCAAATTTTCAATTTCTTAGTTTCACCGGTTTTCCTGCCACAACCGTGCGCAGTGATACCCCAGATAATTTAGTGGCAGAGGGGTATCAATGCGCATTATTAGTAACCATATTTGCTTGTAAATATTTAAATAAAAAAAATATGAGTTTTTAGCTCTTAATAAAGGCATGAATATTGAATTAGGTGTTATTTAATTATAGATTTTATTAACAATAAACTTACGATCGGAGTAGCTATGCAACTTGATGTGGGGGTATTAAAATAGGGAGAGTGGGTATTTAGGAGGGGGGGGGGAGAGGTTTTCGAATTAAATATTAATCAACAATAAACGTACGATTGTATTCTATTACTTGATATAAGTAGCTTACTAGTTGCTTAAAATTTAATTGTTAAATTTGTTGCAGATTCATTAAATATGTGTTCAGATTCATTAAGGGACAAGTAGATTGGGGAAAGAGCATGTAGAGAGGGAAGCCAGACGTTTAGATGAGGGGGAGGAAGTTTTAGATGTGGGAGAGGGGGAAATAGATGGGGGGGAGAGGGAAATAGATAGGGAAGGAAGGGATTTAGATGGGAAGATAGGGAAATTTCGATGAGGATAGAGTGTGATTAAAATGGTATGAGAGGGGGATTTAGATGGGAAAACAGGGGGATTAAGATGGAAGGAGAGAGTTATTTAGATGGGGAAAGAAGAGGGTTTAGATAGGGGGAGGAGGGCATTAAAATGGGGACAGGAGGTATTTAGGTAGGGGAGAGAAGTGCTGTATTTATGCAATGCGCAGTTATATCCCTTCATGTGCGCAGTGATACCCTGAAGCACTCACTAAAAGTTACGCACAAAAGCTAGCCATTAAGTATTTTACTTTTTTAACTATTACTCCGAAACTGGTTGAGTACCATCCTCTTTCATAACCATTTCTTCACGAGAAAAAGAGTTTCTCTAGTACGTTTATTTTTCGAGTAAATACATAGTTTGCGGGATTGTGCGCAGTGATACCCCGTCCGACCCTACTAATTTTTACTATACGATATCTGCATTGATAATTCTCATTTCAATTTGAAAAATATATTTACTTTATATTAAATAAAACTAATATCTCGAATTTGAAAGATAGTTTATTCACCATTTTAAGATAAAATTCAAATCTCAAAATAATATGAAAACAGAATATTTTAGAGTTTCCAACCTCAGTTTCTCAATGAGGACCTAATGTTTGAGGTATGAGGTTATTCCAGTCTGACACAATTTTTCTCAATGAAGGAACTTATTAAATTTTGTCCTGTGGTGAACTTTACTCATTAACGAACAGAATTGAAGAAAAATGGTCAAATTAACAGTATTTAGAGGCAATAATTTGATTGTTGAGAGGGATATATTGTTTAATGTGTGCCGTATTTCGATTGGAAAATAACTGAAGATTTTAACAAAAATAGATTGAAGTACAAGATCTTGTTTCGAAAAATGATTGTAATTTAGAAGCGTCGCTTGAAGCCATCCTATATTCAAACTTTTAATGGCCTTTCTGCTCATTCCTCAGAAGATCCTAAAGTTCTGTCATCACATGTATCAAATGGAACTGAAAGACTTCAGATCTTTTGTAGCCGTGTCAAGAACTCCGACCTGTATCACTGCTTTTTTGGGGATACAAGTCACATTTAGTGCAATTGGGTGAACCTTGGAACTTTTGTAGTTAAAGAAACATAAGATTAGATTTCATAATTGAAAATTCAAATTTTTCACGCCTAAATTAAATGAACAGTAGTCTTCTAATTCACTTATGATCATTTATTTTTTAAATTATTTTTTCATATATTTCAATTCAAAATAATCTAGTAAGAAGATAAGAACAATATTTTTGACTTTATTTCATGTCAGATTAATCAAATAATTTAGAACTATAACTAACTAACTAACTAATTTATATTTGGCATTATAATATCTAATTGTATTTGAGTAACTCTAATAAATGTGTCTTTAGATGAATAATAAAATTATAATTACATATTATGGCCGTTAAATCATTTATTAGTAGTTGTGACTGTTAATAAGCTCAGTATAGATTCGGAAATAAAATGTTAATAAAAAACTGAATTATATCATTTAAAAATAAGCAGCACATCATCAACATCTACCATATTGAATTAGTTTATAATTGCCAATTTAAATTCAAATTAAATTTACTAATTAGTTAGAATACTTGTGTGCTAAGTACATGATATAACATTGCGAATTACATGCTAGTATATCTCAGAGAGAGTAACTAGTTGACAACTAAAATATTTTCGAAGTATATTAATTTGGATTTAATTACAAAGTATATAAATAATAATCCTGAAGCTCATAATAATTTTCGGTTAATATCATTTTAGTGTCTTAAACTCAGAAAATGTTACAAGTAGCATAATCTGTGGGATCCTTTTTTTCCAATGAAGACCTGAAATATTGATATTGTTCTCCTCAGATTTTATTTTCAGTTGTTGAGTATACTCCGTAGAGTTAAGGTGGAGTGCGCTGCTAAGATGAGGTAGCCCTGCAGCACGTGAGAGAGAAACAGGTTGGAGCTTTTTGTAACTCAAATTGAGGAAGGAAAGACCATGGAATGTTTTAAAATTAAATTGACTGATTGATATTATTCGTAAAGTTTCTCTTCAATATAAATTTTTGAAAATGCTGTTAGCTAGGTTGCTGAATAAATACCGTAAACCATTTCAAATTTGGTTCTACATTTAAAATAATAGGCAGTTTAAACTATCCCTGTGATTTTCCTAGTTTCCTCCGCATTTCAAGCAGTAGGACACATTGCCAAAGAAATAAAAAATAAAATTATTACATTTCTATGGATATAATAATTTAGAGTGGAAAGGACTTTTAAGGAACATCTAAAGTGGACAGAATTTTCATCAAATAAATATTTTTCAAATGGTATGTTAATTGAGAAACCCGTAGTAAATTGTACGTGTAAATGGTTCTATACAAGAAATTATCTTAATGTATTACTATTTATTATTTATATTCATCTAAAAAATATTTTTATAGATCGATTAGTTATGTTATTCATATCAGTAGAAATATTAAGCTGAACAATAATAGTTATGGTGGACAGAATAGAAAATAATGTTGGTTATACTTTCAGTTCTCAATGGTTCAAGAGATAATTTTACCTCCGATAATATGGTAAAGAACATATATGTGCATCAATTATTAACTTATAAGTTAATGTATTATTATTATTATATATAACTGATTTCTTATATAGATGTCATTACAAGATTCTGTAAAGTACGTAAGAAAAATATATTCAACTTAACATTCACTGCAATATTATTCACCTCAAAAGTGTCAAACTGATATAAAACTTTGTACAAACTCGAAACTTGACCTTTCGCCAAAAATCTAATCAATAGTCCCTGGAAAATCACCAATCGCCGCAAAAAATTTCCAGCAATTTAGTTAAATACTTTTTGAGATAAAATGACTTTGCATTTGACCTGATTGCTCCAAAAAAATAATAAACTGATTCCAATTGTCTCACCAAAATGCAGGCAATTTTTGTTGAATACTTTTTCAGTTACAAATGACCTTGGTCTTGACCATTAACCCGATCTCTCCCAAAATTTAAATAATTGGATTCTGCTTATTTACCAATCGTCTAACCAAATTTCAGGCAATTTAGTTGGATAAATTTTTAGTTATAAATGTGTTAGACCTGATCGCTCTTCGAATTTTATCAAATGGTTCCTGGATATTGATAATGGCCGTATAAAAAAATTGTGCTTGCGCAGAAGCCTTAAAGTTTCATTAGTGTTATTTTTGGATGTAAATAATTATATGAATCTCAAGTCGAACTTGCTAATTTTATAAAAATTACCTTGTTCAATTTGTTTCATATCTTTATGTCAATATTATACTCGTATCAACAAATAGTAGTAAAACTTAGTTAAATATTTCCAATTTTATATTAACACATTGATAACCATAGGACTTCAGAGAAGATCACAATGTCAAATGGTTCAGTTTTTGAACAATACATCATTTCAATCATTATAAAGATATCCATTATTCCATTGCCATGTATCTTCTATATTTTTGATACTTCCCTTACATTAAATCTCTGACATGATTAGTTGTTATTGAACTGGAAACTGATTGAATTTCTTAATCTGCAGGAAGAAATTGATTTTATATTCCAAATTCTGTTGAAAGAACCTTAATTCTCTACAGATGGGGATTAATAAAGCTTATTTTTTGTTTTGAATTGGTTAATGTTGAAAAATATGAGGTGAATTATTATGAACATATATCAATATTTCCGGTACCTACATTATTTGGAGAAAGATTCATGAATATAAAGTCTAAATATCTGAAGTGAAAATATTATAATACGCCTTTAATTTGAAACTGATCTTCCCAAAAGTGTCCCATAAACGTTTTCATAATTAACAAAATTTTCCAATGATATTCAGAATTTATGGACTCAAAATCATATTTGTCTTTTCTAAATTGCGAGCAAACAGAGTGCAGAAATGGTACGAAATGCAGCCAAAAACTTTTTTTCACTATTTGAGCAAGTGAGAGAAGTTTAAGATGGTTTAATCCCACGTTGCGTATTTTCAAAAAGTGAAAAGTTGTTCAGAATAAAATGATTAAGCAAGTTCTTGAAAAAAAAAGAGTTTTAAATGAATTGACTAAATAGATTTATTTTCCATCAGTACCCATAGATAAATAAACATATTATAGATAATGCAATAACAAATTAAAAATTTAGGATTTTACTCACTCAACAAATTTGCATACACATTACACGGTATTTACAAATCTTTTAGCCTTTTTAGAAATCAACAACTGTTCAATAAAATTGATTTTCTAAGTTTTGGTAGATATCAATTTTGGAATCAGTAGATATTTTTAAACCATATAGTTAGAACATGTGTTATAATTATGTACTATTGTATGCAATTGAAATGAGATATTATTTCAAATTCTGGAGAACTTTTACACTTTCTGGTCAAAAATGATTAAATGAATTTATGACAATCGTTGTCATCACTTTCCTAATTATGTCATCAATTCATATTATATATGTCAAGATCAATGTGTATCTTATGAGGTCTACGTTATTTATATTTTCTTTATTTGATTATTTATTTTGGCTCTAGAAAAACTGCCATGCGGACAACTGACATGCGGACAACTGCCATAGCGGACAACTGCTATGCGACAAACTGTCATGCGGAAAACTGCCATTCACTATATTATAATTTTTTTTCAGGTGAATTGTAATGCGCTTGTAACCTTAGCCTTTCTTGAAATTGATTTGATGTGAATTATAGTATCATTTTTACCTAAAATTTTAGTATGAAAAATTAATTGTATAATCCGAAATTTTGAATGAAGAAGCATAGAAATTAATATTGCAGTAATTCCAAATTTATTTATTTGTTATATCATTTTCTTTACATATGACGCCTTAAATGATCAAATGGTTGACCAAAAAAGTTCCAATTTATTGAAGCAAAATTTTCTTTTCAAACATCTCAGAGTAGAAAAAATAGTACAAACATATAATCTTTACAGGTTACAATTTTCAGTAAGTGTGGTTTTGTATATTATTATTTAAGAGTTGCTTCACACAACACTTGGCATATATAAGTTAATTCAAATTTGATTAATTATTAGTATAATAACAAATTTAAAAAAATATATTTCAGTAATAATTATTCAGATATTTTGAAATAAGATAAATACTACTTCAGTTTCTAATCCTTAATCTAGCAACAAAATTAGATTATACAAATTACCAAAAAAAAATTATTTAATTATAAGATTCAAAGTCACACTCACTGGAAATTGAACTTGTAATAAAAGCTTAATTGTGTCTGTACTATTCTTTGTATTTTGAAATGTTTGAGAAGAAAGTTTTGCATCTATAGATTTTAATCTTTTTGTCAACCATTTCATTGTTTAAAGGCCTTAATGGATTGAATTTAAAATAATATGATTAATCGAAGAAATACATTTGGCATACTTCAACTTTAAATTCTGAATCTACCATCACTATTAATTTTCATACTTCTTCATGCACAATTTGGACTATACGATCAATATTACTATACCTAATTTTAGGTTCAGAAAATAATAACATCACAAAAAATTAATTCCATGAAATGTTAAGCTTACATGCACATTACGAATCACCCCAAAATAAAATTATTCTATAGTGCATGGCAGTTGTCCGCATGGCAGTTTGTCGCATGGCAGTTGTCCGCTATGTCAGTTGTCTGCACGGCAGTTGTCCGTACACAAGGAATTTCATATGTATATGTTTATGACATATTATTCGCATTGAATCTTTAAATAAATTTAAGGATATCTATTTAGTAGATACTAAATATTTGTATTTTTGTGTATTATTCTGGAATTGTTCGAAGTCATTCTGAAGCGTATAATAATTAATTGAAGATTAATGAAGAATTGAATTTACAATAATAATTGATCACTTACTTAAAGGTAACACTTATCGATGACACAATGAAAAAAGAAAGTGACGAGATTTAAAACCGATGTAATATACTTATTTAAATGGTAACACCATCGACGACACAGTGAAAATTGACACTGAAGAAGACAAAATAAAATGTTAAAATTATTATGTAAAGTAGCACACATTCACTTCCAATCAATCTTCTTAATTTAGCTCTGTGATACAATAATGATGATGGACCAGCATTGTGACATCAATATGCCAGCTCCCTATCTAATTCATATCCCAATCTAATTACTATAAGCAGTTCAACCAATCAGTGGATGAGTCTATTTGGATAACTGCATCATTGAAATGCTCTCAATTGATTAGCATTTCATTATTCAAATGATTAAATATTAGAACGTATAGAAATTGAAGTAAATTGAGATTATAATTAATTTCTATAAATAATTCAATAATTAGTAGATAGGTGAGAGGATAATAATGAAAATTAATATTATTTTACGAAGATTTAATGAAAGCTCCATATCATTCATTTATTTGTTATGTTATTTATTTTAAGTAAATATCTTTAATTTATTTCCGAATCATTTCATTTAGTCTTCTGAAATACAAAAAGAGTTATTAACAAGATATATTATGCAGAACGATCCCAACTAACCATTTAATGGAAAATTTTATTCAATTACCAAACAGGAAATTTTTGTTTGTTTTGCCCTCATATCACAGTTAACTTTTCATCTGAAACCCAGTTGGAAAATATCTAATCAGCCGATTATTTAATATTCTCCCCTACGATAAGTATTCATCATATTATAACTTCTAATTCATAATATCAAACATAATCGTAATGATTTCATACACTGGAATGCTTTAAATACTCTAATTATTTAAGTTTTTCATTAGTTTAATTTAGATTATAATTTCGTAATGTACATTGATGATATATTGTAGAAAACCAACGATCAGCTGTAATAATTTGCTGACTGAGCAGGAGCTGATTACCCAATTGAAAATTGGAGCAGGTTCGAGGCAGCGGTAAAGCCAATCGGGGTAGTCACCATGTCAGCCATGGATATTTGCCTAACGCGCTGCCTAACTATGAATACGCGGTAAATAGGAGCAGGTGCCCAAAATAGTTCTGTGCTGTTACGCCAGAGTATAATAAGCCCCTATAGCGGTCAGTTTGTTACCCACGCTGCGCTCTCACTGCTCCCAGACTGCCGTGATGACTACCACGATCGGATTAACCCCATCTTTGAACCTGTTCTTGTTTTCACTTGGGTAGGAAATATCATCCATAATTTACTAGTTTATCTCTCATTTAGCATAATAAACATTTAGCATTTAGCATTAGCATAATATTGTTCCGTATAGATTATTTCATTTATCTAAATCCAATAATATATTCAATAAAATTGTAGAGTAGCGTTCAATATTTATCTTTTGTCGATTTCTTTCAAATTTAAATTGAATTATTACAATATTTCAAATCGTTTGAAGTTTAATAATTACTTGTATTTCACTTAATCGAAATTTGTCTATTTGTTTGTAATTAATTTGTTATTTCTTCTCTTTTCAGAATTTCTAAGATGAATAGAGAACAAGGAACAAAAACTTGGAATACAAATTTCGTTGCAAATTAATGGAAGTACCTATACCTAACTTTAAATTATGTTTCAAAGTTTTTCTTGTTTGAGGTTTACATCCCTCTACTCACTTCACTTACCAATAAATTAAAACTCTCGTCAATAACTGTCAGTTAAAAACTTTTGCAATGTTTATTTTGATGAACATTCATAAGAGAGAAGTTTTCGGAGTCTCAGCACAGGGCATCATTTTTCTGTCTATCCATCAAGGCAGACGAGCAGCAGAAGCTTTGAAGATTTGGGTGAGTGACGTATAATTAAAAATTAAATTATGTTATATTTTCCGAGTCAATTATGTAGTAAAATTGTGGAATTAAGTAAATTATTTTTTGATTGAATATCTTCAGTTTGATTGGTTCAATTTGAAAATATCATATGATAATTACAATATCTACATCAAATTTTTTAGATTATTTCCATACTATAAATTGATGATATATAATTTCATATACGTCAGTTAACACAATTTTTGAACTATGGTTCTTTCTTCTGGGGCTGAAAACATTCAGATCTTGGCCTTTCATATATTCACGAATATAATAATAATATATTCTCCTGACCCTAAATAACTAGATGGAAATATCTCAGTCTGGTGATCAGTTACTTTTGATGTGTAATTAGAACTCTGGAACTGCATTTAGGATCTGAGTTATTTTAATAAAGAGAGGGTGAATGAATTTCTTTGTAGTTCACCAGAATAACTAGAATGTAGAGAGAATTCTTAGAAAATGATTACAACTCTGCATTAATATCAAGGTCGTGTTATTGCACTAACTTTAAAAATACGATTCAAAACATATATGAGCTATTGAATAGAAATAATAAATACTTAATCACTTAAGCAACCATAACTGAAGATTTTTCGGAAATAAGTATGAATAAAAGTAGTTTCATAGTTTATCTCTAGAAATGTTATCATATATATTTCTGGTTTTGTCTCAAACTGAAGAAAAAAGTATCCAGTTACTATCAAAGAACTGAAGAAAGAAGATCAATAGGCATCTAAAATGAGACACAAAGACTTAGCGCTGGGCGCAGAACGTGACATCTCATCCGGTACGCTAATTAACGTGTATACAGATTAGAAGCCAGGAACTAGTGCGCGTCAAAGTACTAGCAGTAGGTAAATAAGTCAGTGAGATCGAACTACTTAAGTTTGCGATTAAACCGCAGTGAAATGAATTAAAGTAATTACATCCGTTTCAAAAAAAGTCGTGAGACTAACGGAGCTTAAGCAAGTTATGATTAAAAATTGGAAAATTGTTTCCCAAATATACCGAGAACACATACAAGTTGTGAACTCTAACGGTTTTCCTACCTAATCGCATACCAACTTAACGAGCAAGTTAAGATATAGCAATTCAAACACTAATGCAAATGACAAGAAAAAGGCAATTCTACACGCGAATATCATTCAAACTCTGTTCTACGGTCTACACAGGGAGTCAAATAACGTCGATGTTATTAAAATAGAATATGAAAGAGAGCTCTAAAGTCAATGAACCATTCATCTGACGATCTGACGATATTGTGCGAGACAATGGTTGAAGGTAATTACTTAATTTACTATGAATTAACACTATAAGTGACAATCTTGAGAGAGTAACATAACAATAAAAAAAAACCTAACAGTTTTGATTGAGTCCAAGATTTTCATTAATCTAGTTTTAAGTGAAAAATATATTATATATATATATAACTAACCCATTCTTTACAGTTTTATAATAATAGGAATATGTATTGTTATCTGAATGAGGTATGTTTTGAAATAAATATTATGCAAGATATATATTTTATCAAACTTTAATATTAATATTTAATATTATATTATTATTAATATAATATTTAATATTAATTAAAATTTTTTGAAGAATCATTGTACTAAATTTTAGAACTAATTAAAACAATCATGTTCTAGATAAAAGTAAAGTTAGTAACACAAACCTTCAACTGTAAGTCTAAAAATAACAGTTAAGCTATAAATATAATTCTAATGTTTAATGCTGTATATTAATACAAATATTTCTTATTTTCAAAACTTGAAAAAATATCACGGTAAATGGTGCAGAGCAATAAAAACCCAGAAGCTAGACAAAGCAGTAACTGGTTGATGCGAAATGAATATAAGGCTGAGCACACTCAGTGACAACAATACAGTCACACTTGAGGACGTCACAACACATTGCCCTGCAACCTGGGAATTCACGTGGGGGCTCCAATTCTCCAGTTCCTACTTTGAGTAATTTCATCTGACGGCACTGACACATTTAGATCACTATCACTATTCGATTTACTTTAATCTTATTATTTTAAAATTCGGTAACGTTTGTTATTTACTTTAGAATTTCTGTACTTTGAATTTACTTTAAAGAAAGTTTACCTTTAAATTGCTTACTGAAATATTTATGTTATGATCATTTAATCATTGATGTTTATTTGAAAAATAATTCTTTAAAGATAACTTAGAATTCATTCGATTTAATTCTATTTTAAATTTTGAAATTGAAAAGTTCGAAGCTGAACATTTTGATTTAAAGTTACATTTAAGGGGACCACCCCTGGATGTTAAAAACATTTTTATTAATGAAGTTATGGTCCTGAAACTTAACTAATATATATAAAACTGAATTTTCAATCGTTTTTGTTCATGCCATTTTTTTCGATTAGACCCATAGAAAACGAGTATTCGAATTTCGAAAATTGTCAAAAAAGCCTAATGCGGTCACAATTTTGAAGCTAGAGCATTGCAGTTTATTGCATTCGATTTATTATGAAATTATCTACAACATCATGGTATACGATTTTAAAAAAAATAATTAAAAAATATGTCGAAAAAAATTTCGACAATTAATTCGAAAATCAAAAGTCGTATACCGTGATGTTGTAGGTAATTTCATAATAAATCGAATGCAAAAAAACTGCGATGCTCTAGCTTCAAGATAGTAAAACGCCTTAGGCTTTGAATTAATAGATTTGTAGATTTTTGAACTACTAGAAAATCCCATTCAAAGTTTGATAATTTGACACGTTGCATCCTGTTCGTATGAAGAATTGCGGGTAACTGAGGCATATTTCTTTGCCTATCTTAGAGTGAGTCCCATTAGTGGCACGTTAGATACCAGATATAGCGAGATAATTAATTATTACGAATTATAATTGGCTGAGAGATCGTTTTAAGCGTTAACATTGACTCCCCTCCCCTTACTCCCTCTCCCCAGAGGGTTAGAGTAACATGAGAGCACTGATATTTTGCACACACTATTAGAAGGTTATAAAGCAAATATTTACAAAATAAAATTGCCATTTTCCCGAGGGGCGGTCCCTTTAATTTCATTAGATATTGTTACAGAAATCTAAATATGTTTATGCAACATGGATAAAAATAGGTTGGGTAATGTTTACTATAATTTAGATAAATAATAATCAATAATTTAGCTCGTAAAAAATTACATAACGAATTTAATCATACTTTTAAGAAGATAAAAGTTTTAGGTACCTAAAAACGAAATTAGTTATACTTATATATTTTGAAATGAATATTTTGGAATTAAAATTAACTCTAACGGAGTTTCTATTCTGATGTAAGATTATATTCATTTTAGATATGAAAAGTTAACTAAGTTCTACATATTTATCATAGATTATATTCAAAGGAAATATAAAAAAAAATTAAGTTTTATTGATTTTAAAATTAAATTCATTTGAAAATTACTTAACTATATTTAAGACATTTCAAATTGCGATGTTTCAAGTAGAACATAATAATAACAGATATATTATAATCGTAGATTTAGTTTTTATTGAGAACCATATTTGTTAGCATTATGATTTTTGGTTCATGAATGAAAACACATAAATGAAATGAAGGTATTAAACAAACTTTAAATTTTTGGAAAAAGAATTTAATAGTAAATTAGTATTGAATCACATAAATTAAGTATAACAATAAATATTTGTTTTCAATGACTAGAAATTCACTTAAAAACTGTTTCCTAAATTTAAGTGTTTAAGAAAAGGAAATCATAAATATTTTATTTAAGAAATAGAATGTTTTTTTTTATTATTTTAACATGGTTTAAAATAAATTTAGCAATTAGAGGTTTTATGTTTTATGATTGTTCGATTTGAATTTTTTATATACATAATATTGGACTTATTGAGACCTGGATGTCAAATTCAATGAAATGATAGGTATTGATAAAAAAATAAACAGTATATTGCATGATATTGTTGGTTCAACATGATATGTACCGAGTAACGTATCGTTTTGTCCTAAATATAGATTGTGCTACGCAGTTTTAGGTTCCTGGAGTACGAAGCAGAATTGCCATTGATGGGGAAATCGTGCAAAGCTTGGGGTAATATAGGAATGGAGGTTTATTGAAAACTTCATAAATTTTTTTTTTAATTGTCAGTTCATGTATTTAATTAGCACTTATCATAAAAATAATATCATAGTTAGGGCAATACATTACAACTTGGACATTAAAATGTGAAAAGCTGTCACTTTACAATTCGTTAATTTCATGTCAATTTGTTATTCAATACTATACAGATTGCAGCACCGTAATGCAAGTTTCGCAATATGTACATTGGATTTTATGAAAGATGTAAGAATTGGTGCTACTAATCGTGCAATAAATAATCAGAGGGATCAAATAGGGACAGATTCTTTTGTAGAGTATGTGAAATATGAATATTAAATCAACTGCAAATTTACAATATAAGTTTTTTAAAGTTTCAAGTAGTCATTGACTCTTCATTTTATAATTTTGTTTGTTTCCTTCTTTTATTGTAAACCATACATAGAGCTAAACATGATATTAAACATTGTGGAATATATATATTCACGAAAACATATTAAAGTCGAGACTTAACTTTCAATGAAGAAAGAAGAAGTGAAAGTCTTTTCCTAATGCATCTGTAAAATATTCTTCCACATCAATATTCCCTGAATATTCTAAAAGACTTTGAAATTCTCTGAACATGAATAATCAATACTTCAATAACTGTATTTTCATTTCAAAATTTGCACAAAGTTGTTACACGAGCAGTTACATTAAATATGTATAGATGCAAGTATTGATTTCAAAATCTAGAAATCTACATTCACACAACAATCGAAACAATTGGTAAAGTTACATTGTATTTAACTATTCATATTTGAAGATGTGAAAAAATATTAAACTAACAATAAGATCTTGTGTATGTAAGCTATATTAATATTTAGTTTGTGTATCATTTACCTTAGTACTGCAATTAGCAAATTGATTAATTGTTAAAATAATATATCTAACAAAAAATACCAAATTGATTGAATCCTTTTCTTTCTATGAACATAGAAGCATTGAATTATATCGTTTATTTTAAATAAAATAACAAACATATAGAAAAAATTTCACAATATCACTACCGAAATTACCAATAACTTCACATCGGTATTAGACAAGCCAACATGTACCAATAATTTATTGATATTTTTGTCGATAGAGAAATGAATAACGGAAAAACTCTTGCGAAAACACGAATACATTTACGCCGGTTAACAGTACGCTAGAATTGCATTATTTTATTACCTTTAGTATGGACAAAGTAAAAAAAATAAAATATCGATTCCATGTCTGTAAATGAGTTGCAGTAAAAAAACCTAAAAAGTGTTTTAATAGAAGATGTTATTTTATATTCACAAAATTGAAAATTATAACTAATACTATGAATTTTATCAAACATGATTATAGTTGACACCTCGGAAAAAACTGCACCTGTCAGTAAGTATTTATCTCTATTCTTTGATTTGAAGATTTGCTCTTATATCGGAAAATTGTCATGCTTCGCTATGAATCTAGACTTTAATACAAACTTTTTTTATTTAATACAGGATAATATTAGTCGAAAAATGGAACATGTGTTTCTAAATTCAAGAATCAATAGATAATATACAAGTAAAGTCAAGTCAAGTATCACATTGAATTCCTGTCCTGAATTCCTTCTGGTGCTCAGAGATTTCATTCGGTGGATAATTCAAAGAGCTCCAATCACAGTTTAAGGATGAGTGAATTTGTACTGCATGGAGCTTCAGAGATTACAACAGAGATGAAGGAACAGATAAGATAAGAGTTTTAGTTAATTAATTGCTTGAGTATTACGAAATGATATCACCTTTTTATATTATTTTTTGTTAACATTCCAACTTTCACCATTGATAAAATAAAGCTCACTACACAATGTTTCTTTGTCGTCTGAAATCCAACTAATATTGTATGTTTTTACTTTGATATTTATATAATCAGTGAACTAATGCATAGATCTACATTATGTTAATTTCTCATATTATATACTATATAGAACAGTAGGAGTTAAAATTTCAAACAAAAATTATTAGATTTGATTTTTTTTAAATATGCTAACTTTGATTGCACATCACGATAATGTGAAGAGATGCGAACATCTTGGTAATAATGTCCACATAAGCCTCTAGTATTAGCTAGCTGTTTCTTATATTTAAAATGAACATCATCACAATCAATCTAAGCTCACTGCAATCTCAACAATTTAATCAGTGAGTGGAGAGATTAGGATTGATTGAAAGTCAAAGTGCAATTGAGTATCTTCTGTCGAGTCTCAATAAGTTGAACCTTCTCAATTGATTAATTTTAGCGTTAAGAGTCAACGTAGCAATTAGTAGATTTGCTTTCCGAATTAAAACTTAAATTTATAAATGGACAAAGGTGGAATTGTGACAAATAAAGATATTATTGACCCAATTTCTTTCCAATTTATTTTGGCTATTCTCATTCATTCGAAGAGATATACATTTGGAGTCATAATAATTCGATAGATCGTTTTCTTGTTGCCATATTCAAGTCCTTCCATCAATTTCCTCGTGACCGGTAAATTCCACCGCGGAAAGTTCTACCAGGAAGATTTCACCGCGGAAGATTCCACCGGCGTTAAATGCAAGATGTGGAAAATTCCATCGCGGAAGATTCCACCATTTGAAAAAAATATACAAATAAAAAGTATAAATAAAAAGTTTATTTTAAAATGTATTTCTAAGTCTAGGTAATTGATAATTATGAATGAATGAATCTTCCTTTTAAATATTAAACAATAAATAATCCATCATATGTTCATTAAATATATAAATGGTTGATAGTGACAGACTATGACGCTGGTATTGGAACACCAACCTGTGGCAACACTAATAAATTTAGCTTTTTGAATATATCAACAGAAACACTAAAGTTCAGATTTTAATATTTGGTACAAAAATATATTTTGTAATGTTTCATTATTGAAAAGGTTAATATTAAATAAGCAAGCATATTTTTGAAGTCTATTTCTTTAGAGTCAATTTAAATCAGAGACCTGCTGAACTGCATTTATATTAAGATGTTGCATATCAAAAGAAACTCTGTACGTGTAATGATTTATTTATCTTTAGTGAGTTTTGAATTTATGATATGTATTGGTATATCTGTGGTTTCAGGTCGAAGCTTCTTAATGTACCGCAATTTACCTGTTTAATGCTATATTCAAAATTTAGTTGAAACACAATATATTTAAACTTTAGTTGAAACACAATATATTTAAACTTTAGTTGAAACACAATATATTTAAACTTTATTTTTAATACTTTCAAAAGAGATTATTAAACAGTTACAGAAAGTTTCAGCTTTGTAATTTTTCTTTTTATATTAAAATATATTGATACTAATTAAACATTTTATTTCAGTACGTGTTGAATTGATTATTTAATTTCACCTTTTATCGTCGCTGATTTAAATTGTAATATATTTTGGTACATTTAAAAACTTGGGTAATATATAATATTTATAAAATAAAATTTACGTTACAGACAAAATATTATCCTTAATATCAGTTTCAAAATATATATGTTTAAAGGAGAAAAAAAAGGAATCTAAAGTTTTGGTCACTGGGGCAGTGGAGCTTTATTGTTGAATTTCCACGAGTTAAATTTTATTAAAAATTCAATTGATTCATATTTAAAAGATCGTTTGATCTGTCTATTATTTTGCATGTTCGCCTTAGCTTATCTCGTAGTTCTTGACTTAACATAACATATTCTTATAATTTCTTAAATTTCTAACTAATGAAATGTTGTTCGGTAACCACAAAAAAAAATCATTTTTCTTTAAATCAGTTAATATTAAATGTTATACCTTCTGTAAATGAAATCCATTATTATGCGGTGGAATCTTCCGAGGTGGAATTTTCCGGCGGTGGAATATTCTGTGGTGACACTGATGTAAATTAGGAGAAATTATGCATATTTACTTACACGACAGTTATACATTATAAATGATATGAGTAACGCATTAGAGTGTGTAGTTTAGAACACTAGTGTTTGGGTGTATTTCAGTGTGTTGAATAATGCATATTTTAAAACTTTTTATTGAAAACCCAATAATATTTCTCAATAACATTGTGATTATTAAATGAAGGAATTGCTATGAAGGCTATGAATCTTCGAATCATTAAAATAACAAACATCAATATATGCTTTATAAATTTTTTTAATTATACATAATTATTTTTTACTTTTCGACTACAGCGTATCTCAGGATTGAAAATTATGCAGTAATATACAAATGTACATTGGGTGTCTATCTGAACAATGTTTGCTATTACTTTTCAACAAATATTCAAACTTAGCAGACTATGATTAGTGATTTTGTTTCAGAAAACTAAGTATGTAAATGATAACTCGCGGGGATTTTCCCTGGATCAATTAAAATTGACGGAAAAGTGAAAAGATTAAGGTATTACTGAAAATTATAAAAAAAATTAAGAACGGTGTGCGTATAGAACAAAAAAATACGTCTTTCATGCCCGATAAATAATATAAAAACTTTCTTCACAGTATAAGATGTCCCATAGGCAAAGTTGTCAGGCGAATACATCAAATGATACTCTCTAAGTTTAATCTCGGAGAAAATTGACTCTAAAAGAACTCTTCGAGAAGCAATTTTAGTAAACAAACACATCCTATTCTTGGAAATTGAAGCACTAAATTACACATACAAGAAAAGCGGAAAATATTCTCAATCATCTTGGAGAGGTTAGAATATATGGCATTAAGTCCATTACATTTATCATGGAATACATGTATATACTTACAATATTATTATCAATAAAAAGCTAGTTTCTTAACTTTCTTCAGATTATTTATCTTGCAATACCAAAAATTCGAATCGTAACAGATGGTTGAGTTTGAAATCTGCATACAATAATGTCTTTCCTTTCCAAAGAGATGCATTCGAATCAGAAGCCATTGAAAGACTCGTAAGTAGATTACACGCGGGAAACAGAAAGTTTGAATTCGTTGATGATCGCTGTGATACTCTGCTATCAATGAGAAAAGCTGAATTTTTAAAACAAATAGTTAAAATCTTTGATTCTCATTAACTTATTTGAAATAGGTGTTTCTACAGACATTTTTCAAAAAATGTTTATAACGCAATAACAATTATAAGATCTTTCAGACTTTCAAAGAGTCCAAATTGTTGGTGCTCGGAAGGCAGAACTTCCTCAGTCAAACCCCTAGACACTAAAATCAATATCAGTGATGAAAACTCTTCAAATGTTCGATGGAATTCCTGTACTCTATTAGCATATCTATTTCTATGCGATAAAGCTGTGTATTATTCATATATTCTTTTATCATTGAGAAGAGTGCATACAAAAATCAAGAGAGTCAACATTTTTAATACGCCATGTTATGAACCAACATTGATTGATGCATTCTTATATTGAATATTTGAGTGTTTGTTAGATTTACTAGTACTGTTATTCATATTTTTTAACATCAATTAATTGGTATAAAAAGCAAGGGGAAGATGTGAAAATTCTATTAGAGGAATAAGTAACCAAAGAAAAGAGATTATTGATGATTTTAATTGACATTCAAGTAAAAAGAAGAATTCTATTAGATCTTACCAAGAGAGATTGTTAAAAAACTTATAGAATGCTTTTATCACTAAACAATTTATTATCATTAAGGGATAAAATATCAATAAACGTCATTACCTGTATAGTGTAAATGTACCCAGATTTCTATATCTCCATTTATTAAGGGATTCTGAAGTTCCAGAATTCAATTCCAGAGAGGAACTATATTCTGCATCATACAAAATTGATATAGGACCTACAATATCTTGTATGCTAGAGTATTTCACTCACTCCTCCCGTCTCTGCGTCCCATTTGATCTATGAGTATAACGGACAATCTGCAGACGATCATTTTCACCATCATTTTCCTTGTTATTCAGTTTATTAAAATTTTTATTATTTTATTTTATATTTTAGGACATTTTCAAGAAAGTTCATTCTGAAAATTTTTCACTTGCAATAAATATCTATATAATGTACGCGTCTATTTTGTCTATCATAAACCGTAAAAACGCGGGGAGAAGTAAATCGCAATTAGTTATCTAATAGTTCTTATTTATTGCAGCGAGCTTTTTCAGATTTCATCACATGATTAATCAATTCTATCCTTAAAAATGAATTTGTTCAGTGATTCCAATAAGTTAATTAGTTTTGGATGTTTAAATTTAAAATTAAATAGTAAATATATATTTACATATTATAGCTCATACTGCGTATTGCTATCTATGTATTAAGTAAAAATTAAATGGGATATGTATTTTATGACATATTAGTATTCTCGATGAATTTAATTTTTCCCCGTATGATATCAACGCATAGATTAATATACAAAATAGTTGAATTTTAAAAAAGAACTTTATAAAATACTACCTATTAACGTTATTAAATTACACGACATATTATTAAATTACACGACATTTCTGTACTCCACACATGAAAATTCACGAGCCAAAAATCTAACATATAGTTTAAATAAGAAATTACAGTTAGTATATTCATCTAATAATTGGAGCTCGAACACATTTGAAGAATATTCTGATACCTTCTCTACTGAATAGTAGGGAATTCCTTCAACTGAAGGAATGTTGATGAAAGAGCAGACGAAGGTGTTTCTTTTCAGTTCTGGTTATTGAATCTCACTCATTTATGTCACATTGTTGAGGTGAATCAAGTGGGAAGTCCGTGAATGAATCATTGAAAATAAATGACGGGCAAACATACAGAGTGTCATAACCCACATAATACCGAATTTTATGGCTTTGCTAGAAATAGTGGGTAAATCGACATAGCTAAGCAAATATACTGAAAAAGGAACACCTCAGTTGATTAGGCCTCTTTGATGTAAACATAAAAGGTGCAGCTAACTGACTATTCATAACACAATCGATGCAGCAAGGGTAAGATATCATAATAACGATGAGTTATTGCAAGAGTTAAAAAGATGCAATATACTACACTTCATCAAAAGATAAATTTAACGTTAAACACTACATATTTAAGTATAATATATGAAATAGGTTATGAGGTCTATTTTCTTCCTAACTGACTTTTCTTTTTTGATTGTAATTAATCACAGTGATTATATTCTCCGATAGTACATCTTCACAGTGGCTCTTTCCTCAGATAATGAATCATCACAGTGAATCATTTCTCTGATAGTACATCATCACAGTGACTCTTTTTTCTGATAGTACACCATCACAGTGATTCTTCCCTTCGATAGTGTATCAAAAATCCAAGATATCAAGTTTTCTTATTTTGATAATAGTTTTCAATTCAAAATGATTAAAATGTGCTATCAACTAATTTGTTGGTAATATCAACGTGACGCAGTTGATGAAATAACAATGTAATCCTTTAGTCTGTGAAAGATTACGTTGTTTTGTGCAACAATAGCACGAAAATAAAGTATAGTAACAAACAATATAACGAAGGATAGAAAAATTGAAATAGATATTCTGCTACATAGTAATAGTTACGAGAATAAAATTATATCGTATCAATACTTTGTAATATATGATTATTCGAAGACAAAAATATTTGATAAAGGGATATAATTAGGCGAACTTCATAATTGAAGAGTAGTATTATGAAGATAATAATTGAGCATTAGCACATAAAAGAATAGTTTCAACAATATTTACATACGTTGTGGGTTTCAACCTCCTTGAGGAGATGATTGCGATTAAGACTAAGGCTCTGCAACTTCATAGTTAAAATAAAAAATGAAAATGATCACTGAATTACCTACATGCTGATGGTGTACCGACAGTTGGGCCTAGGACAATTAGGCCCCGACAATTTGGCCCCGACAATTGGGCCCGCCGACAGTTGGGCCCAAGACAATTGGGCCCCGGACAATTTGGCCCCAAGACAGTTGGGCCCACGACATTTGGGCCCCAAAACAATTAAACCCAGAAAAAAAATGGGCAGAAGACAATAAAGAAATGTTACCTTGTTTTTACTAGGGAAGTGACAATATTATCTTTGAAATATGCTTTATATTCTCTAAAACTATGTTTATAATATTTTAATTCAATTGATATACTTGATAAGGTTTATATTAGCAAGCCCCTTAAATCACATTTGGATGCTAATCTCATATTTCAATGTAAAGAAAATCATTGAAGTATTTAAATAAGTTGTATTATTTTGAATCATATCATAAGGATCCAATGTGTAGTGTACATCGTCTGACAAAGACAAATATTTGGTAAAAATGGGTAAATTGTAAAGGTTATACGTTACATTGAACAGTTGTTTGGATAAAATGAGATTGTGGAAATACATTTTGTGATAATAATTGAACACTTAACAACATTCAAATAATTCACGTTAACTTTATTTCAATTTGTATGTTCCAATAATTCCGGTATGTCTAAAATACCTACATCCTTATTTTCTATTGTTTCTTCATTTTAAATAGCTACAATCTTATTTTCTATTGGCTCACAGGAGTTCACTATTCAGACCATAGAGGTACTGTAACTAGGAAATTTGTTGCTTACATGACCTATCTCAGAAAAGATAATTATTGTAGTTTAAAAGAATAATAGTATTTATTCATTAAAAGAATATGTTCTATTAAAAAATATTTACTTTTCATAACGGGAATATTTTTTCATAAAAAGAATATTCTTTATTTTAATTATGCTCAAGAGCATATTTTTATACAAAACGCCTATTGTCACAAACCTAGTTATTACAGAAGCAAGTGGTTAGGTTTATACAGTAAACTCTGAAAAAAATAGCAAATATTAAAATTGTCTCGGGGCCTAATTGTCGTTGACCCAATTGTCTTGAGCCCAATTATCGTGGAGCCCAATTGTCCTGGGGCCAATTGTCTTGGGGCCCAATTGTCGGCGGCCCCAATAGTCGGGGCCCAATTGTCGTAGCCCAATTGTCTGTGGCCCAACTGTCGGTCCACGATGCTGATCAAAGAAAATGAATCGTTGTAACTATGTATTTTGAGCAATATCGATGTCCCAACGCAAAATGCCTAAAAATAGATGTTTTCAATTTACAATATAGAACAACATTTCACATAAATGCTAAATATAGCACATCAATAATACTACATATTGTAATAGTCAGGGTTACATTAAATGAACTTGAATGCAGTTAATCTCAAACGAAATTGGATGAATCAGCATCGCTAATTCACTCGCTTAGTGTTTAAATTCATTTATTCTGCATGCTGATCGCCAGTGAATATTTCAGAGCTCGCAAATCACAGTTCATTGGATGAGTAAATTTGCACAGTGCCGGATGAAGCTTTAGAGATTAGAAGAGAGGAAACGAGTTAATGTGATTCATTCTCCTTGTTTGCATTAACTAGTAACTCAAGGATGTGCTATGTTTATAAATTAGAAATGTGTAGCTTTTAATTCATTGAATACTTATATGTGAATAATTAACTAATAAACCACAGTGAAATGATGGAGACACGATATGTACTTGCACAATCTACGTTGTCAATTTACATTAACAGTCAGGGCATGAAATCGATTACTGATGAAAATATTTAAAAGCTCCTGAGTATAAATAATTGTATTCTATTCTAGTAATCTGTCATATCTTCGGAAAAAATCTATTGATATAATTTCTTTATACAAATTCTATAGGAATTATATCTATACAGAATTTAATGTTTTCAGTCGTAAATTAATTGTGTTATATCAAATTACTTTAATTTGAATTTGAATAGCAGCCATATTATGTACATTAAATTTTGTTAATATTATTAATTATTTTGTAATTTTACATTACTATGATGTTAATATGATAAAAGTATTATGCTGATATGAAAATTATAGGATATAATAACATCAACTTAAGTGCACTGTGATCTCTACAAATAATTCGTTTGCAAAAGTATAAGGACTGCTTGAAATTTGAAATGCTTTGAGACTGTCGAGTCTCTCTAAGTTGGTCCTTTTCAACTGATTAACTCTATCGTTCAGATTCTTAAAAGTTATCAAGAAATTAGCTCTCTGCCATTTGAATTGAAAGCTTATAGGCCTTCACTTTTTACGGAATTTATATTGAAAGTTTTTTTCCATTTAAGATATTTTCAATTCTTACAATATATGAATATAAACATTATGTTCATACATAATTTTCACTATAACATATTTATGAGAATTAAAGTACATTAAATAAGGTAAATAAAATATTATTGCAAACTATACTTATACTCATTACTTTTAGTACATCAATATACAATAATATTTAATTAATTAATCAATAATTTTTCAGGATAATATAACTCACACTTATTTCAAATAGTATTTGAGATATTATAGCATGTGTTGTACATATTATATTGATTGAACTTAGAAAAATTATTATTTATGATGTAGTAAGACATAAAATCCTCATACAAATATCTGAAAAGATGATTATATACGATCAGCATTCACCATAATGTACAAAAATTTACGAGCTTTTGATTATAAGTTTTCTTATTCTCTCATCCTCTCAGTTACGTTCATTTACACACTGAATATCCATCACAATCAAACTACAGTCTGGAGTTAACAAATCCTCGGGGTAATATGTTATTCATAGCTACTATACCAGCTGATTAATCTGAGAGAGATACTGCAAACAAGTAGTCAGCAAAGGAAATAAAAATGTGAAAGTAGACAAACGGTATACAAGAATTCTTTATCATTCATATTTTTAAATAAATTTGGTATATACCGACTGGCAACAAATGTTATCAAAAAATAATATCAAGTGTAGCCCAAAGTATTACAATTTATTGTTGAATTGTGTGTAAATTGGAATACGATATTGATACAAATGTTATTTGGGAGCACTATTTGCATTAGCTAGTTTCAAATAATAACAATTTATTTTATGGTTTAATGTAATTAACATGAACCTTATTAATTCTTGAATATCCGCACTGGTATATTTCATTGAAATTAATTCTTACAAACATGATCTTTTTCGTAATATATTTCCCAGTAGCTAAAATATATTTTCTGACGACTTCCACATCATAACACCCACGAAACAATAGTTCCTATAACTTTAAAATAAATATTCTCGTCTCTTTCAATATCTCGCTGCTTTAGATTTCATTAAATAAAAATATTGGTAATTGCAGAAAGATTTCATAAAAAGATTGGTAATTACAGAACGATATGTGGAGGGATTTACGGAGATGGATTAAATTACCGCTCATTTTTTATCAGAGATACGGAGCACCAGACAACATGGATAATAAATATCTTCAATTTAACTAATTCATCCATTAATAGTACATTGGAGAAATATGATGCATCATGGCATAGGTATAAATTTATTTTTTATTTGATTGATCTTATTCTAATTGATTTTCATTGATTTAGAATTAGTATATATAGTTTCCATTGAAGTGTTTCAAAACCACTGTTTAAAAATAGATCAAACTACCATTTATTGACACATCTATTCATTTATTTAAATATTGAAGACTAAATTAATTTTCGATTGTACATCTAACAAATCATATTAGATACAAATTAATTGGTATACACATTATTTTATACAAATTTATTTGAAGCATAAAACGTGCATAACCAATTCTCCATATTTATATTCTCCATATTTATATTCTCCATATCTATATTCTCCATATATATCAATTATTTAATCAATTGAGATAGATTTACCATGACTGTACCATATTTTCATACCAGTTATCAGTGAAACTAACACTCTCATTGTTATTTTAACTGAATTTATCAACAGTTATTTAAGAAAAACCGTTATTAAAAAAACAGTTATTTAAAAAAATATTATTATGAATGTATGGGAACGAAAAAACCTAAACCATGGAAATTTTTTTTTTCAGTCTTGTAGTAAAAGAAAATAACTAAAACTTGACGTTGTATGGAGAGTGGCGATACAAGGAGCCCTTTCCCTACACAGTCACTATTATATCTCGTATTATTCTTCATTTTCGTATTACAGACAGTCAGGAAAAAACGATAAGATCTGATGTATTAATAAGAGGGACTTATTGAACGCAATATGGCGTCAAAAAAAATCCACAGATATCGCTATATAAGTTGCAATGAATTTGAGGGTATTTCTGTTTTAAATTTTAATATTTCTGTTTTGAAAAGATTTCAAATTTTAGGATTAAAAATATGAAAAAAGTTATCCATTTTATATTCCATTAGCTCATGCATAATAGATTCAATCGAATATATGGACTATAAAATCATCATTTATTTTGGCAACAATAACTCGGTACTATTTGGTGATATAAATGTATAGAACACTGTTACACGCGATATCATACGCTACCATGTATGTAGAAAATTAATCTAAAATATTATATTATCTTGAATATCACATTCCATCAGATTAATACTATTAAAGTTATTAAAATATATTTTATTTCTGATTACAATGAATTCTTATTAATAAATATCTTGATGTTATTCTAATCTGATTAGAAAAACATTTTTTTCGTTTTCTCTAATTTATTAGCATACAATAGAAGTGAGCTTTCAAAATGGAACTGAAATGGTTTTCCTTTTCTGTATTTGAGAGCAAGTGAAAGAAGTTTGTGAAGTTGAAGTGTTTATTTTGCATTTGAGACGAAAAAGTCTTACGTTTGAATTTCCTCTCGAGATTTAACTGAGCAGTCATGAAAAAGTGTAATTAAACACTAAACATCGTTTAGCTATAAGAAATACTATACATTTCTACTCCTCTTATTAATGATTGTATTAACCCAAGTAACCAAGCCACTGGCGCAGGCGGACCAGTCCTCATGAAAAAAAAACGATTTGCAAGCTGTCTTTTCATGACATTTACTTTTTCACATAATGAAAGAATTTTCAAGAATGAAGGCGATAAATGATAAGATACTCATATAATGAACATTTATACAAATATATAAGCAGTATACAAGAGCTCTCTCCAGTCAAGAGATGCACATTGCACAAGTGTGCTTGAGTACATAAGAGTGAAGGTTTTAATTAATTAACTGTAACCCCTTTATCGGTTCACGGAATATAAAAGACCCTGCACCTCGCTATGCTCCGTACACAATAATACCTAAGTTATAATGGGGTTTGTTATCTTTAATTGATAATTATTTTTAAATGGAGAATTTTTTCTTTGGCCTTAACAATGGATGTGTAAATGTGACAAGAAGACTTTGTCGCGTTTGTGCCAGAGGCTAGGCGAGTAAGAAAAAATTGAGTGCTAGGTTACTAGGGTTAAAGTATAAAAGCTCGAGTCAACCTAGAAATAGTCCAGAAAATTGGAACTATTGAAAAGTTCCTTTTATCGACTGAAATGTTACTCCTCTAACAGTATTTGAGTTAGAGACATGAGTTTGTTTTATTTTCTTTGGAATGCAGTTGCTTACATTGACACAAACGATTTTTTTTACATATATATCTATTTATGGGAAAAATACGGAAATACATTAAGATATCCAATGATATTTTTTTTACTTATCTGAAAAAATATATTTTTAAGATTTTCTATGAGGATTTTGTGAATGACTAAATTCTGAACAATTTGAAATGAATGATATGTCCCTGCGTAAAAAATTGAAGTTGGAAAATCATTTTGAAAGTAAATCCTTATTTTTTATATTTTTTCTATGGGGGAAATAATCAAATTATATTTTTTTCATACTATCACGCCGGATTTTCTCTCAGATAACATGACAGAAGATTGTCTGTCCTGTATTGGTTGCATTTTTAGACTTCATTTTGTTATTTCTCATAGATTTTACAGATGCAAACAAACAAAAAGTGGCATATGATTCGGAACACAATTTCAATAGATTATAGATAGTTCTTTTTTTAAATATTCATTCATTTTTAACTTCTTCAGATTTTTTAATGTATTTATAAAAAAGTCAACAAAATCATTCGACACATTTGTAGAGACAATGAATGTGTTGGTGTGATCTATTGTGTTCCATGTAATAAAATAATAAAAAAATTACGATTTAAAAAAAAACTCATTTGGAGGTTTTTAGGGGGTGAGGGGTGGAGGAGCGTTTATTTTGAGAAATATTTTCGACAAAATATCTACGAAAACTTGGTATATATATTCACAAAACGTATCTCAAATTCACATCATCAACAGTAAAAATCTTTTCTTATGGTAGATATAGTCCTCTTTGAGAATAATTTGAGAATATTAACTCACGAATTCCAAAACTGGGATATCACATATCATCGAATGAAATTTTTTGCTGCAGAAAATAATGATAAATATAACCACAAGTTTCAGTTTCACCTCGTCTAGTTTGTATTAGAACAAACTTTGGGTTCAGTTTTTATGATACATGTTAATCACAATAGTTAGACCGAATTAGTAAACTTTCAGTAAATATCTAAAAAAAGTAAAGGTATGGATCCATGGAGGAGACAGAAGATTCTGAATAAAATCAAATGCAAACTGACTTTAATTGACGAACATTTGAAGGAATAATGTGGTAACTTGCATAATGTTCAAATGACGGTTAAAGTGTCAATTTGTGTATTTCAATAGGAATTAAACATATTCCTAATAGAAAACTCTTTTCTTATTTACTATGTTTATTTATTCAATTATGATAATACTGGGTCTTGCAAAAGTCCTGTTACACTTCTTATTCGTTAAATTTATCTGTTTTTTTTTATTCTAATTTAAATTTGTGCACATATATTCAATGTCTATATATTACAGATACTATATTGATTCCTAAAAAGTATCTAAATTTGAAATGCAACAAAATAGCGGCCAAGAGAATTGAAGTATCCGCCTTGTTGCGCGTGAGACATA
This sequence comes from Caprella mutica, assembly GCA_947561585.1. NCBI lineage: Eukaryota > Metazoa > Arthropoda > Malacostraca > Amphipoda > Caprellidae > Caprella > Caprella mutica. The sequence continues at coordinate 374,604 of CANNZV010000077.1, read as the reverse complement.
AGCATACTAACATTGCGAAACAATTAAACGTCAGCAGAATGACTGTCTATCGGGTTGCTCAACGCTTAAAAAAATCAGAGTCCCTACAGGATCGTCCTCGGCCGAAAACCACAGGTAATTAGCCGTGGAACCATCAAGAAGGCATTTGAAAATGACTTAGACCAAAAAATGACGAGACTTGCACGAGAGAAGAAGATTTCTGCGTCCACTGTGTCCAAGGTGGTCAAGATCATGGGAGGAAAAAGTCTAAGACGTTCCAAAAAAAAACATCTTAAGTGATGCAATGATTTATAAACATCTAAAGGGGAACACGTCTGTTAAATGATCTGAAGAGCCAAGGAAACCAAATTCTCCTTTTCTCCAATGAGAAAACATTCACTGTCGATCTGGTCTTCAACAAACGGAAAGACCGGTTCGTAAGCTTTGAAGATGATGTTTCTAAACACCGCCAAGTGTCAACCATCAAGCATCTAGCATCTATCATGATTTTTGGTTTTGTAGCATCCAATGGAGAGAAGATGCCCCCAATGTGGTTTGAAAGGGGATACAGGCTAACCTCCGCTGTTTACAAAAAAAATTTAAGAAACGAAATCTCTCCCACAAGCAGATTGCGTGATTTGCCGCACACACGGCAAAATCTGTGCAACACTGGTTAGAGACTAACATGAGCTTCTGTCCAAAAGATTTTTGGCATCAACAGTGGCCAGATTTGAACCCCCTCGATTTCAGTTTGTGGATGCATATTGGGCGAAAAGTTTGTAAAACGTGTCACAGTATCACAGATGAACTTAAGGCTTCTGTGAAGCAGGGATGGGCGTCAATGAGAATGGACTTCGTCAGGAAGGTATGCAAGAGGTTCCGACCTCGGTTGGAGCGTGTCATTGCTAAAAAAGGTGGCCCCATTGAATGATGTGTATTAATAGATTGTGTGTCTTTGTGTATTAATAGATTGTTATGTAACAGAAATTTCTTAATTTCACCTAAAATTACGTTTTTGGAGGCATATGAAGTATGAAAGTCAAAATGTAACAGGACTTTTGCAAAACTCGGTATATAAAAATTTTGCTGCTGCATTTATGATGATAGAGGTGAGAATATCCATGGGAGAAAATTCTGATATCACTTTCTCTCAATACAGAGCATTGCAAACTAAGAAAAGCAAGTTAAAAAGATAAATAATGTCGCATTAATTCCCATTGGACTTCTATAACATATGATTTATTAATCTTATATAAATAATGACAATAAGAAGTAAACGATCACTGTGATGTGTTTTTATCTAACTAAAAAAAACTCCGCAATTGATTATTTAGAATATTAGATTGAGAGTATCGTATCCTGAAATCTGACTTTATCTCAAAATGTTCTTTCTTCAACTGTACATATAAAGAAAAGATTATTTAATATAAAAACTAACTATTGCATAATAAGAATTATGATGATTTTTGGAAAAAATATTAGTTCCTTGAATATTGATTTATTTGACAAATGAGAAGTGTATGATTAACTATAATTTCCATACCTGAACTAAATATTGATTTGCAAACGGTTCAATAAAGATTAGTCAATATACGCAAAATGCGACTGGAAATATATATGCTGTAATTGAGCTATAGAACGGTTAGCTAATCTTACACAGTTTAGAGTTGATGCTGCTGCCACAAGATGATGGCCATTTTCAGGTTTCACTATTGAATATACTACAGCACTCAGTACCATCTCACGATTCAGGCCGACCGAAAGCTGTTTTCATTCCATTCTTAATAGGGAAAATTTGTGCAAGCAAGGATAATCCCTTAGTCTTTTCTACCTGATGAATTTAGAAGACACACATCTTTTGAGTTCTTGAAAGTAAAATTGCATAATCCCTTAGTCTTTTCTACCTGATGAATTTAGAAGACACACATCTTTTGAGTTCTTGAAAGTAAAATTGCAGGATAAAAGGAAAGTGTTTTTCCCAGAAGTAAAGCTGTACCTCACATTAAATGTATTTATTACTACTTATATCGAATATGTGGAAAACTGTTAATAATTTTTTCAAAATCAACGTGACCATTTAAATCGTAATTTTCTTTCTACATTACCGTTTTTTCTAATACTGGAACACCTTTCAGTAATTGAATTCTTCTATTACTCTAATTAAATCTAAAAAAAGATTTACGTTTTATCATTATTTCGTCGAAGTAGAGTCAAATTTACTTCGAATAATCAAATGACAAAGAACCAAACACATTTGAGTCTGTTTCAAGTACGACACAATACCAATTTGGTCAGCTTTATTACTCTCATTTCTGTTGGTCTGATCCACATCGTTCCAAATATGCAAGCACTGAGGAAGTTGAATTGATTTTTGACTTACCATTATTTGGTTCATGCCATTGAATAAATCTATGGAATTTGACACTCATCCGAAACCAATAATTGGAGTATGTGAACAGAAACTTCGAATCTTTTTAGTTAATTTAATAATAGAGAGTGTATTAAAGTGAAGTGAATTACTCACTTAGCATAGCTCCATTTTGATTTCAAATAAACATTTTGATATCCATTTTGATTTGAAATATATATTGATATAAAATAAAGTATAGGCTGGAAGAGGAATATATTTGGTATCATACATACCCAGTTAAAATTCGGTGCAGGATAGGGGCAGCGGGTGGGGCGCGCAGGGCCGGCATCATGGCAGGCAGAAGGCCGCGATAGGGCCGCGACAGAGCATTTTTGTCCGCTTTTGGGGACCTCATTCTACGTCCCCCCACTGCACTGAACTACACTGGGGCGCTACCCTAAACTGCAGACACGCGCGTCCTAACTACTAATGCGCGACCGCGTAGCGTCCGTGGCCACGCGTGAAACACTAGAGAAAAATACCCTCATGGCAGATATTGACTGCGCCGATACTGCGCTGAATATGAACGCACATATTCATACTATAAAATATGACGCGTTTAACGCATATATACTTCATATTATGAATGTGACGTTATTCGGCAGCAATATTCCAGTCAATATCTACCATGAGGGTAAAAAATAATCATGATGTCTAAATAGCTATTTGAATTAATGTGATTGACGTTCCAAGTTAGGGAAAAATTTATTTAGTAGGGGTTAAATGTCTTTTTCAGAAAAAAAGGCCATATCGTTTAGCTACATCAAAAGGAAATTAAATAAAAGGGACTGGAAGAATCAGTCAGAAAGAAAAGTGGCTCTATAAACAATGTCAGCTGCCACCCGTCAGTGACAATACTAATGAATGAAAAAAAAAGCTTCTCCGTGAATGCTGCCACTTACCAAGGATTGTGACGAAAAGAGTCACAAGCACCTGTGGCGATGGTGGATGGAAGAAGGAGATGATGGGGAATGAAGACTTCCTAATACAAAAATCTAAGACCTCGCAGTTGATGAATATAACTTTGCGCTATTCTCCAAAACTGCAAGTAGCGTTAATAAAAATAAACATGGTAAAATAATACATTCCAAATTAGCTACAACAGTTCAGGGCTGAAGGGACACCATCTCCTTTTCCATTTACGATATAATAGACTGTAAAGAGTAGTGGTGAGGTTATAAAAGTGAAGTAGATAGCTTTAAATTCATTTATTGGTAAGCAAACTAAAGCTATACATTGTAAATCTTACTTATATATTTTCCCTCTCTAACTGATTGTCAAAGTTTGTAAAATGAGTACCACTTGTTACTAATAATAAAAAATGTAACCATACTTACAAATATAAATTGGGAGAAGAGTAAGAGATTAGGTCGCCAACTTTGATAACGCGTTCCTCGGGGGTGTAGGTCATAAGCACCCCCCCCCCCCCCGATTACGAGCCATCTGTTTTTTAATCCTTACATATTTACCTATATTATTTAATCCCCCTGACTCCCCTGCCAGGTCATGAATCAATCATTAAGTGTGCAGTACAACAAACTAGTGAAACTACATTAGCAACTCTCAGTTATTTTTATCTAAGTACATAGTTCTTCATTTGTTTAACTATGTGAATAAGGATTAAACAACAGGGAGGGGGGGGGGGCTCATGACCTGGGGGGGGGGGCTCGTGATCAGGGGGGGCTCATGACCGTGCTTAGGTGTGGGAGCGTATGCCCCTTCCTCTATGTCCATCCCAATCGCCAGAATTCTATAGAGGCTCATGACCATGCTCAGGTGTGGGAGCGTATGCCCCTTCCTCTATGTCCATCCCAATCACCAGAATTCAATAGGGATATTCCAATGGTTTTATGAACTGGTTTGAAATCAGGTCCGCACAGTGTTTCTGAAAATTGAAACGAACATTATAAACAATTCACTGAATAATTACATTTAGTGCTTATAATAGTAAATTTATGTTCAACTAGACAGCTGATATTGCTGTAATTAATCAACAGATGAATAAAAATACATACTTCGAAACTAACTAGGCACACTGTAGTTCAAAACTAGGCACACTGTAGTTCAAAACTAGGCACACTGTAGTTCAAAACTAGGCACACTGTAGTTCAAAACTAGGCACACTGTAGTTCAAAACTAGGCACACTGTAGTTCAAAACTAGGCACACTGTAGTTCAAAACTAGGTACACTGTAGTTCAAAACTAGGTACACTTTAGCTAATTGCAATAACAAAAATAATATAACAAATGAAATTTATAGCTATTACACTGAGCAAGTAACACTTGTGAATATCATACTTTAAAAAAACTGGTATTGGACTTGGTACTGGTATCATTTAACAATATGGTATCGGTGCATCTCTAGTAAATTCCATTGTATCAATTATTTTATTTAAGATTGAAAAGAGAGCTGAACTTACCTTATACTTCATATTGAATAGCATCATGTCCTCTTCATCATCTAAAGACATGTTAAAGTTTGAACTGAATATCCTTGATTGTTTAATACATACAAAATTTCTCAAACTAGTTTCCTTTTGGAATGTATTGAATAATTATAATCCTGAAAAGAAAAACAAAAGTTTTGACATATATAACCAAACAAATTCATGAACATATATAAAAATAGCCTAGTTAGTAACAATATCCAGAGGGAGGAATACAGATTATCATAAACAAACTCACAATTTGAGTTAGCTATGTATAATTTTTTAATAATGATCACACTGTATAAATATGAAAATTAACACAAGAACATAGGTAGATAATTGATAGAACACCAGTTATCTAAATAAATAGGAGTGATATTAGCCACTTCCATACTATGCAAATTTCTATTTAATGTCCTAAACATTATTGAGTTTAGCATGACAGTATGGGAAAAATATGCTTTAAATTCAAATATCTATTAAAGTTTCTTGGATTATCTGACCATTTGAGATACTTTGTAAAATATCTCATTGGTCAAAGGACTGAAAACAATGACACTGGTGAATGAGCAAGGATTTTGACTCTGAATAATATAGTATATAATAACCACCCATCATCATCTTTTTAAGTATGGCCATCATGATCAAATAACGGAACCATCTCTGAACTATGACTTAAGCACTATTTTTCTACTCAATGCATTAGTTTAAGTTGTAACAGGAGAGTGCACTTAAAATTCTACACATGTTGCTAATAGAAGAATAGACAAGATAATTAAATAAGGGTGTAACAGGTGTGAAAAAAAAGTGTCGTGTGTACCTTGCGTCAAAAGAAAGTCACCTCCTGCGTCAAAAAATAGTCACCTCCTGCGTCAAAAAATAGTCACCTCCTGCGTCAAAAAATAGTCACCTCCTGCGTCAAAAAATAGTCACCTCCTGCGTCAAAAAATAGTCACCTCCTGCGTCAAAAAATAGTCACCTCCTGCGTCAAAAAATAGTCACCTCCTGCGTCAAAAAATAGTCACCTCCTGCGTCAAAAAATAGTCACCTCCTGCGTCAAAAAATAGTCGCCTCCTGCGTCAAAAAATAGTCACCTCCTGCATCAAAAAATAGTCACCTCCTGCGTCAAAAAATAGTCACCTCCTGCGTCAAAAAATAGTCACCTCCTGCGTCAAAAAATAGTCACCTCCTGCATCAAAAAATAGTCACCTCCTGCATCAAAAAATAGTCACCTCCTGCATCAAAAAATAGTCACCTCCTGCGTCAAAAAATAGTCACCTCCTGCGTCAAAAAATAGTCACCTCCTGCGTCCATGGGAACATAGGAATTAATTCAAAATTTTAAGCCAATTAGACATATCTGAATTTTGACCTCTTGAAATTTAAGCCAATTAATTGGCTTTAACTGACATACTCTGTAACACAGTCTGCAAAAGATGCATGAAGTTGTGAAATTTATCCGGTGACAATTATGGCCTTGAAATTAGTGTCCTGAATTATCTGGTGACAATTTCTTAATCAATTCCTATGTTTACATGTAATTATTGGAGAGCGTTTTGAGATTTCTGGCCATTTTAGAGAGAAATTTAAAAATCTTTTGGAAAGAATTGCTCCAAAAATTGAATATTTGAAGACTGATTGTGCATGTTTTGCAGACTGGTTTGTAATATGGAAGAAAAGCGACCTCCATCACAGATAAGCGACCTCCGTCACAGATAAGCGACCTCCGTCACAGATAAGCGACCTCCGTCACAGAAAAGCAACCTCCGTCACAGAAAAGCAACCTCCGTCACAGAAAAGCGACCTCCGTCACAGAAAAGCGACCTCCGTCACAGAAAAGCGACCTCCGTCACAGAAAAGCGACCTCCGTCACAGAAAAGCGACCTCCGTCACAGAAAAGCGACCTCCGTCACAGAAAAGCGACCTCCGTCACAGAAAAGCGACCTCCGTCACAGAAAAGCGACCTCCGTCACAGAAAAGCGACCTCCGTCACAGAAAAGCGACCTCCGTCACAGAAAAGCGACCTCCGTCACAGAAAAGCGACCTCCGTCACAGAAAAGCGACCTCCGTCACAGAAAAGCGACCTCCGTCACAGAAAAGCGACCTCCGTCACAGAAAAGCGACCTCCGTCACAGAAAAGCGACCTCCGTCACAGAAAAGCGACCTCCGTCACAGAAAAGCGACCTCCGTCACAGAAAAGCGACCTCCGTCACAGAAAAGCGACCTCCGTCACAGAAAAGCGACCTCCGTCACAGAAAAGCGACCTCCGTCACAGAAAAGCGACCTCCGTCACAGAAAAGCGACCTCCGTCACAGAAAAGCGACCTCCGTCACAGAAAAGCGACCTCCGTCACAGAAAAGCGACCTCCGTCACAGAAAAGCGACCTCCGTCAAAGAAAAGCGACCTCCGTCAAAGAAAAGCGACCTCCGTCAAAGAAAAGCGACCTCAGTCAAAGAAAAGCGACCTCCGTCAAAGAAAAGCGACCTCCGTCAAAGAAAAGCGACCTCCGTCAAAGAAAAGCGACCTCCGTCAAAGAAAAGCGACCTCCGTCAGTCAAAGAAAGGTTTCTAGTGAAAGTAACCTAATTTTACTGCTCCATTTATCTAAATTTTAAAACTATGTTGACTCTAAATAAAGCTAGTGCCAAAATTTACATGAGAATAGGTACCTAAATATATTAAAACTGTCAAGATGCATCTTATATAATCTGGCAGATTGTTAGCCAATTTCAAGCCAAAATTTAAAGATTCTGAGACATGTCAATTTTGGCTCATTTCTTAAAATTTTAGGCCAAATTAACATGTGAACATAGAAATTAAATTAAATCAAAACATTAAGCCCAGACTGTAGGAACTGGTAAACTGTTCTCCAAAAAATCTCCTGTTTTGACTTCTGTTCTCAGTCAAATTAATGCAAATATAGGAGAAAACTAAGGACTGTTCAGACTGTTATTACAGAAAATGTTAAAAATTTCCCATATTCTGTAGACTGGCATTAAGCCAATTAGACATATCTGAGTGTTGACCTTTACAAATGTAACTTATTATGTAAGGCTGAGGGTCAATTAATTGGCATCAACAGATTAACTGGCATATTTTGTATACAATAATACAGAGATCTCTTTTAATAATTGAAGTAAAATTCAGGTAAATAGATATAGCTTGTATAGGTACTAGCCAGTCTGCAGAATATATGACATTTTAACATTTTCTGTGCAAACAATCAATAATTTCCTCTACATTTACATGTATTTTACTGAGAACATGAACATAAGTCAAAATGTAGGATATCTTGGAGAACACTTTACCAGTTCCTGCATTCTGGATAGATCATAGGTAGGAATGAATTCAAAACTATTGAAGAAAATTCAATATACCTAGTAGTCAGTCAAGACTCTAGCGACTGCGAATATCTATCTCTCTGACTCAATTAATGTCCCAGTCTGTATTTTGTGGTAATTTTTCACCGACATGTCGGTGGAATTTTTTGACCTTTGAAAATAATATTCTGGCAAAGTCTGTGGATTTTTATAGCCATTTATTCCAATAATCCTATGTTACCATTAATTTTTGGTGGATAAGTTAGAAAAAAGTTGCTGGATCAGCCAAATTAATAGAAATTTATAGCCTAGTGGATTTTTTCAACTTTTAAAAAGTCAAGTGGAATTTTGTGCCCCAAATACAGACTGGTATAATGCCCAGACTGTATTTCATGGTAAATTCCATCCACTTGTCAGTGGAATTTTTCCCCTTCGAAAATAATATTATACTAATAAAGTCTGTGGATTAACTGGATTTTAGCTATTTAGGTATTCCTATGTTAGTATAACTATAATGTTACCAACTTACCATTATTTTTTACTATTTTTGGTGGCTAGGTAAATAAAAAAAATGTTGGTGGCTCATTCGAATAGCTATCTTAGTATCTATCATGAAATAGGTAGGAAGGTATGTATTTTTCTGATTTTTCTTTCAGCTTTTTGGAAAAGTAATTGGAATTTTGTAAACCAAATAAACCTACAGACTGGTTGTGGATTCACATCATTCAGGTACCATCAGACTATCAGTCATAAATTTGAAACAACAAATATCAAATTCACTACATTTCTACACATAGGTACCTATCATAATCATCTTTCAATCTACCTATGATCTATCTAATAGAACGTATGGTGGGTGCGCCGCGATCTGGTGCGCCGCTCATCTTTTAGATACGTATCAATATAGGCTATACTGGCGACTTTGTTCACAGTGCACACTTTGAAACATGGCTAAGGTATATAGCTATCAGAATGTGTGGACGAGTGGACCATTTAAAATAGAAGCCAACTAATTTGCTTAACTGACATCGGTAGTACTCTATAACTAATAACTTGAGTCGCCTGTTGGCTGTGGGTAGCTAGTACATATGTCACAGTGGGAGTAACTTGGACATAGGCTACTTGGAGTACAAGTTACAGTGCATTTCCTGATACCTATGTGCTAGTACATTATACATAGCAAGGTGAAAAATCTTTTATAGTAAGATAGATAACTGGTGTCATGAGTAGCCTAGTAGGCACCTAGTTAGGTAGGACCGTAGGTAGTGAATTTCAAAACCCAAAAAAGTACAAATTAGCTATATAGGCTAGATTATATAATATACTATAGCCTAGCATAGCTATTTTTTTTTCAATAGGATACAATAACCACTGAACTCTTAAATACTATACACATGATAGATACACAATTCCACTTTCACCAATAAATTAATAACTTAAAACATTAATTCACCACAGAACCTTATTTTAAACTAGAAACAATTCAAAATACGGCAGGTTCAATGGTTCTCAATAAAAAAATCCGATATTTTTCTTTAGAACGTACAAAATAATTGTTCTATATATTTCGTTTTGCAACCCTGTTTTTGATATTTTCAGCATGGAAATGATTTTATCTTTAAATAATTATTAGGAATGACCGATTTCTTCAATAATGAATTCGTGTTATTTGGTATTCTTGTATTCCAATATACCTACTTATTTAAATGGCGCGGATAAAGAACAAATACATGATTAATGTTATAATAATATTAGTATATAATTTTAACTGGTTAGTTATTGCAATTTTTTCACTTATAATATTGAATCGTTGTTAGATGAACCAAATTAATTTTCTGTACTAACTATATATATGCAGTATACTGTATGCATTATATACAATATATACATATTGGAGTAAACTTATTAAACTAAGGCCAATGTCAGCTTGTTTATAAGAATGTCATTATATATTCCATATACCTATGATATATTTTATATATTCTCACATGCCAAAAGTTTAATTCGACAAATAATAACCTACATCAGGGTAAATAATTACCTAATATCTTATAAATTGAAAACATTATATGCAATGGTAGTTTAGTATGCTTATAATTTATCTTTATAAATCATTTTATCTATAATCAAGCATCAGCACTTTGATATTCATGGAAATTATTTAAGAATGTCTCCTGTATCTACGATTCTCAGTCATATGTACGCATGGAAGTACTATTAGAACCTATATGATCGATGTGTGAGTCTGATGAGAGCTGTTTCAGTTCATTCAGTGAGAAGATACAGAAAACTGTATTCTGATAAAGCCTGATATCAACATTGTCAGACTTCACTAATGCTTTGATCTTCTGTAAGTGTTACTTTAAAAAAATTTAGTGGTTCACTCTGACAAATGAGAAATATAAAAACGCATACAAATTACTCAATGATATCCGTGGTTAAATAAATATTAGGTAACAATATATTTAATATAAAACTGAATGAGCCAAACCATAGCTGAGTACCAAGAACAATAGTGATTAATGTTTATTTTATATTAGGGCTATCCACCAATTAATTAACTATAGCTATTATTACCTATTATTAGCTACACTATCGATAAAGAAGTTGTATTTTTGTTCAAATTAATTTGTTGGATTATGATTCATGAGCAATATGTGGTGCTTCAATCTCTGGAGATTTTAGCCAATATTATCGACTATAAACTCTGAAGATTTTCTATGCTCTGTTCTCCAGAGTTTTCGGCAGATAATAACGCGTCAAACCTCCACAGATTATCTCGTCCTTATACTGCCGTGGCCTCCGTAGGTCGCGGTAAACATTTGTAGAAAGCAGAGATTATCTGCTGAGCGCTGCTTAGAAATGCTGAGACTGCCATAAACTACAGTAAAACGTCCGCTATACTGCACCGAATTTTAACTGGGTATATTGCTACGGGATAGTGCACTAATATCATTATCAAAATCTTAAAAAAATCGAATTTCATATTCTGCATATAATTTGAATGATAACAGATACTCGTATACTACATTTATATTTCGAAATATTAATAAAATTCTTGCGTCATTATCTTCTATGCAAATGGAAAAAAAGTTAAAATACAACAGTGAGATGATTATCATAATTAACGTCAGTTAGGTATTTCCATTATAACAAATTAGTCATCTTTTATCTACTAATTCTCCTAAAAAAATTAAGTTTATTCCAATATGAATCTATACAAATATTGTGTATCTTATTATTCAACTATTTCTTTTTCAATTATATATAATCATATCAAATTAATGCATTAAACGGAGAGTTCACCATTCATTCATAGTCTACAAAATACCCACTACAACTTATTAATATATAAGATATTTTCGAGGATTTGACCTCGACAAAATAATACATTTCCACTCATAGTAGTTCTATGTAATAGTATTTATATCCTGATAACTAATAATGATGATAGGTTAATAGCAGACCTCACAAATAACAAACTTATCATCCATTTTTTTTTTTAATTTGCTTGCCAGATTTGAATTTTTCAGCACTTCTAAGGAGTCAGCAGACAGGCCATTTAAAGTTTGTTGATGGAATGCTTTCAGGCAACACTTCTATGATTTCAATCATTGCATTCCATTTGGTAATTGTCACTATGATGAAACCGAAGAGAACACTCACAAATGAGAAAATTTATAAATATTTGTGATGCTGTTAGGCGATTTTCGTTCATTTGAAACTGTTTGATTAAGAAAAGAAATTTCGAAGGGGCCGATTCCGTAAAATGTTTATTGTCATATTGAGTGTTCTTCTTTCTATCTGGTATATCAGGTTAGGGATATAACTGCCTATACACATTCTATTATAAATTTTTCGTGCCATTTAATCCAAAAAATAACAAACCTCTGTATTTTTAATTCTTAATGACTCTCTTCAACTAGAAGAGAGATGACATCGGAGTCTAGTTACTGAAATAATGTTCAAAGTTGAGCAGAGTAGGAGTCATCAACAATTTAGTACCGAACGTGCTGTCGACTTCTCTTTTCGTGATTTCTTACCAGAAAAGAAAGACAATTTATATTATTAATATGTCATTTACACACAATAATCGACTTTATTTCTTATTGCTTGGGTTATATTTGAAATATAAAATAACTGTCTTTTAAACTAATTGCTATGTGCAAGTTTTTAGCAAAGATCTCTGATGATGTATAAGTATTCAAAATGGATGGAGTACAATCATTTTCAAAATTCTAAGTCACTTGTTTACGAATTTAACGATTACTATTATGTTATATAATTCATTTGCTCACTCAGAAAAAAAAACGATTTATTGACAGTCACTATCAGATTATAGCCTCACAAATAGGCTGTTGACTTTCTTCTGTATGCTCTATTAAATACTAAATTTTGGAAAAAAAGTATGATATTAATATAATGAATACTACTTGATTAGTTCATAAGATGCGAGAATATAACTAATAAAATAATATTTTTGTCATCTTAGTGAAATGTAACACAGACCTTCTAAAATGGTATACCATGAGAGGTTGTTAAAGTCAGATTCGAGTCTTCTGGTGTAATTCTTTTTTCGTATGTGTTACCATCGATCATGAAATATTGAGTGTAAACAATCACTCTTATTTTCAGTTTATGATGAATAATTTATATTTTTTAGATCCTCTGTTCCAATTGATATACGGGAATTTGTCAATTCACAGCCATTTCATAACTTTATTGTGCTTTAATTTTAAGTTTTCTTCATTGCAACACATTGGATTTATTATTCAATTATTCATATGTATCTTGTTTGTTTGTTTCGGTTGCGAAAAAAATTTCAGATGACAAATGTCAGATGACAATTGAAGTTGAAACATCATACTCTCAGAATACTTTATTGTCAGTTTGAATGACGGACACGCAATATCACAGTGAAGAATGAACGTACTCAGGTTTCAAAGATATTTCGTTGGACTCATTTCTTTAATTGGACCGTTAATAAAATAATTCAATTAAAATTTAATGAAAATATTACAATATTATCATGATATAGACATTTCATTACTATTCAGGGAACAATCGTATCAGATTACCAACATAATTTATTTAAAGAACAGAAACGGCTTGGACTAACTTTGAATAGAAATCTTTAAAAACTTGACGATATTTAGGTGATAAAGTTCTTTAAGAAAAATTAATTATATAATTTTATCACATAAAAGTAAATATCTAATCTTATCAAATTAAACATTATGTAAAATCTAACATCTTAACCTTGAATGAAACTTTTTCAGTCCGTAAATTTCAATTCTCAGAAATAGCAAACACGTTTATCCCACAACTTATTTCCTTTTTCAGTTAAAGTATTTCCGTGATTATAATTTTTGAAGTATGCAGGGAAACAATCTGTTTTTCTTTGCGTATATGATTGTGTTTGGAATACAAAGTCAGTCTATGGAGCCTCGGGAGATGTCTCCTAAGCATTCTGAGATACGACCAGGAATCATAGGAAAAGTTAAGCAGTAAATAAACTATTAGAAAGAAAATGGGTGATATATGGTTTCAAATGAAATGAATAATATCTAAAAATCTAAATCACTGTGGAAAAAATAAATGAATAAATAATTTAGTTTGAGAAGGTATGGGAAAGTTTGACAATGTGTTCAAAAAACACATGCCTTATTTTGAAACCTACGGTACGGTATTTTTAACAAGTTGTTAGTATATATACTAAACTAATATGTGTACCCTATTTGAAGTAAAAACATTGAACATAAAAGGAGAAATAAATGCATAGGTATATGAGACATTGGCAACTAAGAGAGCAGAGCTGCGATTGGGTGGAATGTGACCCAATCACAGCTTGGCATACTTGTGTTCCCCATGAAAACGAACGGACTGATGTGTGATAAAGTGGTACCCAGCTGTATTTCTACGTTGCCACATGTCACCACACTACAATTGATTCCCTAATTTAGGTGATTTAAGCTGATTTACGCCTTTTAACTACAAAAATACATTTGGTAATTATGTATGAACAAAGTTAACAATGGGCGATATATAGAAAGTAATGACACGAAAGATGTAAAGTATCTAGATAATTCCATGGAGATTCAAAAGCGAAAAAACGCAATGCCGTAGCTTCAACCAAAAAACAGCCTTAGATGTTTGAATGCTAAAATTTATAGCTATTTTGAAATGCCTCAAAATGGCATTCGAAGTTATTGGGACCATATTTTTTGAAAAAAAAAAATTAATGAAGCTACGGTTCTGAAACCTCTTACCGTTATATATAATTGAATTGTCTATCGTTTTTTTTAGTGGCATTTTTTCGATTAGACCCATAGAAAACGAGTTTTTCGAGCTAACAGAGCGCTATACCCACCCCCCTTCCCCTCTCACCCCAGGGGCATAGCGTCACACAGGCACACACTAGAGTTCTGATTTTTTGTACAATCATTTATAAGGCTATTCAGTACCTATTTATGAAATATAAAAAGAAATAAATTGAGATTTTTCCATGGTCGGTCCTCTTAATAAACACACGTTAAACTCATTAGGGTTAAGGAAAATTACTCAAGAACAATAAAAAGTTATATAAATTAGAACAACTATTTAAAAGTTCTCATTATTAGTTATTAACGAAATTTATTGAAAATAAGAAGTGCAGTATGACATAATTTAAAAAATATGAATACATTTTTTATGTTTGCTAATGAAATTCAAGAGTTGAGATATGTTTCAATTTTTCATATGATTCCAAAATTTTAATTCTAACTCAAGCAACCTAGCCCGTAAAAATTTGTCCAGGTGTACTGTAGATATGAAATGAAACTTTATATAAAGACAAAATATCGAAAACTTAATTTGTTGAGATTTTTTAACAGTTGTAGTGAGGACTGGTCAGCCTGGACTAGTCCCTAGGTTGCTAGTGTTTAAGCAATAATTTCAATTAATCACAATTAATCCTTTCCAATTATTACTAATCATTTATGTAACAGAAAAATTTATATTATAAATAAAAACTAAATTTCACTTTATTTCATAGATATAAGTTGATATTCGAGAATTTTTAACGCTTTGATAAAAACAAAATATGAGTGCGTTGTATCATGTGATGAATTTTAAATTTGTATTTGAATACGTATCTTTATATTGATTTGTTTATATATAGAATTAAAAATTCTCATTGAATTGTTTCACATAATTTTTGCTTTCTTTTCCCTTTTTACCAAACTAACATTTCTAATTTCAGTTTCCTAAAACCGGTCCATTGATCAATAAGAACAACAGAGGGAAAGTGAAGTGCACAAAATGGTCAATCGGAAAGAGATTCGCATTGAGAATGGCCCAGCAAACCAAAAAGCTGTTTGTCCCACGTCTTAAGACGTCTGATACCCCTCGCTATAGAGGGATTTAAGACGTGGAGCAAGACGTGGGGCGGGGGACATCAGACGTCTTGCAGACGTCTTGCAGACGTCTAACCCTCTTCATTTGCACAGGGGTCCCCCTCTGCAAGACGTCTGATCCCACGTCTTGTCCCCCTCTGACAGAGGGGGACATCCACCTTTCCCACGTCTTACCCCACTCCGTTTTCAAGACGTGGGACCCACGTGGGACAGAGTGTGGATGTCCCTCGCTATAGAGGGATTCAAGACGTGGGACCCACGTGGGACAGAGTGCGGATGTCCCTCGCTATAGAGGGAAGAGGGAAATAATACGTGGGACCCACGTGGGACAGAGTGAGTATTCAAGACGTGGGACAGAGTGGGAATATCCCCCTCTGCAAGACGTGGGACAGAGTGTGGATGTCCCCCTCTGCAAGATGTGGGACAGAGTGCGGATGTCCCCCTATGGAAGACGTGGGGCAGAGTGCGGATGTCCCCCTCTGCAAGACGTGGGACAGAGTGCGGATGTCCCCCTCTGCAAGACGTGGGACAGAGTGTGGATGTCCCCCTCTGCAAGGGGGACATATCTCTCTTTTGGCTCAAACTACTTCGGTTAATTGGGGTATATAAATATGTATAAGAAATAAAAAAAGATCATACTAATTATTATTGCAATTTCTAACCATATTGCAAATAGTGTATATGTACATTTGGCTGTATATCATTTATTTTAATATTACATATTGTTATATACAAATTAAATGGGAAGAAATGGAGAAAGAATTGTAGTGGTCATCTCGGGAATCGAACTCAGGACTCTAGTGTGTTGTACTATTGAAGCCTGCGTCGCTAACTCTCAGCCAACCTGGACATGGTAGAAGTACTATTAAAATGATCTTCATCCAACTTGATTACTTGCGTGCTTCTTAAAATTATTTTAAATAAATATAATTTAATATTCTACATTTTGGTATCTTTTATTTTTTAATGTAAATGATAAGAATGTGTATAAAGTTATTTATTAATATTTGCAATGATAATGTTAATTAATGTTATTAACTACCTAATTACCTATAACTGTTAATTAATATTTCCTATAGTTACCTTCTGGTGATATCACTACCTTATACCTATCTAGTTACTTACTAGAGTTAATTTATAACTACCTAGTAACCTACAAGTGATAACCACCAATCTGTACCTACTGGTGGTTATCACTACTTGCCTATTACGTAGTATTTATCAGTACCTACTTAGTTACCTACATTACTGTTTGTCAATACCTACCTAATTAACTACTGGTGTTTATCAATGCCTACCTAGTTGCCTACATCTGCTTATCAATACCTAATTAGTTACCTTCTTGTGTTTAACATTGCCTACCTAATGGCCTACAACTGTATATAAAAACCAATATAGGTCCTAGTTAAATACTAGTATTCATCAATACCTACATAGTTACCAACAACTGTTTGTCAATGCCTACCTAGTTATCTACTAGTGTTTATCAATGCTTATCTAGTTACCTATAACTGTTTGACAATACCTACCTAGATACCTACCAGTACCAATACCTACCTACCTAGTATACCTACTAGGTAGTGTTCATCAATCCGTACCTACTTACCTACTACCTAGTATTATTCATCAATGCCTACCTAGATAGTAGATACCTACATCTGTTTATGAATACCTACCTAGTTATGATACGTAAATAAAGCTTGAGATAAATATACCTTTTTGGTATAACTTTTTCCAGCGTAAAACAGACGAGGGACAGAGAGGGACATCCCGCGTGGGACAGACGTGGGACAGAGAGGGATTTCCCGCGTGGGACAGAGAGGGACATCCCACGTGGGACAGACGTGGGACAGAGAGGGACATCCCGCGTGGGACAGAGAGGGACATCCTGCGTGGGACAGACGTGGGACAGAGAGGGACATCCCGCGTACTTTTTCCCGCGTAAAACAGACGAGGGACAGAGAGGGACATCCCGCGTGGGACAGACGTGGGACAGAGAGGGACATCCCGCGTGGGACAGAGAGGGACATCCCGCGTGGGACAGAGAGGGACATCCCACGTGGGACAGACGTGGGACAGAGAGGGATATCCAGCGTGGGACAGAGAGGGATATCCCACGTGGGACAGACGTGGGACAGAGAGGGACATCCCGCGTGGGACAGAGAGGGATATCCCACGTGGGACAGAGAGGGACATCCCGCGTGGGACAGAGAGGGACTACCTGCGTGGGACAGAGAGGGACATCCCGCATGGGAAAGACGTGGGATGTGAGTGGGATTTAAGACGTGGGACAGACGAGGGACATCCCGCTTATGTAAGACGTGGGACGTGAGTGGGATTTCAGACGTTGGAAAGACGTGGGAATTCAGACGTCTGCAGACGTCTGAAATCCCCTGTCCCTCTCTGTCCCTCGCTAGCGAGGGATGTCCCCCTCTGTCCCACGCGGGACAGAGAGGATATGGTTAGCTGGGGGGATGGTTTGGCGGAATAGAAATACAGGTAATATTGATGACAAGAGAAATTGCCGTATTTATGGTTTCATATAGACATCGTGGTTGATATGATTGTTTGTAAATCATTACAGCTGGAAATATTACTAATGAAAAAGATTTTATAATCTATAATATGTTAGCTATTCTGCATACAATATCATTTTGTACTACAGATGGTAGGTGATTTTGATCTTGGAACCAATTTCCTTTCTGACTGCTTCTTAAATTCGTTTGTATAAAATATCTTCCTAACTTCAGCAATATTGCCCTTTGCTCCTAAGTAGACGCTTAACTACCTATTGAAGTGAATTAATTGTTCACTGAGGTCGAATTTACCGGGGTGGAATATACCAATGGTTCATTATACCTGGGTGGAATTTAGCAGGGCAGAATATACCAGTGTGAAATATACCGGAGTGGAACATACAATGGTGCAATATACCTAGAACCGTTCACAATAAATTAGCTACGACAGTTCATCATATTCAAGGAGAATATTCAGTCGTTAATTATTCACGAACTGCACGACAAGCTCATGACGCCAAACTTAGTACCTCTAATGCGACCAGAGACCAATTAATTATAACCTCTATCATGGGGAAGTCATAAATTGAATTGGAGGCAATTAGAGCAGTGTTGAGAATAATAGAACATAGTGAGATGTTACCTGGATTGCTTGGATTTAATTTGTTGCTAATTTGAATGGAGCATATTTATTTTTGATATATAATAAAGCAACAAAGCAGATTGATGATGCAATTATGAAATTACACAAAATATATTTAATTTTGTATCATAATTATTGTAGGTTGCATAACATTTACATAATAGTTTATTGCACATATAAAGTCTCTATACATGATGTTCATATTACATATTCTACCAGATACTGATCACCATCGCATTGGAGTCTGTGTCAGTAGGTAAGGCCTGAGTAAATATTCCCCCGGGGTACTGTGTTATTCACAGCCTTGATATTATCAAATTAATCTGAGAGATACACGGAAACTCTCAAGTGTGCACTAATTACAATGTAAATTCAAAGATAAAGTAGAACATTGAACAGTCTCATACTTCTTTGAGCTTGAACATGTTTTTGAACTTGAATCCTGGTATCTAGTTTTAGCCTCACTTGTGTGAAAAAATGCAGAATTAATCACTGAATGCATAGCTGTTGTTCTCTTTCACTCTCTACCTCCGTGTGTACCAAAGCAATTGGAAAAAAAATCGTAATTTAGTTCCAAATATATTCTGACGCTAAGTACAGCGGACATTTGCGGGAAGAGAACTTCCTTAAACGGAAGGTGATTGGCAAAGAAAATATGGTTAATAACCTTTCTTATCAGTCCTTAAAATGAATCATACAATGAACGAAAGTATTTAAGAATGAAGGACTAATCAGGAAGAAAATCAGAGTGAAAAACTATTTTTTTAGATTGTCCCAAAAGAAGAAATTCCTATTCTCATTTCTTAAGAATGAAGAGTAGTCGATAATTAATTGATAGCATTTATATATAAAACGAAATCAATATTTGAAATTATCCTAACACTTCGAAAGAACTCGTAGAAGTGAAAGTTTTGCTTTTGCAAAAGGAAACAATATAGCGCTCAATTCTACGGACGCAGAAATTTTCAAAAACTTAGCGAACGTTCTTCTAACGATTATGAAAAGAAGGTAACTCTATTCAAATATTTGGTAAGTATGAAACATTTACATTTTTGACGAAATTTTCAGATAATATATGTTTCCCGGAGCAACATTATACTGATATTGGTATTGCTGTATCAATGGACTCGTGCGATCTATTGTATATCGATAACGTACTAAGGATTGAGTAAAGAAAAAATATTGTAAAATTGAAAGTCAAATTGGCTAAAGACTCTATTCAATATTTAAGAATAAAGAGTAAAGGGTTTTATCATTAATACTCTATAATATCTAATATTTTTTCTCAAACGCTCAGATAAGTAACTGCGAGCTAAGGATATATCTATCACTTATATCCGTATCTCCAAATATTAAATAGATTCATTAGCAAATTTTCCATTTAATCCCTAAATATTTTTTCACAATATATGAATTACATGCTTCTACATTAACTATACTTAAATTATTATTTACTCAATTTATACAAATTGATTAGCAATGTCAATATTATCACAAAAATAACAGAATTAATCATCTGTCAATTATTAATTTCATAATTATTTTCAAATGATTATTTGATTAGTACTGAATTATAATAATTGACAGCGATTTAATAAAATGTGTATATTTTATCATCCTAGTTCATTGTTTTATGATTCATTGTTTTAGGATTCAATGTTTTAGAATTAAATTAAATATTATCTTACAGATTGGCTAGATATATGATCTATAAAAACACTAGAGTGTTAGGGTTTTTTCAAATTACCCATATGTTTTTGTTAACACATTCCGGATATCTTAGGATAATGGAGTGACGCAAATACAGGGTGGGGCGTAAGTTTGGAAGCAATTTTTCAAACATTAATATAATTCTTAAAAATAAGTTCCTAAGTAGGTGATAGGGTTTAAACTAAAGTAGAGACACTACATTATGACGTGGCAGTGTTATTTTTTACAAAAATTTAGCCAATTCAAAAATGTCACACAAAAGAGAAGCCATTATTGCTCTACACCGTGCCGAGAAGTCAGATTCCGTCATTTCAAAGACTCTCTCAATAGCGAGATCAACTGTTTGGAAGTGTGTGAAGCGTTTTAATGAGAGAGGAGACTTGACTGCTCGTCCAAGAAGTGGTAGACCACGCTCACAACGCACCAAACAACTGATAAAATGTGCCCGAGAGAAGATCAGGAGGAACCTGAAAAGGTCAATACGATTGTTAGCCAAAACAGCTAATGTGAGTCCCAGAACAATGAGAAGAGTTGTCAAAGAAGACCTAAAGATGTCCTCTTTCACCCTCCAAAAGAGACAGACTCTGTCAAAAGCTGTAAAGAAAAGAGATTGGAGAGAAGCAAAGCACTTCTGAGAGAATTGAAGTCTGGCACGGCTGGTGAAATTGTTTGGTCTGACGAAAAAAATTTCACAGTGGAAACGGCTCACAACCGGAGGAATGACAAAATAATTGGTAAAAGTGCAAAAGACATCCCATACAACCAAAAAAACTGTCTACAGAACCATGAAACCTGCTTCAGTAATGGTCTGGGCCGCCGTTTCAGAAACTTGGAGATCTCCTTTAATTTTTGTGGAACAAGGCGCTAAAATCAATGCTAGATGTTATATTGAGAATATTTTGACGCCAATGTTGGAGTCAGCTAAGGTTCACTTCGGTAATGACACTCTATGGACATTTCAGCAAGACGGCGACTTCACATACTGCAAATGTCACTCAAAACTGGTGCCATGACCATCTTCCACGGTTTTGGTCCAAAGAAATGTGGCCTTCCTGCTCCCCAGATGTTAATCCTATGGACTTTTCGGTATGGTACATTCTTGAATCAAAGGCCTGTGGTAAATTCTATGGCAGTGTGGATGATTTAAAGTGTTCGCTCCAGAGATCTTGGAAGGAAATTTCACAAGAACAGTTGCGTGCCGCAGTAGGAGGAGTTCGGAGGAGATTTGAGGCTGTTATTAAAAACGAGGGGGGACATTCTGAATAAATTTATGATTTTTGAATTCTTAAAACCCTTATGTTATAATACATAACTGTAAATTATTAAATATATTTTTCGTTGGATTATAATATGCACTTTCATTTGCTTCCAAACTTACGCCCCACCCTGTATCGTTTGAAAGAAATTATTATTCTTAATTTAGGTGTAAAAAATATTTAACTTTTGTGAATTATTTATTTTATCCCTATCATTTCTAAAAACATGTTATTTTCTGAACTTCGGATACATTTGTACAATTACTTAAACTAAAACTTTGCTTTAGTATTACCTTTTAAGGTAATAGGTCAATTTGGGTTTTAAGCTCAACCCAAATTGACGTATGGAAGAGCGCCCCGGGTAAAACTTAACGGTGGGAGTGGCTCTTTAGCCACATTGATCGGCTACCACCCGCCACTGCCTAGGGTGCCGATCTGTCACATCTATTTCCTTGTCTGGGTGTTCGAGGATAGGCGAAAATTGAAAAGTAGATGTAAACTATTACCCGCAAACTCAAAATTAAAATTATTCACTTTGGCTACATGGAATGTACGACGTACGCATGAAACTACCTGGAATGGACAATACTGATATAAGACATGGCCAAATACGTAAAACAAAGCTCAATAATCAGGAGCTGTCTAGGTTGAAATTAGACATAGCTGCTCTGCAGGAAACTAGGCTGTCTGGAGATGGATCTTTGAGGGAAGCCAACTACACTTTCTTTTGCGAGGTTTTCCCCAGGACATGCCCCGACAATACGGTGTAGGATTTGCTGTGCGCAACGGCTTATTGGATGCAACTTCGACACCCGTGGGTGTGTCAGAACGACTGATGACCATGTGGATACATGTTCCTGGTGGATATATGTGGCTTGTTTCGGCATACGCACCAACCCATCAAGCTATGTCTGAGATAAAGGATGGTTTCTATGAAAGCCTTACTGAAACCATAAGTGCTATACCATGTGTCAAGCAGGTCTACCTGCTCGGAGACTTTAATGCAAGAGTAGGAAAAAACAATCATGCTTGGCCAATTGCTTTAGGGCATTTTGGTGTCGGTAACATCAATGGAAACGGTGAGAGACTATTGGAGTTCTGTGAAACTCATAACCTGGCAATTACGAACACCTTTTTCAATGTTAGATTGAAGAAGCTTGTGTCTTGGCGGTACCCAAGGTCTTGTCATTGGCATGATTGACTTTGTTCTTGCACGGAAAAAATTTCTCAACTCTTGCAAGTTGACTCGATCATTTCACAGTGCAGTTTGCAAGACTGACCACACTCTCATTGTCAGTAAGATAAAATTGCATGTAAGGCGACCACCCAGATTTTCCACCCGTTCTCAGAAAAAAATCAACACTCGTAAGACGCAAGACCCTGCAGCACCATCAAATTTCAACGAGTCTTTTATTCAGAAAACTACATCAATTCTAGATGAAAACTCTTCAAATGATGAGCACTGGCAAAAACTATCTGAGGTTGTTTATGGATACGCGGCAGATGCTTACGGCACCTCAAAGTTCTCTTACAAAGATTGGGTCGAAGCAAATACACATGTTCTTATGCCGCTTTTTGAAAAGAAAAGAGCAGTAATGCTGTCTGATAAAGGAGCAACTACTGATGCAACTCTCGGAGCATTGGGGAGAGCCAGAAATGAAGTGCAGAAAGTAACGAGACATTGTGCTAATGCATACTGGACAAATCTATGTGAAACTATGCAGGCGGGAAGTGAGCAGGGAAACCTGAAGGAGTACTATAGTCTACTGAAAGTGGCGCTGGGTCCCTCCATCACGAAGGCTTCTGCGCTGAAAAACAAAGAGGGTCACCCTATAATCGATCGGTCTCTTCAGATGGAGCGATGGGTCGAACACTACTCTCAGTTATACTCTTAAGGGAGGACCTTGAAAAGACAAATGATGAACTTGGTCAGCTTTTACCACCACTTCCTGAGATGAATGAATTCGATGCACCGCCGACACGAGATGAGCTCGCACATGCCATATCACATCTGTCAAATAAGAAATCTCCAGGACTTGATAGCATTCTCAGTGAAGTACTTAAAACAAGTAATCAGGTTCTGCTCCCATCACTGCATCAACTGCTGTCCAGGTGTTGGGAGGAGGGGTTGTGCTACAGAGTATGAAAAATACTCTGGTGATCACTTTGTATAAAAACAAAGGTGACAAAGGAGCCTGTGACAACTACGGAGGAATATCATTCCTCTCAACGACGGGGAAGGCTTTTGCGAGAGTGTTCCTGGGGAGGCTAAAAATTCTTGCTGATCAGATTTTCCCTGAGTCACAATGTGGGTTTCGTGGTCAGCCTTCAACTATGGACATGATTTTTACATTGAAACCACTCAAAGAAAAGTGCCGCGAACAGAGGCAGCCTCTATATATAGCCTTTGTTGATATTGTTAATGCTTTTGATGCTGTATGTAGGCCGACTTCGTACATAGTACTTCGCAGTATTGGATGTCCCTCTATGTTACTGAAATTCATTTTTTCGTTCCACGAAGGCATGTGCTCTTCAATCCAGTACGAAGGATCAAGATCGATGGAGTTTTTAGTCAAGAATGGGGTAAAGCAGGTCTGCGTGTTGGCGCCTACGCTTTTTGGAATATAGTTTTCTATTTTGTCGAGGGTGGCTCTTGGAGAAGATGATAACGAAGGAATTTTCAGAAGAACAACTTTTGATGGGACACTGTTCAACCTTGCAAGATTTCGTTCCAGACGAAGAACAACAGAGGTTGTCTGACGTGACCTTCTTTTCGCAGACGATGCAGCACTTGTAGCTCATGATGATCAGTCTCTGTAGGTGATGCTGGACAGATTCAACTGGGCCTGTAAAGTTTTCTCCCCTAAAATAAGTGTGACAAAAACACAAATCCTCCCACAGGGAGTACAGACTGCTCCGATCATTGAATTGGATGATGTAAGCTTAGCTGTTGTGAACAGGTTTACATATTTGGGAGCTGTTGTAACACACAATTTGTCCCAGGATGAGGAGATCTCAGTTCGAATAGGAAGGGCTACCACTTGTTTTGGAAAACTTGCAAAGAGAGTATGGAGCAACTCTAAGCTGACTATGAAAACAAAGACCCAGGTCTATCAGACTTGTGTTCTGTCCACTCTTCTCTATGGGAGCGAAACGGAGACTTTGTATTCCAATCAAGAAAGGAGGCTCAACACGATCCACATGAGAAGTTTGAGAAAAAATACTCAACATAACATGGCATGACAAGGTAACAAACATGAAGGTTCTACGGAGATCGGGTGTTCTCTCTATTTTTGAGCTACTCTGTCGAAATAGACTTCGATTGTTGGGTCATGTAAGACGAATGGAAGGGAAATACTCCCAAAGCAAGTCTTGTATGGCGAACTTTCTGATTGCACTAAAGCTGTTGGAAGACCAAAGCTTCGTTACAAAGATATGTTTAAGACTACACTGAAAGAGTTCCACATTGACATAAATAATTGGGAGGATATTGCTGAGAACAGAGGACAGTGGAGACAGACTATCCATGATGGACTCATCAAGTGTGGAAGTGATATGGAACGACGTGAGCAGTTAAGAAGAGAACGCAGGCACCATGCAAGAGCTCGTGGTCGAGTAGCAGATATTAAAATTGGTTTTGTATGTGCTGGCTGCCAGAGGATATGCGGATCTCGAATTGGCCTCTTCAGCCATTGAAGGTCCTGCAGAGGAAATGAGCAGTAGGCCTTGAACTTTCTTAATTTCAATCATTTGTATTTCTATCTGGAAAGTTTGTTACAGAGAGTATTTTCTATTCTGTATTTCATTGGAGCCTCTACTGTGTTTTTGTCTGTATTTATTTTTCTGTATATTCAAGATCTTATTAACATCAATCACTGTTACGTCTTAACTGTATAGAATTTATTTAGAATCCAATTTAGTCATTCTTTATTTATATAGTGTATATTTTTAATAGATTTGCAATATATATTTTAGTGCACGAGTTCTTACTCATACACTGTTAATTAAGTCTTATAATTAACTGAGAGGAAATCGATAGGTTTTAACTGCTATAGAATTAATGTTAATTAATGTTAGACCGTCGGTAAAGACGAAAGCTGCTATATACGTATATATATATATATCATTTCTAAAAACATGTTATTTTCTAAATCTTAACTTCGGATACATTTGAACAATTACTGATACTGAAACTTTGATTCAATATTACCTTTTCGTAATGAAATGGTCAAGAATATATTTACAAACTATTAAACTGTAAATTAGTTATTAGAATTAAAGTAATAAAGCTTCACACGATGTGTATAGTACTTCAAAATTGACATTTAACAGATATCGAACATACTCACACATTAGATTTAACACCACATTTTTTTTCATTCGATTTTATCTAGATAAAGCTTCAAACATTATGAATACATATATAATTTAAGTTATCTTATAGACAATTTTGTAAAAAGGATAAATTTGATACAATAATCAAAATGAGTTCAATATCAGTATCCGTAAAATTAATTAGATACTAAAACTTCATATATGTTTAAGTTTCAACTTGACTATCCCACAAACATATAGGATATATTGGAATAAGTGAAAGGCATGTAGTGATGAATCATAATCATAGTTTACCCAATTATTCAGTGTTAAATCTATGATATATCACGTATCAATAATAATGTCAGAAGAAATTGAAGCAGAAACCAACTGTTTATCGAGACATTTCATTAAAGTATTAACTCAGTTTGTCATGGGACATAGACCTATATCTAATAATATCGTATGATCTTCCTATATGATAAAGCTACAGTATATCATTTATGAGCATACTCACGATGTTGAATGTTGCAGTGTGACGTAAATAAATGGTACCTATAGGCTTTGGGATAAGTGGGTTGTGACAGTTGATTGTGGGAGATTATTTATTGGTAAAATTTATCATTCAAATTTTCAATATATTAAGAGTAAGAATAATAGTTTACTATATTTCATGATCAGATTATGAGGGAATATAACATAATTAAAACCTGTACACAATTTATTTTAGAAACATTCAATAAATGTTTTTCAAAACAATCGTTTTACTCGATGGTCCCTTTTTCTTGGACTGAGATTTTCTGTTTTTTTTTTCAATCCAAAGAATATTCTTTTGGAATCTTTCCAAAGAGGATCACTGATGTTATTTAATTTAACTTGATTGGCTGCTTGATTATACGAACTTCTGCCTCTTGACACAAATAGGACTAATGATGACATATTGGCCCTCACTTCATGAATATTTTTCAATACCACAAATATTGATAATGAAAAACACGCATAAAGGATCAAATTGTAAATATTCTTTTCCTTTAGTACTTTGATATTTCGGTTAGAATTTTTATGATATTTTTTTTCGAATAAGCTTAAGGTGACTGAATTATTTCCTATTTACTGCTCAGCTCTTCCTAATCAGCAAAATTTCTGATTAATTGTGTATTATAAATATGAAAGCTGTAAAATAATGTTCACCAAGAAAAATATCAAAATTACATCAATTTTTTTTGTCAAAAGAAATAATGATAACTGTCAGAATTTCATAAAATATTTCTTAATATGGTTAATCTCTTTCCAGTATTTTATTATTCAATTCTATGTCAAAGGTTATCGTAAAAATTGAAATCAAATCAAGTGTCATTATTTTTTAGTGATTTGATTACATCTGCAACGGCATGCACCAGGACTATTCCCCACCAGGACTATTCCCCGCCGGAATTTTCCCCGCCGAATAAAATATTACTATTTTGGGCTATTAAATTATAATCAAATTATAAATAGTGAAATTTCAAGTCATTTAAGCTATAAGTCTATACTCTATGTAACACTAGGTGGACCGCAAAAACGAACTTCCTCGGTGGACCGTGTGGGTCATAATATTAACCCGCAATATTGAAAAATGTTATTAGGGCTACATTATTCGATGGATGAAGGATTTATCTTTTGCATATGACTGTTTCATTAATAGATAGCGGTATTTTCAGAGGTTTATACTTGGTTTTTATAGTTAGTAATAGTTAAAACATTGTTTATAGATAGTTTTACATTTTATTATGGCAAGTGCAATATTGTATGTACATCAAAGTTTGAAATGCAAGTAGACCAAATACAAATATTAAAGCCGAATGTCATCGTTTTATAATAAATGTTATAGACGAATATCATCCGAATGTCATTGTTTTCACATGTAGTATGTAGCGATATGAAAAAACCCTCAGATAACCATACTGACTAATATTTATCTCAAATAATTATGATACGTGAAAAACATTTCCAACAGGTAGGACATTTGAATCTCCTAGACTCCTACATCGTTTTTCTAGTTTAGTCTCAGTATTTTCAATTGAAGAACACTGAATTATTCACAAGTCTTTCAGTTGTTGAAGGCACCATGTCAAAATCTGATTTTCCTCGTTAGATCTGTTTCACCATGCAATTTCTTATATATTATAGTACCTATAACCTCTCAGTATAGCACAATTTGTATATATATCTGGATTAAATTTATACCTTTACAATTGTATCTGACAAATTGAGTAGAAACATCATAATTAAATTTGCAGTGGCCAACGACGAGATGACTCCTTTATTGAAAACCTACTCCAAATGAAATTGGTTACAGTATTTGTTATACAGAGTCTGAAATATTTTAGGATCAGTAATTGAGATATAAAAATCAGTATGAAGCAAAGAGAACATTATTTTACAATATGTTCTTTTTATTATTGAGTAGCATTGTTGTATACGGAGGCGCCTAGCTTGGGTGATTTTCAATAAGGGGAATTTCTTATATAATACAATACATAGTTCAGATGATTTATATCTTCTTCAGTAAATTCTCACTTCTCAGCTGTTCTTATAGACGGGGAAAAGGTTGTCTGTAGGAACGTTCTGTCCTGTACCAGAAAAAAGGACCATAAGTTCAAAAATGACATACTAATAATGATTACTCTTTGTGCCACTATCTATCTCTTCCAAATGAGGAAATCCATTTTCCAAATAATCACACGTCCAAATCACAAGTAACCTGAATTGTTACCGAATCACCTTGTTCACCAGCCATGTATCGAGTGAACTTATATCGTGAATTTGTTGAAAAACGATGCTCATTAATAGTTCCGAAACTCTTGCCTTATGATTTGTCAATAAGTGTAGCCATAAAAACATGTATTTATTTCATCACTTGTGAGCGTTCTTTGCAACATGTTTACTGGTTTGGTTGTTTTGACTGTACTGATATGAGTATGCGAGTAATCAACTATTACCACTCAAGTATTGTACGACTCTGTTTAGACTTGTCAATTCATTATTTCAATTTGGCAGCACCCAAGTTAACGTCAAAATGATATTTATAAGATCGGGATAAAATGAACCGCTGGGCTTTGGAGGTAAATTTTAAAATAACTCTTTAAATAATTTAGGAATATATTTTAAATTTCTCATGAAAATTCACACATATTGGTGCACGAACAAAGAAATTCTACCGAGTCAGAAATAATTTGCGGGTTAAAATGACCAGCCGGTCCACCGTGTATTAAGCCTCAGTTTTAGTAATTTCCTTAGCCTGGAAATTCGCAGTTATTGCCTTGAAGCAACAAAAGCTCATTGTGGGCTAAATTTCAATGGTTTCTAATTTTGAGAACTTTTAACATCAGAGCTACTTTCACAAATGAGAAGATTTTATCGCTAGAGCTTGGTAATGAAAACTGATATTTCTTTTATGTAATAATTGACACCATTGGTTTTTGGTAAATTGAATATTTGAATCCATTGTGGAAAAAATTGATCTTAAAATTTTAAAACTATATTAAATTACAAATTGTTGACTGCGAAATATTTTGGTCGAATATTTGATAGTTTTAGATTTACAAGTAAGCTCTGTTTGTTCAAATTATTTAACTAGATACTTATAAAGCAAGAACTAGAAAATACTGCTTCTTGAAATGGTGAGCATTTACTTCAGCAATACATACAGTTTACATATTTTACGTACAAGCATCATATCAGTGATTAGTAGATTATTTACCCTCATTAATTTGTTCATAAATTTAACCACTCAGATGGCATATCATATAAGTTAGACAAATCTGAATTTAAAGCACTCTTAAATGATGAAGTTGATAGTTGCAATAAAAATTCATCTAGCAAAACAATTACCACGTTAGTTGGCCTCTACTTTGAAGTTACTTGTAAATGACGAGTGAAGTTAATGATAAACAAGCATGACATCACTCGAATAACCAACAGTATCAAAGGATTCAGTAGAGAGGTTTGGAAGTTCAATTTCAGCGGAAAATTTATATTAAGGATTACATTAGTTAAGCATGAGCTGCTAAATATAAAAAATATTCCTATCAACTGATCAGGGACGTATTTTTTTGGTAAATTGTTATTTTCAATGGCCTAATACGTTGTTTAATAATGCTGATAATATATATGTGTCAGTTTTCAGGAACGCAATATGGAAAATGACAGTTACAAAATTATTAAAAAATCGAATATTCAAAATGAACAAAGAGATAACAATTAACAAAGGAAAACTACTGGCAAAAATATTCACATGTCCCTTCTTCTTGGAACTGTCCGGTAAAAATAATTATTCCAAGTTAGGGAGGAGCTCAGTAATTCAACAGTGGGACGGTAATTAACACTCTTATTTTTGTTTTTTGTGACGTATTTTTGTACCAATGTAATACATTTCCTTCTAATTCCTAAAGTTATTACTGCGTGAGATGCAAAAGAAAGTTCTAATATTTTTAATCACCTGAACAGACTTTGATGATAAGCTGACCCAATTGGACTTAAATTGGAATTTCTATTGCTGCTAACTGAATTTTGTTAAGAGATTCTCTTTGCAATTTGTTGAAAAGTTTTTCAAATTTTACCAATTTGAGTTTCGATAACAAAAATAGAAAATTGGAGTAGAAACATTAATTTTAGTGAACTGAAAAAGATTATTTATGGAATTTTTGTCAATTGACTTGTTTTCAAATTAAAAAAAAAAACTATATCTTATTCATAATATTTGAATAATCATATAATATTGTAAGTACTTTTTAATAATAAAAATATTAGTTATATAGACATTGATATTATAAAGTAAAAAATTAGTTGCACAATATTATATTTCCATAGTTTCACTTCACGAAATACACTTTCAAAAATAATTTCATAATTCAACGGAAAAAAGGCGAGCAAATTTGCTCTACTTAATTTTTAACATAAAATTTCTCACAAATTAGTACAGTTTTCATTAGTATTACATGCACATAAATGTAGAAAGGAAAGAATAGTTTCGGACTTCCTTTATTTTATTCATTAAACTCTAGATGAATGAGATGAGCAAGATATTTATTATAGAATATTAAATGTTACTCTTTATACTTAATTTGCTAAACAGAACTCGCATTTCTTAGTTTTACCCTTTATAAACCAAAATATAATTGAAAAATACTAATCAAGAAAATTGTAATCCTCCTTTCTTCATAACTGTCGTCCTTTTCTATATTCAGAACTATTAGAATGTACTCTGTATTAACCTTTTAATTAATAACACAAAAATATATATATTCAATTTAATATATTACTGAATGTAATCTATTGTTTATTATTAGTTAATGTGACATGCAATTACATTATTTTTAATTGCATTAATACTCAGTAACAGCATATCTACATTATTACCACTCTACACCTTTTCACTCATTATTTTCATCCCACAATTCTTTCTAACACTTTGCACTATATTTAAATACTGTAAAAGTTTACATCCGAAGGGAAACATTACTGAAATTAAACATGGCTGCGTTCTATGCTATGTTACTATTCTGAATAAATTAAGTATGAGCTTCTAACTTGGAACAGCGCCTCTCTTGTAAATTTCCTAGTAAGTCTTGGCTTTTCTTCGTCAAAAGAAATAACATCTTGAGGCGTATCTAATTTGATTGAGTATAATTACCAAAATACCTTTTAAAGATGTCTACTTTTCGATAAAGGGTGAATGCTTTTGACACTCTTGCATTGGCCAGAAGTTAACAATCCCACTTATTAATAACATCTAGAGGTGTGACTAAATTCCTCCTTAACATTGGAACCTCCAACTATTAGGATTCCCAATACTCAACCAATTCGATAAATACAGTAGGATCTGGCTAATCTTTGTCCAGTCTTAAGTCAGGTGTTCCACGCTATGGAGTGTTAACTAACGTTAGCTTCAAAACTTCCTTCAACTTCACTTGTATATCAATACCACCTTTATATGTGTTTCTTTACATAAAGGTTAAATCAGTATCCTGTGATCTTGCAATAGAGAGTGTTGAAAACAAGAGTGCTTCCAACATTATCCCTGCCCTAACCAAGCTAACCTGTAACCAAAACTCCACACCATATCCAAAGGACTCACAGAACAGTATACGTCTTCGGTAATTGGGGATCCTATTCTTACAATATTATATAAATATGTAGTACTATAACTAGCGCAGATTTAAGTGAAAGGCATATATTGAATAACTAGTTTTAGTTCTATAATTTAAGAATAAAATACTATTATTACTATACATGTATATCTACTATTATATCAATTATTGAGGTTGGCTAAAAAATTTCATTTAGGATACAAAAGTTTATTACATTTTCAATTAGCTAGCCGTAAGCAAAATAAATATTTTCTTATGGTAATATATTATGCAGAATTAGTTTGGGTTAACATTTACTCTAAATTTAATACGAAAAACCTTGTTCAAATCAGTGACCTATGTATTTTCCAATGGATGGTGATTGGTGAAGAACCTACATATAAGAATTAATTGTTTAAATGTAAAATTTCATTAAATTTTTTTCACCTCTTCTAAATCCAAAAGAACTTTCAGATTCTTTCTGTCTTTAAGATCGTTGGAATATGAACCATGATTGAATTATTTTACTGTTTTGAGTGGGCAGAGTTCATTCCAGAAAGAATTGACTCGGCTATTTTTTGTGTAGGGATCATTGCTGGTGTCTCCAAAATCAAACAGAGAAACCTGAGAGAAATGGTGATCTATATAGTCATTTTTCTCATATTTGTGATAAGGTAAAAATTAATTATCGGTATAAATAGGTGCAATTATCAAACACACTACCTCGAAATTAATACGTGACATCTATTTCCTTTATAAGTTTTGATATTGTAGTATTCCCATATTTTAACTATGCATCTTTTTCTTAATCAACTTCCACACAAGGATGATATCCATGACACTTTCCTTGCAGCAAATAATTCTCCCGAAGGAAACTAATTTCAGTGCAGCATGGAGGGCTAGATTGTTAAATTTAAGTTACTGCCGATCGTTTGGTGTGCAATGAAACAATGATGTTTGATTGGAATTAAAGAGAAGTGAGACTATTTACTTGATCTGTGATTCTGGAGGAACGTGTTACATCTCTCACAACA
Organism: Caprella mutica; assembly: GCA_947561585.1. Lineage (NCBI taxonomy): Eukaryota > Metazoa > Arthropoda > Malacostraca > Amphipoda > Caprellidae > Caprella > Caprella mutica. Next base: position 341,491 of record CANNZV010000077.1, on the reverse strand, counting down.
AAGTTAAATAACTAACATTAGCAGCTCGATGTGGTTATGATATGCATAGTTAATCAAATTTCAAAAATTATACCTAATTATGTCAGTACTTATTCAGAAAATAAATTTAATTTACTGGGAATGTTTTAATAGATAAGAATCATATGGATTTATTCACCATTCGTATGGTGTATTTACTATACTATTTGAATAAAGGCTCTGAATTGGAGAGAGCATGTCGAATCGTCGATATTCACATAAATAGTTTAATATTATTAATCCATACCTATTTTAGAGTATGAATATATTTTCGTCTCTCTGTACCAGTACTTCTAACCCGAGTTTAGTTACTAGCAAAAAATGATTTACTTTGATGGACACCTTCTAATCTCCCAGTAGAAGCATTGTAACTCAAACGGCTTACTTCGAGGCTTTCTGTTGGTAGCATCGCTCATGTACTGGAATGTTTTCAGACTTAACTGTCTCTTTTGCATGAGATATAGCGTGGCTGTGCTGGTAGATGCGTGCTGTATGCTCATCCTCTTTATATTAGGTAATGTGAATGGGGGCGTTACATTAAATTAATCCTATATTTTCAGTATAGTTTTACATTATTAGTGTATGGATTTATCAATCAGAATGAAAGCTGCTTTTCAATAAGAACACAAAAATCACATTTTTGACCGTAAGATGAAATTGGAAAAAGAAACTGTAATCTTGAAATATTTTAAATTTGAATACAAATATAAGGAAAGTAAACAATTTATAAATTTTCATGTTATCAGAGAGAGTAAAATATGTTACCGAACTCAAAAAGAATGAGGAATTTATATTTTGAGAACGTGATGTTTTCAGACCCGATAACCTTTCTCGTACCTCTTCACTGATCACATTGTAATAAACCGAATAAACTCTTACCTGCAGTTTAATTACTGTGAAAACTATATTATTTATTTAAGAAATGTTATGTATCAATTCTCAGTAAGTTTTCCTGTTATTTTTTTAATATTAATATTCTTCCATATTACATTCACGAGATTTTTTTTTTCAGTTTAAAAAAATCTGATATACTTCATATCCTGAAGATGATGTTTTTTTTATTATATTTTGAATTACACATGGACGTTTTACACAGCCAGGTTTAAACGGAAGCTTATCCAAGAGAACTAAAAATTTATATTGTTATATTTTTTCGTGTTACGGATATAGAAATGGATATAATTTATAGAAATTAGATGAGAATAATTTACTTATAATTCATAAATCTTTCGATTTCTAAATTTAATTCTAATACATCAGTAAATACAAATATTTAATATTTTGTAATTTAAAACACTATAATATAATATTTTGAAACGTGTTTGAAAAGTCAGGGCATTTTAATATGAAAATCTTATCCTTACTTACACTAACTATTCTTTTGCAAATACTGCATTATCCTTACTTTATCTCCATCATTTATAGCTCATTGTTTTTAGTGTAATTATCTTAAATTCATCAGTGAGAGTTAGTTAGTATTTTGGGTGTAATTAGAAATTAATTAGGACTCTGGCTCTCATGATGTAAAAAAACTCCCCAGATGTTATTGAAAGTAATGAGGATTGTGTCTCCTGATTGTTCAGGAGGTCACCGTGCATTGATTGCATCCTCTGCTTGTGTTCGTGCCAGTAACGTTTAAACAGTTACGTTTCAATACATTTTTAATGGTAGTTGAAAGTTATGTGGTTCGGGTTGTTTATTTGGTTACCTAATAATTTACGATTTAATAACACAGTGAAACCTAAAGGAAATTAAATTGTTATAAAAACCAATGTCATTATGAGGATGTGTAAAGACTCAAATGCATCAAATAATTTTTATAATTATAGTTTTTTAAATTATGTTTCCTTATATTCCTACATGATATATGAACAATCAAAAAATCTAAAGATGCAATCTAGAGTTATAACTAGGAAAACCTAACTATTTCTTTATCAAAGTTATTGCATCGCAGCTGCATCTGGATAGCTAAAATGAGTATTTATGATTGCAGTCAAACATGATTTTTTAGAGGACAAAGATGTATAAAATATTCATTTTCACTATGATATATGATGGCTTTTTCGTATTCTCACTCATTAAATTTGTACCTTCCATAGCGAGGTAAAATTTTACGGAAAAGCCTTCAGATGATTAATCCATCATTTAGTCTTTACTTCAGAGTTGCCAGACGCGCAATAAGCCAGTATTTCCACTGCATCTGAATGTGAGCACTGCGCTCTCTGTGTACGAAAATCTGTTCCAGTCCCCACCATTTCATGTTCATGTTTACTATCTTCATATTGTGAAATGTCTTTCTACAAAATGGAAGGCTAGACAATACGACTGAGCCAAGGATCCTAATGACTCTAATGCTTAATGACTTAAATGCCTAATGACTCTAAATCCTTATTCTTTACTTATTTAAACTTTATTTATAGTGTATTTAAATTTCTTGGCCATAACTATTCGGTCCTGAGCCCCTGTGATGGATGGAAGATGCTTGATGTGGGAGATGTGAGACTCGTCATCTTTTGTTGTGCCAGGACTCCTCCGACACCCTAATATATTCCACATTTTTATTTCAAAGATAAAATTCTTAGCTATCGATCATTTTAAAATTTAAATGTAGGTAGGCTAATAAACATTATTTAACTGTTCAGATGAGGTCTAGTTTCATACTGTTAGTGTAGCTCAAAGCTACTCTGCATTTATTAAACTTCAATTATTTAATGTAGTGAATCCAGAAATAGGGTTAAAACTTCATACTTCAATATTTTAATGAAGTAGTATAATTTCTTATTTGTCTCATTTATCCTGGCCTTAAAAGAAACAAATTTGATAAAAGATTTTTAAACTTGGGATAAGAAACAGTTGTTGAGATGAATGGTAAATAGTGTTTTATAAGAAAATTTTATAAGAATTTGAGTAAATTATATATCATTTGTACTTTATCTCATTATTTCAGCTAATACACCAATAAGTATTATCAACAAGGACAAAAATCATTCATAAAATTAATTAGACAAATTAAGTCTTGGATCGTGCTTACTATAATGTGAAAAAATATTGAAATGCAGTATGAAAAAGTAAACAGTCTCTATATCCAGGGTATGTTAGAAATGAGTTTACAATACATTATTTCCATTGAATTGTACATATTCCCTTTTGCAATTTTTCGCTGCATTACATGCACATGAATTTTATACCTCAAGGGAAGGAAAATTGTTCAGAGACCGTATGTTGATGACATGCAAAGAAGGGTGGAGCGTTTTTTCAACTTTTTCGAATTTGCATTAGTGTGGAAAAGTTGTTGGCATACTTAGATTGAATGTATTAACAATTTCAGACCTGTCGGATGTCATCTTCATCTGCCACCAGAGCTTCAAAAAATTGAAAAATTATGAAAAACTGGTGGCCATTAATAAATTTCCGAAATTTTTTTTTCATCCATCAATTTTGCATTAGTGATAAAGATCTTTAAAAAGGTATATTTTAATTAGCTTTCAAATTTGAAATCATTGTTACATCAATTTCATCTGCCACCAGAGCTTCGAAAAATCGAAAACATTTTAAATCTTCTTTTTGATTTTTATTCAGTAACTTTGTGTCGTAAGTGTTAGAATTGATTATGTTTTTCAATGTAGCTAAAATAGTATCTTCACAAGTTTTCTCCACTATAATTTGTTTGGGAATAGCTTGTGTAGTAGCATTTTGAATTATATAGTTGATGTGATTCTCAACATTTTCTGTTTCTCTATTTATCTGTTTAGTATTAGCTATTGGGTGTCTTGATAAATAGTCAGCTGGATTGTTGCAGCCTGGTTCAAATTTGACATCGAAATCATACTGCTAGCATCTTAAGACCCATCTTTCTATTCTAGCAGGGAGTTTAGCTCTTGGATTGTTGAATAGTTTTTCCAACGGCTTGTGGTCAGTAATAACAGTAAATGGTTATCCGTACAAATAAATGTGGAATTTCTCAATTCCACAAACAATTGCTAGTGCCTCCCTCTCAATCTATGAGTAACGTTATTATGTCTAGTCTAAGGATTTGCTTGCATAATTAACAGTTTTTTCTTCTCCATTTGAAGAATATTAACCGAACCTGGAATATTAGCGACGATATCATCGTTTACGGCAAAACTGAAAGTGAGCATAAATTTCTTTTCTTTACCCGAATGAAATGAAGATTCTTTCTTCGAGATTTTGTTAATGAAGTCTCCCTGCTCCATCACCAAAGCATGTTTCTCCACCATTTCAAATGATCGTCCAGCAGCTAAAACATCACTCAATGACAGAGTTATTAACTGCGTACTTCAGTCCCAAGAAGAATTTGGAGTACCAGATTCATCTCTTCAGGAGGATAAAACAATTGGAGAATGAATCCATTGATTCATTCCATTCGAGACTCCGTAAAGTGGCTACAACGTGTGATTTCTCTGATCTCAATAGAGAAATCAAGACTCAAATTATTCAGAATTGCAACTCACAAAGACTTCGTCGAAAAGTACTGCGTGACGACATGTCATTGAGTGATGTTTTAGCTGCTGGACGATCATTGGAAATGGTGGAGAAACATGCTTTGGTGATGGAGCAGGGAGACTTCATTAACAAAATCTCGAAGAAAGAATCTTCATTTCATTCGGGTAAAGAAAGGAAATGCTTCAGATGTGGGGGTAATTACCCTCATGAGACAAAATGCCCAGCAATGGGCAAAGAGTGTTCAAAGTGCAAAAAGATGAACCACTTTGCAAAAGTATGTAGATCTAAAAATTCAAGTAAAATACAGGAAATAAAAATAAATTCTTCAACAGCTTCCGATGAAAGCTCAACTCACGAAGAATATGTCTTCGGATTGTAAAGAAATAGATCGAAGTAACCAAAAGTATAGATCTTATTAGAAAATATAGACACAGCATTTATTATAGACACTGGTGCTTGTGTCAATATCATTAGCAAAAAGGTATATGAAAATATAAAAACACACGTAATTTTGAAAAGAACAGAGACGATGTTATATCCTTTCCAAGGAAACAAGCCAATCGATTTACTAGGATCATTCTATGGACAGATAAATCATCAAGGAAAGAAGGTTAAGGCTAAATTTTACGTTACTCAAAGCAATGAAAGTGGAAATTTGCTTAGTTTTAAAACAGCAGAGGATATTGGTTTAATTTAGTTAACATATCAAGTTAATGACATTGAAAGCATTATAAATCAATATGGAAAACTTTTTAATGGCATTGAAAATTATTCTGGAGGACAAATAAAGTTACACGTTGATGAAGCAGTCAAACTTGTAACAATACCTCATCGTAGAATCCCATCCTTGTCGCCAATGTAATATTCAGTAAGACAATCAGTAGTAGAAATATATATTTGTAAAGGTAAAATTCTATTTGATAAGACGCTAGTTATACAAAGTTCGTAGTCAAGATACATGCTTATCTTGAGCCGAATTATATTATTAATATTCATAGAAAGAATTAATATTAAACTAATGGATATTACAAATACCATTAAAAAATTTCCCAAAAATTTAAATTTCATCTAATGATTTTGCATTAGTGATAAATTTAATATAAAGATTGATTATAATTAGCTTTCAAATTTGAAATCATTGTGACTTCATCTTCATCTGCCACAAGCAGCATGAAAATATAGTTCAACGGTCGTTTTAACATAAATTCAAATTGAAAATAAACTTATGAATTTATTCCTTCTCACCTCAATTGGCGAAAAAGTGATGTAATCATTATTATTCTGAGTACCACTCTTAAATTCCTAGCTTGCAACACATGATCTTTTATTGCAGCTTGTTCCCAAAAATGGTTTTAATAACGAATGCTCACAGATATCCAATTGACATTTGAATACATTATCAAAATTCGATGAGGACTGCTCTAAGTATATTTCAAAGTATTTAAAAAATCCAGGTCTAACCAAGTATAGGTTGTTGTACATCGAGTTTCATCCCACCCATCTCAGCCTCTAAACCAATGATGAGCAAGGTTCTCCTTATAACACAACAAAAATGGGACCTTTAACACGGGAATCATTCTCTCTTCGTTTCGAGTACTGGAAATTTCTTCTCTCCTTTAATTTTTGCTCTTATGAATCCATCTCTTTCCTTTTCTCGTACAACTGAGGTCGGTACTTCTGTGACCATCTTGATGTATCGTTCCATGGCTTTATTATGGCTGCAAAAATGAGTAATTGTTTGAAACTTTTCTCTCTCCATTAAATCACGCTGCAACTTTTCTGTACTGATGCATCGTGTTGACGGTGGCTCCTCCAATTGCCTATCTTGGCAATTTATCTTCAGGCGATAGTCAGATGCATTGAACTTCAATTTCTACATTATTACTTTCTCATGAAGCTCTCGAGTTGGTTCTAGATTTCAAAATACTTCTTATGAATGATACAATCATATAGATACTTTCCCAAAAAATTAAGATAAATTGTAGACAGGGTTATCAAGAACAATGCGTATTTGGCCAATTCGGAGAACCTTCTTTTTTCAATGATTAGCGATGAATCCCCCCGAAATCAAAGAACTGTAGATTTCGAAATTTAGAACCGACTCAAGAACTCCATGAGAAAGTCATAATGTAGAAATTGGAGTTCGATAAACCTGCCTATCACCTGAGGATAAATTCCAAAAATAGGGAATTGGAGGAGCCACCATTGACACGACGCATCATTACTGAAGAGTTGCAGCATGCTCTAGTGTATATATAAATTTTTCAAACAGTTACTCTTTTTTGTAACCATACTCAAGCTGTAGAGCGATACATCAAGACGGTCACTAATGCCTCTGCTTCAGTTGTCAGAGAAATGGCCAAAGATGGATTCATAAAAGCAAAATTGATAGAAGGAAAAATTTACAGTATTCGAAGGGAAGAAATATTTTGTCCAGTGTCAAAGGAGAACTTTGCTCATCAATGGTTTTGAGGTCGGGATGGTTGGGGTGGAAATCGATGTACAGCCACCTTAACGTGGATAGATCTGGATTTGTTTCAAAATACTTTGAAATAAACTAAGACCCGTCCTCAGCGAATTTTAGTAATGTACCTATACAAATGTCAATTGGATATCTTTAAAACCATTTTTGGGCACTAGCTGCAGAAAAAAATCATGTGTTGCCAGCTTGGAATTTGATAGTAGTTTTCAGAACAATAATGATTACATCACTTTATCGCCAATTGAGGTGAGAAGGAATAATTTCGTAAGTTTTTTTTTTAATTTGAATTTATGTAAAAACTACCATTGAACGATATTTTCATGCTGCTTGTGGCAGATGAAGATGAAGACACAATGATTTCAAATTTGAAAGCTAATTATAATCAATCTTTTTAATTAAATTTATCACTAATGCAAAATCATTAGACGAAATTTACATTTATGGGAACAAATTTAATGGCATGAAATTGTTCACAAATTTTCGATCTTTCGAAGCTCTGGTGGCAGATGAAGAAGATGTAACAATGATTTCAAATTTGAAAGATTATTATAATATACCTTGCTAATGAACTTTATCACTAATTCGAAATTGATGGACTATTTTTTTTTTTTAATGGCAACCAGTTTTTCATAATTTTTCGATTTTTGAAGCTCTGGTGGCAGATGAAGATGACATCCGACAGGTCTGATATTTTTTATACCTTCAAACTAAGTGTGCCAGGAACTTTTCGGCACGAATGCAAATTCGAATTCGAAAAAAGTAGAAAAAACGCTCCACCCTAATGCAAAGTTATTCTCGAAAACTTAATGCCGGAGTTATGCGATCAAAAATTTATCAACTCGTACGTTATATGTGTTCAATTTTTCGGGAATATTTTAATGCATATTACTATACCACCCAATATTAGTTTAGAGTATAATATAGTATTGTTACGACATTTAATTAATATATAATTAAACTTTTTCAAAAACATAACGATTTACCAAATAAACATGTAAACATATTTTTTTCTAGTATATTTTGCATATTTTCACAATTAGTATTAAAACTTTTTTTGTATTTAGTAATATTAATTTCAATGGAATATTTTTGTGTTAATCACTGCTAACTTCTTTAACAAACAGATCTCGAAGAAAACACGCTTATTATGGATACATTCTATACGATTTTTTTTATTAATCTAATATAATCAATAAAAATTGTAATAGTCTATTGTACTTGGTAATTCAATAATTCATCGATAATCAATGATCCATCGGATCATACTTTTAAAATTAATATATTTAAATTAATCAATATATTACGCATTCTCAATCAAATAATCTAAAATGAACACATATGTATATTCTAACTGAAGCATTTATATTAAATATTATACAACATCATGTATTCAAGACACTTAATTATTATACACTTAATTATTATTCTGTTTTCATATTTGAAATTAGCAGTTCTGATTGAAGTCTCGAGTTCGAACCATTAACTGATGTGAAAGTTTGATTGCAATGCCAATCAAAAAAGTGATGCTTAAATAAACCCAATATTCTTGGCAATGATAAACGGTGGAAAACACTCACACAATGAACATTTCATTTGAGACTCTTCTCCTCCTGCCTCTAAATTTACACCTACAACTGTTAAATAGGAAACATTTGATAACTATATACGAAGTTCTTATACGGTGGTGATAGTTATAAGTTCGATTGATATATATATTTTTATATTTAAAGAAATTAGTTGTCCCAACATGGACACTTAATGACACAAACTGTAGCAAAATATGCAGCCATAAGTTGAAATCGAATTACCTACATATTTTTGATTAATTAGAAATTTCTTTTATAACATAAGAACATTTCATCTAGCTGATCGAATCCAACTAATATTATTATTATAATTTTAATTCTTAACGATAGGATTTGATTACTAAATATATATATCATCACAGAAGGAAAGAACAAAATTTTGAACACAATTCTAAATTTCGTGAGTGAAAAAAATTGAATATGAATACCAAACAATAATAATTGATGCTCTAATTTTATAAATGGGGGATCAAATTTTTATTTTTTTATTGAGTGAATTAAGAAAATATGATTCTCAGTATGATTAATGTAACAATTTCATTTCAAGTGATCTAAAAATTATTTGTCTTTGAATAAAACAGGAGACGAAAGTAAAGATTTAAATGTCACAAAATACATCACGAAATTTTCTTTCTATAGATAGTGTAAACAATGAACAATTACTCTTGATCATCTAACTAATATTAATCTCATCATGAATTGGGAGTATTATGAAGCGGTCTAAAAATCAATGGACTCCATTTCTTCCTTCATTAGCCAGTTCATTACCCTAAAAGAACGGGAATTTGAAATGAAATTTTCTCATTCTAGCCCAGATTTAGATTAATTAGATTAATCCAATTGAGAGTATAATGTCATGGTGTTATTGGATTATACTTGCATGTACTAACAATAGTAAAAGAATTTGATGACATTCCAAAATATTTGTTATAGTAATAAATATACTAACAATTAAACATTGAAATTTTGTGTGATTCATAATATAAATTTGTATTGATCATAAACAAGGTTTCACTAATCAAATTATACGAAAATATAAAACTAACCTGTACGACTGGATGTTAATCACAGATCTTCACATTTCAGACCGATGTGTTGGGTAGCAAGTCTCAGTAATCTTTATTTTCATTTAATATTGTCAAACTGTACATTATGAAGATTTATATAAATATTCACTGCCTATAGAATAAACAAAAGAATCTATCACCATTGTCTGATAGTCTTCAATTATAAATTATACACTTTTAGTGGTATTAATTTATGAATCAATTAAACACTTCTATGAAACTTTCAAAGTTTTGAAATGAACTTTTCACTCACTTTTAATTTTTAAGTAAATAATTTAATCTGTAGAAGAAGGTTTCATATTAATATTTTGAATAAGATAATCATTGGACACATTTATAAGAATTGATAGAAAATGAGGACAACGGGGGTAATTTAGTATTTTAATTTAATGGGGGTTATTACTATTTTAGAATATGGTCATGTTTTCAATTATACAGTTTTACTTTTATCTTCAAACTTTTTGTTATCAGAGATTTTGAGTTTTAATACGTTTCAATCTGTTGTGGTTGGAGCCATGAAAAACATTGAAACATCTTTATAGAACTAAAAGTTCAAAAAACTATACGTGAAATGCATTCATAAATAATAGGAAAAATATGAACATAGGACATTTGAAATTCATCGTTCAAGACTGTATATAAGTGTTGAGTACACTTTTAGGGAGGTAGAATATTGTGAATTGATATCAGAGATTGTCACTAGTTTCCAGAATGTAGGAATAATGAACACTTAAATGACTTAGTGTTTTACTATCATTGTCTAAATGATGAACTCAATAGATCTAATGTTCCAACTTATATTAACTCTAGCCGTGAGGAATAAAAATAACTCGTTGCTATTTAGTTAAAGATGATACGTTTGTGTGATGTCACTTATTCATGTTAATATATGAATTCGCTTGAAATCTAACCAATAATGAAAATCAGTCTAGCAAGATGACTTAGCAATCTCAGGTATTCATGACAGTCTATTGAGATGCCAAGCTTATACGAGTTACCAATTGCAATCAGTCTACGGAGATGACAAAGAATCTTTCACATACTAATTAACAAAAATCTACGGATCGAATAAAATAGAGAAGAGTCATAATGACTCCTCTCAATTTAAATTTATATAATTACAACTTTTATTATAATAGAGAGATTTTCCTCATATTTCATCGAATTTCAAGTGAGAAATTAGTGATGCTACTATTAAGATTTTACCTTATTAATTAATTAGTACTAGCTAATACGAATTCAAATGCAATTTATATATTTCATATGATAATCATGCTCTTCATGATCCATTCATGCTACGTCAGAAGTTTGTTTTTATTTTATCCTCCACAGAGTATCTATAAATCTGTGAATAGCGTCTCATAAATAGAGTAGCAGTGCAATCTGCTGTCTACACAGAGTTTGTGAAGAGCTCAGAGGAAGACATTAGCTACATTTGGCAGAGAACATTAGAGAAAATTACCCAATTGCAGTAGTGTTTATAGAGAACATCACATGTAATAATTTTGTCAATAATAATTAATCATTACTTTGTATTTTCGAAATCGATTTAAAATTAATGTAAATATGTACGTTTAGCTAATTTCACCTCTTCCATCACTGCCATTATTTTACTAATGCTAATGTTCACACTGCTCCAAAACATTGGGTGAAGTTAAATTTTGGATATTTGGTTTTTATTTTTAATTTACATAAATTTTCTATTAATCTTACATTATTCTATATTTTCGATATGATGATATCACAATTTCACAAATAGATACAAGTTGCCAATAAGATGCTGTAAATCTGAATAGTTAGTTTCCATTTCCATTTCCTCCATTGAAATTAGCCATCACTAATTTGTATCAATATCCTTCCTATGATTTTTTCCTTAATTGACTTCATTTCCGTCCTTTTTGTTGTTACTGTTAGTTGTTCTTGAACTGAGAACCATTCGTACTTCGCTAATAGAATAATGTTCAATAAAATTCGCAATTCATTAAAATTGTGAAAACTTTTAGAGAACTTATATCAATTGGTTAAATTTGGAAGAAAGAACTTGGAACTTGATTCCAATTGAACCTAGTTGCCAGAAGTTTCACACTTTATTTTATCTGAAACTAATATATAAAAATAATTCTGTACACTGTGAATCTGATGCTTTTAAGAAGTGTATTCTTTCATTGTTTTCCGATAATTATAACACTGAAATCACTTGAGAAGGGATCGATGGAAAAAGTTAACTCATTCCAAAAGTTTTGTTGGTTTGTTGCAGAACTTTTGATCTTTATTGGTGGTCAGAGCATCACGATCTATTTAAAATTTTCAATAGGATGATTATTTGAAATTGGTTTGGTTTTTATCCTTCAACACTAAAAGGAGAGTATCTAGGTATCTGCAATCAATCAATTATTTCTTTATCGGAATAAGTATTTTCTCAAAATCAAATGAGAATTTTTTTTTTCAAGTATTGATAACCTAATAATAATATTATAACAGTCGAAGATTGATTTTATATAAATGAATAACTCTTACTATAGAACTTGCTTAAATTTACATTGACAGATAGCTCTAAATAGTTCAACATCAAAATTCTATTTTTCCCCTTAATGGTGATAAGTTGATAACTCTATAGATTTTAGGACGTACTGCTGACGGTACTCTGACTTCTGATTTCCCATCTATTGAGAGTCGCTATTGTCAGATTTATTGAACCTGAACTCAATCGGAAGCTAATAACTTCAGACAATATCTTTCAATGCATCTACTAATAAACGAATAACAAAAGGTGGTCTCACTGAGTATATGTAGGTATGAAGATAGCATGCCTTGTAAGGAAAAGTGATGCACCCCTGTCACTCGGTAAAATGGGGTTGATTGTATGCCCCTCCTCCAATGCTCAGTGCTAATCGAGTAAAAGTCGAGGGAGGAGATGTTGTTTTGTTCTGTTTGTAGCTATCACAATTTTGATAACAAATTTATAAACTATAGTGACAATTGTGATGATATTTTATTCCTGAAAACATATTGTTTACTAATAGTCGCAATTGGTGAGATTTATGAAAACATATTTTTTAGTTGGCTTCTCATTCAGTTTCATTATATTTATATTAAAAGGTAAATTAAAATGGTTGAACAATCATAATTGTTTTAATCACAACTCATTTTTTACACTACTTCCTGGCTTAGAGAATAATGCTATGGTAGGCTTGCATGCTTCGTTAACTACCTCCTGTCATTTTCCTCTTAAGAGTTTTTGCTAGGTAGTAATTTAGGTTTCATTTATTGACTCATTTTCTTCTTCCATTTGTCAGTTCCATCTTTCCCAATCCACATTTTTTTAAATCTGCTTTTCTGCATACCTGAGCTTGGCCAACGAATCGTGGAAGATGAATTTGTTCACGGCGCCATTTTCCTTTCTGACTGCCTCTTCGAGTCCCTTGTATTTAACTTCCTTTTGACGTTAGTGATATAGTTTTTGGTTCCGAAACAGACTTCAATTCTTTGAGTCATAAGATTCGAGAATAAAAAAGTACCAAGTTGCATAGGTGTTTTTTATCATTATATTATAAACTCAATAGTACTGAATGTAAATGAAAATAATATGCTGCATTATAAGGTGGGATATTTTTAATCCCACCATGCAACTTGTGTTCATGAATGATATTTTTATGGTTGTTTACATATTATCCCACCATGTAACAAATGTTACAAAATAGGTAAGTTAAACCCCTTACATATATTGATTGTGTTTGTACATAAAATACTTTTATTAATTATTTACTTCCGTTGTATGGTAATTAATTCATATATTTTCTCCATGCTGATCAGATGTTAACAAGACTTATAAGTATATTTATATTTTGCATTCAATCTAATAGAATGATCAAGTCGTGACGTCACACTAAGTTTTTGGATATACGTGTATGGGCCATGCTTATTTTTTCTGAAAATATAATTTAACCTCAAACTTTCGTGCAATAAATTAGTCGAAAATAGTCAGTAGAATTGTTTTTCTTTTTGAGAAGTATATGCTTTGAACCATGGATAAATTCTTATATTTTTTATGGTTTAATAGTATTCTTAATGTGAATTTATTATGAATTGAGCATACATTCTCTCTGTTCATCTTGTTATTACAGATATAAAATTATAGTTTTAGTTAGATGTCAAAGCAAAGTTAGTAGTTAAATCATACACATTTTCATCATAGATATTGTCTGTATTCGTCATTTAAGTAACTATCAAATCTTTAAAAAGAAAGGTTTCAAGAAGTGCATGAGGTATAGAAAGGTGCTAAAATGAGTAGTGTCTCACACGAACATCCCCTCCCTTCCATGCATTCTGTTTTATTGGTTTAGACCACAGTATAAAAAATATGCATATCACTGACAATAGAATGATAAGTAGTGACAATTTAGGTTTTAGAGTGTTTCTGTGATGACGTAACGTACACTAAATGTCTCGATTGTCACTACATATTCCATATACTGGTGTTTAGACACGTCCATGGAGCCACTTATGGCATCACTTGTGCCTCTGCTATGCTACCTCCATCTTTATACATATACACTCAGTGGGTGGTCCATTATTTTATTTTATATAATGATATATACACTATACAGTGCATCAGAAAAAGTCTGAAGGAGTTTCAAGTTTAAGATATCTCATTCAGGTATATTTTACCATAGAATAAGTATTGAATGAGGGAAGAATTCAAAGAAAAATTAGAAAATTAGTTTGATTGTTGTGAAATTAAAGTCGATATGTATCAAAGTATTTACTAGTGATAAAACAAATAATTACACTGTAGACTGTACTTCATGAATTGTGTGCCAGATAATGCCAACAGTATTATTGTATAAAAACATAATCCATTCTTGTGAATGCCAGTACGATTGGTGGAAATGATCTCTCAGAATCTGAAAAGGAGAAAATCTCTTATATAGTAACTATTTAATTACAGAATTAAGAGTATGATTTTTCAGCAATATTTTCGACTGATTGTCAACTGTATCTGTTGAGAATTATTCAAGACAATTAAACGAAGTATCGTCTAAGTATAAACAGTCACGTCAATTCAATTCCTCTTGATAATATGAACTATATATTACTTTTCCAGTTGCTTATATAAATATATATACAATATATATACCCTCTTCGCATAGTTACCTCAATATTGGACTATATTTAATAATTGTTGCTTTTAACAGTAGCTAAATCGTACCAATAGTTTGTTAATTAAATTTAGAGCAGCACTGAAGTTAAAATTATCTCCGAAGTTTGGGACCTCATGAAAAGTGATTATTGTCTCCTTGGGAAGAGGTCAGAGGTCAATTTTCTAATATTTTATTCTTAAATTGTAATTAAGATTCATTAACTGTAGGTCAACCAACACTAATAATACTCTACTGTTTATACATATAAGAGGTAACTAAAACCTTCTCGATTGAGGTAGAGATAAATTAACACTTTGTATACTTGTAGCTATAAAATCTACAGACCGGTTTGTTATGAAGTTAATTATTTTGTGACTTTGAAATAAAACAGTGTCATTGGATATTTCCCTTCTGCTCAAATGTTTGTGGTTTTAGAATGGTTGTTTGACAACAATATATATTGCTTTATTAAGAGAGTTGATAAGACTTTCAAACTCTATTACATATAATGCATTTGGTGAGGGTAATTAACCACCTATTCTGTTTTCTCTAGACCAGAGGTTTTCTGTGGTTTACTTTATAGTAATAACGAGCTCTTGAGGTTTTATGTATCCTAACAGATTTCAAGTTTGATGTTTCTTTTATGTGAGAGTGTAATTGGTTTAAGTCGGAAATATAGGAATTATTTCTGAATTGGTCAGTTTCTATTAGTTGAGGGTAGAATTAGGGACAGCCTTCAGGAGGGTTGAGAAGCAATCGGAGTTGGAAAAGTGAGATCAGAGGCATCTTATATTTGAATTTGGGTGGAGTTTTAGATGAATCTTGGGAGTATATAAGCGGTGGATTGAGATTATGAGGACACTCACTCACTCGACCTCTCTCTACTCTGTCGGTAGTCACTATCTGCTTACGAGAGAGTCTTAAGTAGTCTTTTCTCACCCCAGCCTTAGGTAACCATCGCAGGACTTAGTCGATGAAGATCTCCGCCCGTCATAGTAGGGGAGATAGGATCCTTAGCAAGTGGCTGAACCTTGCAATTCAATGGATCTCGGAAACAGAGGTTTTATTCTTTACGGCAGAGTCAAAGCCAAACGAGACAGGATGAGGGAACCAGCAATTGAAGTCTATTGCAGAATAGTTTCTGACGTTGCAGAACAACTTCTGACGTTGCAGAACAACTTCTCATGTTGCAGAGCAGACATTCAATAAGCAGTAGGAGTCTGAAGCCAGAGTCACCATCATAGTACCGTGATTGCACGGGTTATCGTCCACGTCAATTAGCAAAGTTCCAGTGGAAGACTGCAGCCGTTACTAACACACTAGAACAGTGGTTCCAAATAGTTTCCAGCCGCACCCAATCCATTAGAAATTCAGTAACCCCCATCCGTATTTCCTCAGTGATTGTGTCAGTGTTTATTTGTGACAGGTATACTCTCAACCCCCAATGATTGACCCATGTTGCAAGTTAAACTCCTCCATAGGTAGATATCTGATTAATTGAATTAAATGTACGATGTTTATGTAGGATTTACTATTTCTTGAACCTTTTGTCTGATCTCTTACTTAATTAGAGTACACCTAATTCAAACTATGAATTTGTTTTCTTTTACTTTGTTATTTTGGTACGATATTTAATTTGATGTTATTTAATGAAGTGATGGAATTAATGATTATTATTGACAAGTAACGTAAACAATGAATTAAACAAACAAATTGATTATTCTTTCTATGAAGAATCGTAACCCACGTAATTAAATGGCCGCTTGGTACTAATTTATAACCACGCTACCATGTGAGAGAAAGAACTTAACTGCTGAAGATATTGAATATGAATATTGGAGATAAAGAATGCCGTTCGGCAATAAAGAGAAACACCACCCCCCTAAGGGACAACACTCCGATCATACAACTTCAATGTATGATATTACTTCAGTATTTGATGAATATTGTCAAGAAAAATATGATTCTATTTATTTAAATGGAGAATCGTAATTTTGAAAAATAGTTAACTCTCCTTCAATATTAATAGGACATCAAAATATACTATTAAATGATTTTTATTTTATATTTTTATTTTATACATTTTTCTAAAATGCTTTCAAAATGAAATCATATTATTGAAAATCGAATATCTAATTATTTCTGAGTAAATTGAAGTAATCAAGTTGAAACGTACGTACTAAATATCTAAAAACATATTATTAAATAAAAATGATGCTTGCGATTAAACAATACTAAAAATCAATAATCCATTTCATGATTGCTATATTGCTAATCCACTTAATATTGATACTCTTCATTAATGGTTCATTTATTCTCTAAAATAATACCATACTATTTCTCTTCTCTTCGCTAAGTCTACTTTCGCTAAGTAGTGTTCAACAACTAATCCTGCCAAAAATAGCAACTCTGAAAATAGAGTGCACATATCCATTCAACAATGTGTTCTAAATTGCCTCAATGATACAATGAAATCAGTTAAAAATATTCAGAGTAAAGCAACCACTTAAAACTTTACAATTTTCACCCACTCAATTTAGGTAAACGCCGTCAAAGACAGTTTGAAAACACAGCATTGGAAGGGAAAGTGCCTTAGGTTATTGTACACTGAAAAATATATTTGAATGATAAATATTGCTGACATTGAAATGATATGGATAATAATATTGATAATTTCAAGATATTGTATGATGTACAAAAAAATACTTAGAATTGTTATCTATAAAATTAGATATCATAACTGAAAATTAGTTCAGCAATCTGGATATTTTATATATATAAATTAGGTTATGAAATTCTTTTTACCATTAAATACATCTACATTCTGAATTTTTGTTATTTATAATTTATATTTTCTTTTAAAGTAAATGTTCGAAGTAACCACCTAGTGAATTTATACAATGAGAATCTTTTTCCCAGTTATGTGCACTATTTTTCTCAAAGCTTCTTTACCGATGATTTCTGTAAATCTTTTGAGGTGAAGAAGGAGACCACAGATTATATTTTCTTTGGATTTGCCTTATTCAGAAATGATGAAATGTGTTCAGAATGAAATGTTCCGATTTAAAATATATTGTCACCTTGGATTTGAGGTGTCATTTTTCTTGCTCAATGTTATATAAGAAAACAACTGACAAGGTTTAGGAAATAGTGATATAAATAATCATAATTAATGCAATAAAATTTGTTAGATTGGTTTCTGCCAAACTTTGTAATGACGTAATTTTAAGCACCATTTGTTTTTGGAATGCAAATGTTGAAGTCATACCCCGAAGATGGTAATATTTGAGATTCGCCATTTGGTGAATTGAACATTCGTTCAATTGGTAAATTGATTATTTGTTAAAATGATAATTAAGAAGCTTCATCTTATTAGCAAAGGATGGTAATAATAATTTTTGTGTAAGCTTGATAGATTTTCAACAGTAAAATCAGATTATTGAATATTAAATAATTTGGAATCTTTTTTAATGAATTAAGATGATATATCCCAAGTTATTTACAATAAATAAATATAGAGAATAACATTGAAATCAGAGCATCATGACATGGCCGATCATATTTGAAATGGAGACATCTTGATTAGGATATCTTCTAGTTGAAAATATTTACAAAATGACCAATTTGGATCTTATCTATCAATAGACTATTACAAGATAACATAATACTGAAAACCTGGTATTTTGTGTATTCTTTACTACAGATAAATTATAAAAACTAAAAATATTTTATTTTTCTACTGAAGCAAATGGACGAATCACAACCTTGCATCTCACGACTCGAAACTTTAAATCCAAATTTTATAGAAAATGTTATTCAGGAATATCTTTGGATTTCTTCTCCACAGTTTTCTTCTCCACAAAATGCATTAGTTTGAGAAATATCGTCTCTAGTTATTTGTGACAATGAAGTAATATCCGGTAATTTACTCGATTTAATTTCCTGTGTATTTTATGAATAACATTTAATTAGTTACTGAATCATTGAAGCCAAACTGATATCAATAAACAATCAGTTCTGAAATGTAAATCTACTTATACATGAAATTCTTGTATCGTTTCCTCAGGTGCACTGATAACTGGGCCCAAGACAATTGGTCCAAGTCCCGGACAAATTCGAGTCCCAGACAATCGTCCGGGGTTCAGCAACTTTCATTGAAGTATCTATTTTGTGAAATATGTTAGCTCATTGGTTTATAAAATGATAATGTATATTTTATATGTCATCAAATTGCTGGTGATTTATCAATTAATTAAAAAGAATGACAGTTTATCACAACATCTCCCCAACATATGTTTTCCAATTTAATGATTTATATATAATTCAGTTGACATGTTTACTAATGATATTTTTTTCAAATTTCAAATCATCACGGTGAGTAGACAGTATAAATTTCAATCCTAAGTCTATCTTCAATTAGTCTTTTGCAATAGTTGAGTCTGTTTTGTACTCGTGACATCTAGTTGACATTCAAAAAGAGATTATTTTAAAATATTTGAGAGTTACAGGAGTAAACGTGACTGATAAAATGTGTAGGAGTGAGTTAAGGGGTACATGGTTTTTGAAAAAAAATTATCAATTGAATTGGTGCCCTGATATGAGATTTAATTTTACATAGTTTTTGTCCATGTCATTTTTTCGAGTCGACCCATAAAAAACAAGTTATTCGAATTTCGAACTGTTTTTGAAAAATCCGAAGCTCTTACATTTTTGAACATACGGCATTAGGGTTTCTGCGTTCGATTCTCCACGGAATTCTTTACAAAATTGCGCAGCGGAAATTTGATTTTCGGAAAAAAAATTGTGAAAGAAAATTAAGGGAATATATATTTTTTCAATATTTAAAATTTTGAAAGTTTTAATAAATTTATTACATCAATAGAATTAAAACTAAATAATCCTTACAAAATATAGTCAGTAGGAATGGCAATACAAAAGAAAAGTAAAACTCGTAAACAGCAACTGTCGTAATATACAAATGGGAAACACTGAATGAGAATTTACATAATTATTAAAAATGAGAAAAAAGAGGAGCTATGTAAAATTCATGAGTTAAAAGTTGTAAACTCTCAAAGTAGATTCTATATTTGAAAATAATTGTAGTTTGGGTAAAATTACTTAATGTTTAGTAAATAGTCAAAGATTCTTAGTGGTAGATAGAAAAATTACTTTTATTTGATTTATGAATATATTTAATTTCCCAATATTTTTCAACAAAATAATTGTATATAACAAATAAATAATTTAATTATTTGTGCTCAACTTCTTGCCACAAGTTATATTTTTGGAGCTAAGAATGACATGTTCTAATTATGATTTTTTATAGTAAAACAATTTGTACAAATTCTATTAAAGTAATTCAATTTCTAGTATATATTTACTATAAATTTCAATAGCCGCTTGTCGGCATAAATGAATGCTAGTTACGTGTTTCCGTCGATGGTATTTCGTCATTCATTTCTATATCGACAAAAATATCAATAAATTATTGGTTCGTGTTGGCTCACCTGAAACCGATATGCCTTCATTGGTATTTTGTCAAGTGATTTCGTGAAAATTGCTTTACTAATTTATTCTTATTTTTCGGTATAGGTTTCCAGTGAATTGAAGGAAAAAAAATTAAGGTGGAATGATTATATTAAATAAAAAATGATTATATTATTTTTTTCTATACTCTAAAAAAAATAGTATTTATTGATATTTCAGAAATAAGGATTCCAACAGTTTAGTATTTTTTCGTAATTTGAAAAATTTAACTAACAAATTCACAAATTGCAATACTATTTTGAAAAAAATACAAACTGAATAATAATACAGCACACATACACTCTCAAAATCTTAAGGTCTTTGTTGGTTTATAAAATTTTATAATCTTCAAATATCAATGGTTAAATACAGAGTAACTTCTCCACTTGTTTCCTTTCTTATATCGAATGTTGTGCACATGTAGGTTTCTAAATTTTGAAAGGAATGCACGCGTCTTTACATGTTTAATGTAACTGCTCCTGTAACAATTTTGTGCAAATTCTTAAATGAAAATACAGTTATTGATGAATCGATTATTCATTTGATTGAATTTAAAAATATATCTGAATATTCAGTGAATATTGATGTGGAAGAATATTTTATTGATGCATAAGGAAAAGGCTTGGAAAATCTTGTATCGTGTTGGAAAGTTAAATCTCGATTCAAAATATTAAATACATTCTCAAATGTATTATGTTTTGTGTACTATGAATACATTCGATTTTATAAAATCAAAATCTTGAAAAGAAATCTTCAAATTAAAGAAACAGAGCAGTGAAAAGAGATCGTATATTGCTACGAATATACAATAATTAAATGCAACGTAAGAGTAAATCACAATTTACAATTTTTTATGCAATACAAAATACCTTTTTAAACTAATACCACGCAATAATAATGAGTCCTATCAATGCAAACTATAACATAGAATTTGCTATTCAATCTCAATAAGTGGGATATTATTGATATAAATATCATTACATGCATAAATGCATAAATAAGCTTCTGCATTCATGGTACTCCTTATTTATTTGAGCAGTGAGTGTGAAATACATTTCTTAAGAGTATTACCTTTAGGCATCTGATTCCAATAATTCGGTAATAACAATTATTGAGAAAAATGACGGAATGGATTGTTAGTTAAATGTTAGGGGAGAAGATGAGATACGGATAATAGGGCTATCGAAGTTGATGATTTTGAAATAAATAAGCCCTTAATTATATATATGAAATAAGCCTTAATATAGAGACGAGACCAGTTCAATTATAAAGACGAAACAGGCCTAATTATATAGACAAAACAGGCCTAATTATATAGACAAAACAGGCCTAATTATAAAGACAAAACAGGCCTAATTATATAGACGAAAACCTAAAATGTGTTCATCATTTTATGGAATAATCATTTTCAATTTATATATTTAAATAAATAAACTTCAGAAACACGCACTATCTGCAATTCAATTACATATGTTATTATTAAATATGTCAAAATTGTGAATATAGTATCCTAGAAATGGGGTGTAACCATTTGCTGAAATATATTTCATTCCTACTGTAACCTTAAATCTGAATTCATTGATGTAAAAGTTATATATACATATTTCTAGTTTTTTCATTTCTAATAACAAACTTTCCTATTTTACCTCAAAAACTAATCAATATAGAAAATGAAAGGGCTCCATTTGATACAAAAAAGATTTATTTCATGAATGTGACTAAAAAACAGCACATAATAACACAAAAATATCAGTAATTCACCAGGAACAAATTATATGGAATAACAAGAACATGCGACTGTGTAATCAAATTATTGGATTGTCATCTTAAAATACCACAAAGAATGAAATGGTGACAAAATAATTTAAATAACACGAATGGCAAAATTTTAAAAATAAAAGAAAACTTTTCTAATAATGGATATCCTCATGTTATAATTTGAATTCAATTTAGTTATTGAGGAGATAATTCCAACATATTCTATATCATGAATGAGATTTTTAAATATCATATCCTAATTCGAATTTTTTTGTTGATTCATTTATTCAGGATATAATTTTAATGAATATTTTGGTTTATAATTATTAAGCAATTCACTGCAACGTTATATATTTCATATTCGAAATATAAAAAGGTAAAATGAAGGATGTTTTAAACATTTCAGGTTGCTTTGAAATAGTTAAACCTGTCCATATCTTCTGATAACATAATTGCGTACATTTGAATAGTACCTAACTATACGTAATAAATAAAATATAGTATAAATTATGCTATTCGTTCAAGTCAAACTACTAAATCTTCCTCATTTTCTCCCCGTGAAATATTCCCCAAGTTTCATGGTGGGTAAGTTACAGCGATGTGAAATTCATGGAGTATCGAAGGTAGGAGAGTTCCTCTAACTTCTTAAAATGTGGCCGATTAATATCCACAGAGTGAGATGGACAAAAGTTACGGAACTATTGGGAAGGTGCAAGGAAAAGTAATGTAGTTGATATTAATTAAAAAATTGAGTTATGGACACTCTAGTGACTATGAAGGTTATGACAAACTTTAATTAATATTAATTTTCACTTCAATTTAGTTACAATTTGATTTTTCGTAATTAACGAAAAAATGCAACTATTTTATATTAGTTCCTCGTCAAATTCTTGCCATACTCACTATTCAATAAAATTTCCCTCATATTTTGAGTAAAGGAAATCGATTTTAAATACGTGTGAAATAGGTTGATATGAAAAAAATTCCATATACTTTAATGTTCTCGATAAAATTACTTACTTTTCAGGATAAACCACTCCACCATATTTTCTTCCTTTCAAATTCATAGACAAATATTATTTCCTTTTCCACAGATATGATTACAATATTTTAACAAATTTTTTTTGAATAAACTTCCAGACTCTATGTAATTCCTCGCATCGCCACTCATCTCACTAGCTGCAGAGGTAACGCACACTCACCATAACTTTACGGAGTCTACTATCCGACTGAATCTGAGTGAATCCTTTTAAACATTTTGGATATTTAACGTAGGAGGACGCAAGGAAAATAATTCATGAATAATGTAGTTTTGGAAATGAATTGAATTGAATTGCAGTAAGGAAATTAATGACAGCTCAAATAGTTCTAAATATTTTATTTTTTCAATTTTTGAGCTAAAAATCTTTATAACTATCTCGATTTTATTTTTGGAAAATTTAGAAATGAATACTATAGAAAAGTAAATTATTTTTTTCATACTGGATATTTTTGTGAAAAAACAACATCTGTCATCCAATTATGAATTAAAAGAGAATCCTAATTCTTTTATTGATATATCTAATTAAAATGAAAGTGAATATTCAATTGCTAATTTGATTACCAAAGTTAGTTATTTACTAAATCAAGTTCAATACTAAATTTATATTTTAGATTTGAATATCATTGTACATATTTCAATTACCAGAATAACGATCACGTTTTTCTCCTAATTTTAACCTCTAATTCTGTTTATGCATTTTTGTGAGTACAATGCCTAATGTATGCAGAACAACAATCTTTTTCTTTGCGTATCTGATTGTGTTTGGAATACAAAGTCAGTCTCTGGAGCTACGGGAGATGTCTCCTAAACATTTGGAGATACGACCTGGAAACGGGTTACAACAAGGACAATGAGAAAAGATTTTGGTATTCAGAAGGAGAAAAGTGAACTTTTATTGGAAAATATGGGATCAGAATGAGATGAAGTTCTTATTAAACTCAATATAATAAAATTAATTATTGAATATAATATATATATGTTTGGAAGGTTCTTTTCATTCTGTTAATCCTGCTGAGTTATTTTATGTTCCTGAAGAATTATAAACTGCACAAAATCAGACAATTTCTGATGTTCAGTGTTTCTTATAATCAAATTACAGCTTCAGACGTCAGGCTTATGGCTCATAATATCTAGAAAGAAATTTACTAAAGTTTTATAAGTTACATATATCTCTCTCGGAGAAGATTACAAATAAAAATAACCAATAATCTGATACGTTAGAAAGTTGCAATCTGCTATAAGTACAGATTTAGAAACTTTATCTGAAGTTGGGAATGCGAGAAGTAAATAAAACGTATCACTATAT
The DNA here is from genome assembly GCA_947561585.1 of Caprella mutica. NCBI lineage: Eukaryota > Metazoa > Arthropoda > Malacostraca > Amphipoda > Caprellidae > Caprella > Caprella mutica. The sequence continues at coordinate 317,101 of CANNZV010000077.1, read as the reverse complement.
AATTGTGAAAAATAAATGTTCTTTTGATAACTTAGAAACTAAAACTATATAGTTTTTCATTCGATATTTAATCATAAAAATTTGTGGCGATCTATTTAATCTTATTATACAGTATGGGCAACGAAAATGTTTCCGCTTTTTTAAATGCTTGTAAATCGTTAACCAATGGACGAAAAAATATAACTTGTCTCTTTTTCTCTGCCTCTTATTGTACTATTAATTGGTAAAAACAATTTTGAACTGATGGACATAGTTTAACAGGTTGGAGTGGAACTAGTGTATTCAAAACCAATAAATTTCATACTTTCATTGTAATACTAAAATATTTTATTATATATATATTGTACATTTGTAGATAGATAATATTTTGGTAAGTAAGTGCAAATCATTAACATTTGGTGCAATTTAATGTACATAACAATCTGTGTAATTACCGTTAATTTCACTTGAGGGAATTATGACTTTAATTCAAGACAACTCGGAAATTTATATGAAAACATTTTGATATGGTGAAACGAAATGTTATTATATATTTATATATTTAAATTATTATTTTCTCAAAATTTCCAAGCAATAACTCGATTGTCGACAGAAAAAGAAGTATGACCGTTGATTTAATATATTATTTTTAATTAATAGCTCGTTGTTGAATAAAATTTGAAAGCTAGTGCAATAACACCATTATTACATTCAAAAATTAGTCAAATGAACCACAAAGAAATTCATTCACTTTCTTTTGATTAAAATAATTCAGATATGAAAAGCAGTTCCAGGATTCTAATTCCACTTCAAAGGTCACTGATTAACAGACTAAGATATTCACATCTGGTAATTTAGGGTCAGGGAAATATTATTTTCTTATTCGTGAAGAATTCGAAGGTAGAATAAATGTTGAAAAATTGTGGATATAAAATAACTACTTTAAACTAGATTAATAAAGTTATGTTCACTGTGTATGTGAATATAGAATAACTTTGCCTTTTATAATATGAAGATAAATTACAATATATGATGTGTATCAAGTAAATATAACATTATTTAACTTTTAATTATTCACCACTCACCTAAATCTTCAGAGCAACTGCTGTTAGTCTGCCATGATGGATAGACATAACAATGCTAACCTGTGCCATCACTGAAACTTCTCTCATATATTTAATTGAATGTTCTTCAAAAAGAATATTGCAAAAGTTGTTAACTGACAGTTATTAACGAGAGTTATAATTTATTGTTAAGTGCAGTGAGGAGTATAAGGCCGTAAACATCAGAAAAGAAAAAAATCGAAGCCTATTCAGAGTTTAATATTGGTACTTTTATTATTGGTGTATCAAATTATTGTTCCTTGTAATATTCTTCCTAGAAATTCCGGAAAGAGAAGAAATAGCAGATTAGTTATGGTTTAATAAAGTAGTTTATGGTTTTATAAAGTAAAGTAAAGTAATGATTGAAAAAATGTAAATAAAATATAAAAAGAATTAAATTTTGTATGATTTTCAATAATAATAAAATTATTATTATTGAAAATCATACAACTTGGAATACTTGAAATTATTCAATTTGAAAAATGAAAAAATAGAGCAGCACAACATCGAACTCCACTGTACAAGTTTAGTTTAATCAAATTTTCAATTATTCACCCGTACATGGTTGCTCGCAAACTGCCTGTGTCCAGATTGCTGTCCCAAAATTTGGCCACCCTCAGTGTATGAGTTAAATATCACACAATTATGGAACAGTTTTTTTAAATTAGATAGTATGGCATATTTATAATTACGGAAAACCCAATCAAGTTATTTCAGTAGAAAATGTTATTAAAGTGAAACCAATTATGTCGAGCAAAAATCTGACTGATAAAATTCTTAGAAGCGTCCAAATTGTAGAAGCCGAATGTCAGTTTCGATCCGTAATTTAAGTACTCATTATTTTTTTTCTTTTGTTGGATATTATAGAGTCTAGACAAACCAATCTGGAAGACTATGCTTGAAATTATGATATTCTAAGATAACATAGAATGAATGCTTATTTCAGTCGATAATGATAGATGATGACCTGTTCATCAAAAATAATCATCTCAGTAATGAAATGAAACACTAATCAATTGAGAGCATTTCAATGAAGTGGTTATAAAAATTAAGTCATCCACTGATTGGTTCAACTGCTAACAGTAATTAGATTGGGATATTGATTAGTTTCCCAGGAAACATTGATATATTCCCGCATTATTCCCTCGATATCTATTTATTTCCTCATAACCCGCCATCGTTAAATGATATCGAGGCAATAATCCAGGGATTAGTGAAAATTAGTTGATCCTCTAACGATATCGAAGGAATATTCCAGGGATTAGTTAAAATTAGTTGATCCCCTAACGATATCGAGGGAATATTCCAGGAATTAGTGAAAACTAGTTGATCCCCTAAAGATATCAAGGGAATATTCCAAGGATTAGTGAAAATTAGTTGATCCTCTAAAGATATCGAGGGAATATTCCAGGAATTAGTGAAAATTAATTGATTCCCTATCGATATCGAAAGAATATTCAAGGCATTAGTGAAAATTAGTTGATCCCCTAAAAATATCGAGGGAATGTTTCAGGAATTAGTGAAAATTAGTTGATTCTAAACGAACGATATCGAAGGAATATTTCTGAAATTGCTGAAAATTAATTGAACTCCTAACGATATCGGGGGAATATTCCAGGAATTAGTGAAAATTAGTTGATTCTAAACGATATCGAAGGAATATTTCTGAAATTGCTGAAAATAAATTGATCCCTAATGATATCGAGGAAATAATCCAAGAGTTAGTGAAATTGCTTAACCCCCTAATGATATCGAGGAGATATTTCAGGAATAAATGAAAAATTAGTTGATCTCCTAACGATTTCGAGGGAATATTCCAGGAATTTGTGAAAATTACTTCATACCCTAACGATAACGAATTGATATTCCGGGAATAAATGAAAATTAGTAGATCTCATGACGATTTCGAAGGATATCCCAGGAATTTATGAAAACTAGTTGATCCCCTTCCGATTTCGATGGAATATTCCAGTAATTAGTGAAAATTAGTTGATTTTCTAACGATATCGAGGGAATATTCCAAGAAGTACTGAAAATTAGTAGATCTCCTAACGATATCGAGGGAATATTTCAGGAAATAGAGAAAATTTGTTGACCCCTTAAGAGTATCGAGGGAATATTCCAGGAATTACTAAAAATTAGTTGATTCCCTTACAATATCGAGGGATTATTCCAGGAATTGGTGAAAAATAGTTGATCCCTAAAAATTATAAAAGAAATTATTATAAAAGAAATAATCTATGAAATATGAAACTACATATATTTATCGATGATAAGTTAAAGATGCACTTGAGTTATCATATTGCATAAAGTTCATTAAAAATCCTACTTTTACTGTGTCCAGAATGGCCGAGTGGTTAGCGTCGCAAACAGGAGACAACAAGTTGCAAGTTTGAGACCCGGAAACACCATTTCATTTCTTTCTCAATTTCATTTAGTTTAATTTGTATATAACAATATGTATCATTCAACTAATTCATATATAGTCAAACGTACACGAACATATGCAGTATATGCTAGGAAATATTGATTTTGGTATCCTTCTTTACATATCCTTCCTCTATTCTAGATATCCAGGGAATAATTATGGAATATTAACATTCGATCACCTCGAAATTGAGGGAACATCCCCTCACCCTCCCAATTTTATTCCCGAGTTATCGAAGGAAAAATAACTTCTCTATCCCTAGCCCTTCCCTTGATATCAAGGGTATATTACAGGGGTCAAAATTCATGATTTATTAACTATTTTATTTTTGAACTGATCGTTCTGAAATTTCCAAGGTATATGTAACTTCGCAAAAGAAACACATTTTATTCGTTTATTTTTTTCGATTTTGTTTTTAGTTTTCGAAAAAAATATAGTTTTTAATTTTAATTTTTTTTTTTACAAATTTCGAAAAACGATCAGTGTATGAGTGTATATGGTAGGATAAAAACCAAGACAATTTAGAATCCTTGGAGCATTTCGAACAAATTGAATGATGGTTTTTTGAAATTTCCATCTGGTTTTTCTTTTATGAGCATTTTTTGATGACTAACTAAAATTTTAGAAAAAAAAATTCAAAATTTTCGATTTCGACCTGCGATAAAAAGAGAACGAAGGGGAAATTTGAAAAAAGCTTTGTTTCCATTGTTATGAATGTTCCAAGGATTCTGAAACTGTCGTTGGTTTCCCTTTAGCGTTAAACCTCATGGTTTTCTCGACTTTTTTAGTTGGAAAATACAATTCAATTTTTTTACAAATTTCAAAAGACGATAAGTGTATGAGTTTAAATGCTAGAATGGAAACGAAGACAGTTTTAGAATCCATGAAACATTTCAAACATATCCGATCGCTTTTTTGAATTTCTTCCTCGTTCTCTTTTTATCGCAGTTCAAAATATAAGATTTTGGATTTTATTTTGAGAATTTTAGTTAGTCATCAAAAAATGCTTATAAAAGAAAAACCGGATTGAAATTTGAAAAAAACCTTCAGATTTGTTCGAAATGTTCCAAGGATTTCAAATCTGTCTTCGTTTTTATTCTAACATATTATACATTACTCGTCCTTTGAAATTGTATTTTTTTTTAAATGTAAAAACTAATTTTTTTCGAAAACTAAATCTAAAATCAGAAAACTTACACGAATAATTTTTTTGTGCCGAGTTACATTATACTGTATAAATTTCAAAACAATTGGCTCAAGAATAAAAAAGTTTTTTTCGAAAGTGGGTTTAAAAAAATATAAATAGTCTGCAGGAATGAAAATACACAACAGTATTAAGCAAAAACATATTTGAAATACATTCCAACAGAATAAAATCACCGAGTGCACAATAATTATTCGCTCCCATCATTGGCGTGATGAAACACCTAAAATCCGTTGGGGATTACTGGCAGTTCATTAATTAAGGAACAACAATTGGATGCTGATCCTGTATTTTCATTAGAAGACAAAACAAGAGATTAACCAGATGAGAAAACCATGTGCATGTTGAAGGCTAAAAAGAAAGCTTTATAAGAATTTTTTGAAGTTTATATGTTACAAATTCACAGTTATCTCATTATAATTAACCGATGTGAATATTCTATTAAAATATGTTATTGGTTGATAATTTACACCAAGTTCCTTCAGATAGTCTTTAGCGATAATTCGTTTCTGTTTCAGAATTTCGTTACCGGTTAAAATAAGATTAATTCAAGGATTCAAGAGGAAGTCGAGTGATCAATAATAGCACAAAACCGAATTCACTTTATGAGATAATATTTGAATGAAAAAGTCCATCAACGAAATTTAATAATAATAATAAAGTAATTGAAACAAGAAAAAAAAATAATATATGTTAATACAAAAAATATTTGGCTATATTGAACTAAACCAGTACAATTAAACAGTGGGTTGCAAGTGATCATTTTTGCATGTAATTTCGGTTATTTCAGCTTAATTATTACACATAAGCTAATCTTTTGTTGAGTTATAAGTAAGTAGATTTCTATTTCTTATATATCTTACTGGAGGTATATACTTTTGAAGGTGTTCGGCGTAGTAATGCACACGAATCTCCTAGTTGATACAGTACATGTAATGTTACATTTCTATTACAAAAACAACAAGTAATTGCTCTGCGGATACTGTATTATTTTGCACTCAATAATCAATTGGATTCATTATTTTTGTGTGTGAGATTTTATTACACACGCAGATTATCACTGCATTGAGGCCATTTCATATGCACCTGGAATGACAAAGATGCGTCACTGCATCAGTTCGAATTGAGATCTCATACGTGATTGCTGTGTCAGTTTACTGCGTGCGACTCAGGCCATCTTTGATTGGAAATAAAATGTGAAAAGTAACGTAACGGCTAGAGGTAGGCATTATGATCACCTGTTTGTACAGGTATTAGTTGACTTTGGAAGTACCTATTTTGTTGTGTACAGCAAGCAAGTTGCGGATTGTCTATTGTGTTTTGCTCCTAAAACCTCTTGTGTACATAAAGTGTTACCGGTTGCCATATCACGGTTGTGGTGTCACAACCTTGGTGGCGTTAGTGCAGGTATAGGGGAAGGTTGGAGACAATGTATGAATTCTGGGATTTCGCATCTCTGTTGCACATTTGTTTAGATTTGGATGAATAACTATTGATTTCATCATCAGCTCAGGGAGCTGACAACTGGGTTGCTCTAACATTTGTTTAAAAAAAAATTAATCATTCCAAAATCAATTAAAAGATCCAAGAATATATGTACGAAAGTTTTAAATCTTATTATTAAAACTACACTCTGAAAAAATGAACATTAAGTTAGAAGGAATATTTTTTATATTTTTTTTATTCAACAAATTTAATAAGGTATTTATTATATTTATATGTTTTTGATTGACACGCTAATTACATTATATAAAAATGACGAGGGTCTGTTTTCATTGAAAAATATTCTAAGTTCGCTGTTAATCTTTTAATTTCTAAATTCTAAATCTTTAGTGTGATGAAATATCCAAATAGGTATCGCAAGATTGGAAAATCATATTTATGCTATGAGTATTAGATTAATCACCGGGCAACCCCCTCAAAATTTATTCCTCTATTCTTATTCTTCATGTTCGAGGCTGCCCAAAGAGTGGCAGCATACGATACATAAGACCGTGTTAAAAGGAAGTAAAATCTTTAGAGGGAGGAAACTGTTCATCAATATTTAAGAATAATTTATTAAAGTACGTCTAAGAGTCAATTACTGATAATTTACTATTCATTGAATCAACCAGAACAGACATATCTATATGTAAACTATATAAAAAGGTGTTATCAGCAAATCGTACACTCATGACGTTACTGCAAGCACTACTTATGTCGTTAAATGTAAATACAAAAAATAATTCATCCCAGTAACGAGCCTTGAAGAATCAACATAGAAAGTTCTAATCAAAAACTCAATGAGTTATCATCAGATACCACATGGCTCTTACTGCATAGATATAATTCAAATTTATCTGATCAACTTTACTTAAAGGAATATCATGATTCACAGTCTCGAATGCTTCGGAAAAATAAAAACACATCGACAATGTGATACTTTCGATTCAAGTTCAAATGAATTTCACTCCTGTATTCAAGTTAGGCATTGGCAGTGTTCGTGCCATTTTGAAATCCATATTGGGAATCACTCTAAATATTTAATTTGTGAAGATATATTGCAGATTCGATTTGATTCACTCAGGGAAAACGCCAGTAAAATTAAAACATTGAACAAAATAGATATAAACTCACATATAATACCTGATCATGCATAACAGGAACATTCTATATCCAGAGCTCATATTTCTTAATTCACGGATTACACTTCAAATATCCTCTGGTTTGCATAGACAAGCCTTGGAAGAGTGGCAAAAGCGATCGCTCGTGAAAAAATCTCTATGTTACTTTGTTAGAAATCTTCGATTTCTTGAAGCACCATAAAAATCATTGACTTCAATTCATTTTTATATTTTAGTTGGAAGGTGATAAAAAATGAATGCACCCTTGCCCCCTTGTTGACCCGCCATTGGATGGGGTGCACTACACATAGCTCTCAAAAATGTAAGTCATAAAAATATACTGCCCAACACTAGTACTCGTAGCCCCATGTACATTTTCGGCAAAAAAGGAGTTACTTTTCACCAAATTTGATGAGTTGACCCTCTTATAAGAACACGCTATAATCATGCGCTCCTATAGTGAAACACTGCAAATATTTATAATGCTGTGAGAAGTCTATCTTTTATATTCAATCTTTTGATAGGTTTTCAACTTGCAAGAACTCTTTCCATAAGTTTTAGTTATTTTGCATTTTATATAGTTAATAATATTATAGATACTCTGCAAGTAAAATTAATATATGATCGAATGCTAAGTTATAGAATATGCAGATTGACAATTAAATTTGCTAAGCATTCATTCAATATAAAACTCTAGAAGATATTACTTTCATTTTCTCCGCAAATAGTGAGATTGGTCTTCATTTTTTCAAATTTATTTGCTTGCCCAAATATTGGAAAGAAGTTTTGTTTCATTTCATACCAACTCTGCACTTCTGTTTGTTCGAAACTTGGGAGGAAATCTAACTTAAAACATACGTTTTTATATTTATCATTGTTAGTATAAACTAGCAAGACCCGTGGAAATTCCACGGGATGAGAATCAACAAAAATGTTTCAATAGAACTGATTATAAAATGACTTTGATTTGGTCAGAAAACATATAGACGCAGCTAATGTGTTTAGTAACATGCTTCAGAAAAAAATATCATTTGTATTTAATTATCTTGGTCACATCATGTACCCGATTTAAACCAACTTTATGAGGCGCTATTGATCGAATGTCTGTTTAACGAGTTTTGTGACGGACAAACGACTAACACGGCTTATTTTATAATATATAGTATATATAGATTATCCCTTATAAATATTCTATTGGAGACATTAATTTGATTTATACCAACTTTATGAGGTAGACGAGACCGGGAGCATTCGGACAGTTTTTGTCAAAAATTGAAAAATTCGTAAACTAATTCGAATTTTACAATTTAAAGATTTTTGTATGTAGATAAAACATCTTGCTTTAATTTTTATTAAGGCTGTTTTACAATTTAAAAATCATTCAAAAGTTATAAGACAAAATGTTTGAGGGATTCAAGTGTCCGAATTCTCTTTCCTTCGGACAAGCTGTGAGGACTGAGGATGGTTCGGACACCATAAAAATGTATAAAACAATAGAAATTTGAGTAATTAAACGATATTATTGAATTTGGATCTACTAATTTAATTGAAATAAACAATAATGACTTGTTAATCACAGTAACAATTCATTGTATTTGAAATTTTATCATAATTGTAATGATTGAACATTTTCTCCAACAAAATATAGATAGCTTATGAATAATCACTTTGGAAATATCTTTATATTTTGTAGCTATATATTTAAAACAAATGGTATAACTATTTCCTTTTACTTTGGGTATAACTATTATCCTTTTTCTCGGAATTCACCAAAATTAGTAATCTACATCTTAAATATTTGATCGAATGTTTAAAGCATAATCCATAAGTATAGATCTTGCTCCACCTCCAATTTCTGCAGCTTATCTGACAGATGAACCTTTTTGGAATTCATCAAATACTTTTCGAATACTTTCTTTATTAGGACCTCTATCAGTTTTAATTTTATAATGGTAATACTCTATCACTCTATGCATGTGTATGATATAAATGTAATGTCATCATCATTATTCAATTAATAGCTTCTTTTAAATATGAGAGCACGGACCAAAGTGTGGATAGTTAAATTACACAAATAATTATAGTGATACATTTGGAAACACGTTATTCTCAACGGGTAAATGCACTAGTTATAATAAGATTCTTATACGATTTTACAATAGGAAAAAAAAAATATTCTGTGGGTTAATTAAATTGAAAATCTAAATTTCTTCCCTCTCGTTAATTTTAGATAGTTAAAAAACGTACTTCTTAATAAGTTATTATCAAGAGGATTATTAAAATTCCAACGTATTAAGTATTTTAGGTTTCGAGCTCTCAAATATAAGGACAACGTTACACGAGGGTTTTTGCATAGTATTTCCATAGCATTTTTGAATTTGTGGAAATTAATGTTAAACCCATTCCATATGTATCCATGTTACTCTCCAAAAACGCACTTGTGACATCGTGAGGAAGAAGTGTGAAATCCAGAACTAAACAATTAATTCATGACCAACTGTCGTATGTTGAATACTATCTCATACGAGTTCTCTATCTTATTTTGTATTATTACACACAGAGAAAGGATTAGTTGAATCAAATCAAATTTGATTTGTTTTGACTCATATGAATGGGTTATTTTTGCGCCTACCTACGTGGTAAGTTGCAGGTAGTACTTAAAAGTAGTTAAATTGACGTGGGTTGAAGCCAAACAGTCGTTTTGACTCACTCCTAAACTTAAAAAAGTAGCGCCAACTTGCAAAGTAAGTTAACTTATACACCTGATAAATTGGATTAACACTCGTTGTGAGTTACTGCAATACATTCCGTCATAGTTGTTTTAACATACTTTAAAAATCTCAAAAAAGTAACTTCTAACTGTCATAGTAAGTTGATTCAATCTATAAAATGAATTGAATTAACTAATGTTTGATGACACACCACATCATAGTTGTTTTAACACAAATGAAAACACGAATAAAGTCTAACCAACTCACGTAATAAATTGATTCAAAGCATAAATTATTGGTGACCCATGTGATATGATTGAACTTTTTTCTCTGTGTACTCATTGAAATTCATCTCTTTTTTTTTTTTAAGTTATATACCGAAAAAATTGTATGCAACTAGCTTTTGCCGACAACATTCATTCCATAGAAATATGCCTATACTTTCTTGCAGGTGTGCCCATAGGTTATAATGAAAGATTTTATCCAAATCTTCATAACTATTAATTAATTTATATATTATTAAGTGGACATTAACTTATGCATGTCATGAACTGATCTGTCCATTTGAAAGTTTTGATTTATCTGTTTGAAAGTTTTGATTACTTATCATGACTTTACTATAAGTATGATAAACTTCCCGAAAACTATGAGTGTCCAAATATTTTTTATCGCTGTTCCGTTTTATCCCAAAGAGTGAAAGTTCCTGTCACATAGCAACAAGAAATGGGATAACTTTCCGTTCCATTTGACACATGTAAAGGAAAAATAGTTTTGGATCTTCTAAGGAATGAGCAGATAGACCATTAAAAGTTAGGAGATTGAATACCTTTTTCACACCAACAGTACGATTGATAATATTATACAATACTGCTTCGATTGGAAATACTTTACTTGATGGTCAAAATAATTAATAGACAACCAATATGAATGAAGCATACATTGGTAACATTTCCGGCTAATCAATTAAATAATTTATACAGTTCCAAGTGCTGAGATTTGACCAGACTTCTCTTTATGTCTATCTGCATATCGATTTGAGTTACTTTAACAATAAAATCTTATCGATTATTTCATTGAGAATAGCTATAGTGTTTGAATGGACTATCATAAAGTTCCAACTTTAGCTACTACGAGTACAATTATTTTAAGAATACTCTCTCTAATATATTTATTCCTATTCTACATTAACCAGTTTATGTATGAATACCATCTTTTATTTGGTTAATTCATATTTGAGCAAAATAATATCTGTAATTTTTTGAAATTTGAAAAGATTCAAACTATGTGAGAAGTATTGAATCTCTTAACTTCTTAAGCTATATTATTATTTAATATTCATTGATTTTGAGAAGAGTTCCACTATAGACTTCTCCAAACATCAAAAGTCATGGTAAAGTAAATATGGGAAAAAGTACTCTCCGGGTATTGTTAGAGATAAATAACTGAATATTCATCAAAAATTCATACCATATTGAAATCAACTATATTGCTTTAATCTCAAGTAGTTGGATTTTATTAAGATACGAAAGTAAATTAAAATTTTATTGAATAAGGATTCATAGTAATAAAATTCCATTTTACATAGTCTGAGGAATTCCACCAGTAATCATAGTGCATATCTTGATAGATTCCACGGACATGGTGTGACTATTTGGAATAGTACACATATCCTGATAGATTCTACAAACAGTCTGACTATTTCTACAAACAGTCTGACTATTTCTACAAACAGTCTGACTATTTCCACAAGTGTACATATCCTGATGAATTCCACACATATAGTCTGACTATTTCCACTAGTACATATCCTGATAAATTCCACACATATAGTCTGACTATTTCCACAAGTGTATATATCCTGATGAATTCCACACATATAGTCTGACTATTTCCACTAGTACATATCCTGATAAATTCCACACATATAGTCTGACTATTTCCACTAGTACATATCCTGATAAATTCCACACCCACACATATAGTCTGACTATTTCCACTAGTACATATCCGGATAAATTCCACACATATAGTCTGACTATTTCCACAAGTGTACATATCCTGATAAATTCCATACATATAGTCTGACTATTTCCACTAGTGAACATATATATCTTGATAAATTCCACACATATAGTCTGACTATTTCCACAAGTGTACATATCCTGATAAATTCCAAACATATAGTCTGACTATTTCCACGAGTGAACATATTATGATAGATAATGAAAGTAGATAATGAAAGTAAATAAAAATTTAAGAACATATTATAACATTTATTAATAAGAATAAGCTTTAAATGAAATAAATGTTCCATAATATGATCCAATAAAACGAACTCCAGCGAAGTTAATTCCAGCTGATGTGTGGCAACAAAAGTACAATGATTATTATTACCCGTTATGCTAATTTGTATACATTATGACTGCGAATATCATGGATATCCATAATAAAAGTTAAATTAAAATGATCCTGCATTGTGGAACCTTCCGATAACTTAGAATTTCCCCTAAGTTATTTAAACTAGTACAGTACCTGTTATTGAATCTAAATTATATTCGAATGAAATTATGTATTATGGATACACAAATTTAATTTTTTTAAATAGTTAGTGCCAATAATTATCATTGTAGCCCGTAGTCATGATACTGCCACAAATGATTTGTTTTTCCTTTTAATGTGTGTTTCATAATAAAAAGTGTGACACACGGATGGACGTACAGACGGACTGACGGACGTGGCTCTTATTAGATGGGCAGTAAATCTTTGGGCAAACTATTTTTCTAATGTTAATAAATCGATTGAGGGATATTATTTACCAAAAGAGTGATGTCATAATATATAACAAAATTTCATTTAAGAAATGTCATTCATTCTCAACTGCAGCGCCATCTTCTGGTGAACATCTTAGGTACCACAAATAATAGAGCGCATGCGCACGATATTGATAATTTTGCACGTTTGGTTTGTATGTTTCTATGTACATTCCAGTTTAATATATATTACACTTTAGTTTGTATTATATTTTACAGTTAATGCTAATCATTGACGTGTATTTAGTATCAAGAACAGTTTTTATGTTTAGGACTTGGTTGAAGGATAACTTAAATAAACAGATCGCAGCGCTATTCTTGCCAGTGCGGTGAACTTGTCCGAAGATACATATATTAATATGCATTTTTTCTTGTTATTCGTTGTATTCCAGACGAATAAATTTAATCTTGTATATAACTAATTAAAACATTTTTTACATAAAGTTACAACATGTTTACTGCCCCTTTAATATAAATATCGTTCACCAATATTTTATTAATCTGATATGATACTTGATTACTATCACAAACCTAATTTATTTACCTATTTAAATCATTACATTCATTATTGCTTTATTAGCTTGGTTAAAATTAAAAAATATATAGACTATTCGCAAACGTTTATAGAAAACGTCGTTTCCTTAAGCCCCACCCACCTCATAATCGAACAAGTGGAAAAGTTCTGGAATTCTTCAAGCAATTGGTTTATTTTCGGCCACGCCCACAATTTGGAATTCTTCTAGCTAAGTCGTGCTATGTGGGCTTGGGCTCTGTGCCGTAATACTGTGAAATGGATTTTAAAATGTATTTTTTCACAATTATCTCCTACTTTCTGTCACTATAATACATGTTCTACACTCTTGCCAAGATGTTTAGCGCATTCTAAACAGATTGGGCATAGTGAAAGGCTTGTATGATGTCTCTGTATTGGTTTAATTTCAATAATTAATGTAGCGGCGGGGCTTAGAAACTCTTTATCTCTATGCCTTCTAGGTCATGCTATATTCAGAACTAAAGTTACTATGGCAACCATTTCTTATCGATAATGTTTATACTTATGTCTACTTTCACAGTGAAAATAATTCAATTTTTATCTAGTTGATAAATCGTGATCATAAATATTTAATTTAGTTACTGGTTTGATGCTTCTATATAATGTATTAAGTATAGTGACTCTAATTTTTAATAGTTAATGGCAACTCTACAGCTTCACAGTCTGTCACTCATCTCAGATGCTGACATTTATTAACCATCTTTCCTAAGAGAAGGTTCTATAGTTATGATACACGGCATCAGTGATCGAATTAGAGAATTATTTTATTACTGTCCTACTGTTTAATAACTGAAATGATGTAATTATTAGTAATTAAATTCTGTTTATTTTACAGTTACAATTTTCAAAAGTAATTATTTTTTTTAATTTATCAGTATGTGATTAGATAGTTTTATTCTACAGTCCGTTGAAGAATGGGGTAAGTAGTGTTTAATTACTATAAATAAATGTACCTTTAATTTTTAATTGATTCCCTTTTACTCTACTAGATGCTCGTATCTGTGTATTTAGGGTAAAACAGGTATATTACGGCACTGTAGCTAATTACGGCTTCTAATAAAAGAACCACTAATGATGAACATCATGGCTTGAAAACACTTTATTATTAATTATTCTTATACGGCAACATTCTATTCTGACAGTTTCTTTGAAGTTTCTTGTATTTAATTTAAGCAGAAGTTAAAGCATTTAGTATATTAATTTTAAGCCGATATTAAACACTCCAGTAACGGAAAAAGTGTTGCCGATGACCACAGCATGGCTGTGCACCACAGATAAAAGGACAGTACGCTATGTATATCGGGGGGCGTGCCGCCCCCCGAACCCCCCTGCCAGGTCATTAAACAATCATGAAGTGTGCAGTACAACAAACTAGCGGATACAACAAACTACATTACAGTTTCATTCTTAAGACAAATTCTTGGAAATATTTCGAAAATAAATTTATCAGCATTTAATTCAACTTATGCTCTCATAGACATAAGTCTGTGGTTGACATGTTACTTGTTCTCTTGTAGATTTGGCGTTGTGTTGGACAGATAGTGTAGTCGTCATTGTGCACTTCAAATCATTCTCACACTCATGAGAGTGATTTGAAATTATGAAAATAATTACCCCCCCCCCCCCCCTATTAGATTCAGTAAAATTCCTGTCATCTAGCTTCTATTTACATAAAATAATATCAATTGAACTATTGTGTTCGCATTTTTTTAAGTGATAAAGAATTTCCCAATTTATCTATTTTCTTCAACAAATCTTTTTTGATGATACATTGAATTGATATTTCTTTTTATTTTCAGATATGACTGCACCTAACACCTCCAGTGACGATCAACTAATTTGAGAGGAGAAAAAAAATTCTGTCCAAGATGCCATTTCCACTACGGTTAGTGTACCGTTCAATTTGAATAGTGGGTTTGAATTGAATAGAATAGTTCATACTCCCCAATTTATTCATAGTTTTAATTATGTTTCTGTTTTCTAGATGCCTAAAATCACCAAGTTGAATAAGGAGTATGGAATGTACCGCTGGGAGAGAACTAACTCTCTGCAAGAGAGAGTCGTCAACGGAGTTAGGGCAAATTTTGTCACCGGATTGAAGGATGCACAGGATATTTACTTGAAATCAGTCTGAGCATGACCAATTTTTCACAGCTAATCTCAAACCTTGCTTAGAAATGGATGAAGCATCATAAGATGTTGGAACATCCGAATTCATCAACGAGCGAAAAAAAGCATGGCAATTCTTTCCATTCGTAACATTATTGCCAATCCCCCCATCTCCCTAGTGTTCTGAGGCTCTTGGTACGCCTCCTTTTTGTTATACTGTAGGATTTAGGTTTAGTTTGGGGCCCTTCTTCTTCAGCTTTCATTCGTATTTTTCCTCAATTTCCTCTTCTTTCCACTTCCTTCTGCCTTGCTATCTATATCCATGGGTAAGCAGACTGACTCTGTAGGTTTCATAACCATGGATAATTTTCTAATTCTTGCCATCCATGCACTGGGTTGACACGGTTACCTGTTGTAGCCGAGTAGTCGACCTAGTGCATGGAACATACTTTCACTGTCCCCTCTTCTGCGAGGCTTTCTTCTCGTCATGTCTCTTTGAATAACCTCGTAGTTGATAAAGGCAACTTTATAAGTCCAAAAATTTAATTAATTTCCACTCGTCATAAAGATAACACATTCAAATAATTACATTGTCCAATAAATATATGCTTTGTCTATACTTTTCTACCTTTGCATTTAAATTTTTATCAGTTTATACTGCCTATGAAGATTCATAGTTTTTTAAAGTTACCCTACTGATTTAAATTTTCTGTGATTTCCTAAATAAACAGTTTCTTTATAATTGTGTAAATCTGTGTTTTCCTAACCTATATGCATGTGCCTCAAAAAATAGCAAGTTAGTAATTTAATTTTGAAATTCTTCATTAGGGAAAATATTGGAAATAGTAATGCTATCATACATTTCGTGTCGTGTTAAATAGTTGGAGAATTTCTGAAGAAATTAGATTATTTGCAAAGATATCTTGAGTATTTCCGGAAACTATCAGGAAATAATGTTGGGTCATGCCACCATTCCCTGACCGTTTCCATGAGTCATGTAAAGTAAATATCCTGATAAGTTCTTGAAGATGAGGAAAAAGTCAGGATATAATCTTAATCTGAACATGACATAGTCTGACAAATTCTCAAATTACCCGATGGAGAAGTCTCACCTCTCACGCTCTGGTAAACATTTCATATTTTTCAAGTTTTGATCTTAATATTTAGTGTGATTTCATTTATCATCTCTTCAGCATACAAGAGTGGTTATTACATTTAAATATTTGATCTATTGCCTCATTCAACAAAATTTCGAGCAAGTATTTTGAAACTATTAAAATTAAAAGTTATATATCAAATCAAAATAATCGAATAAGGGATATGAAAAAATAAAGAAATATATATACATAATTTTTAAACATATACAAATAAATTCAATTTTCATTTTGCTCAACAGTGTTGTGGCACTAATGCATTAATTGTAGAAACAATTGAAACTATGTCTTTCGAATTTTCAGAGTCATTAGTGTTGAATATTATGTATATAACTTACAATAGGTGTCATCTATTATTATTTTCTAAGAACTTGACTTATGTTAGTGGGAAGTTAAGGGTGTGATAAGTGAATTTTACAGTGCAGAAAAATTCGCATCTGATTTAATACATGGAGTTCTGCGAGTGGTAAGTATTAGATAAGAGTGTGTGCAGATATTCTGATGCAACTGTTTTTTTTTAATTTTTATTGATCATTTCGTCGACAGCGAGTATTATATAGGAAATTGGGTTCTAGGTAAATTCCCCCGCGGAAAATTCCATCACGGAAAGTTCCACCACGTAAGTTCCACAGTACACTGAGCTACCATTTTTAAGATATAATTGTATTTCCTCAGTGTAAATTCATTGTCTAATTTCTCTTGCATGGAATGAAAACATAAAAAAGAAACATTTCTTGATTATAAAATGATTGTAGTTTCTATTTTCATAGACAAATGAATGTCTTCAAATTTCAAGTAGATTGTTTCCATATTTCAATTAATTCTATCTACTTTGATTTATAGGTTTATCATTCGAAAAATACTGAAAGTGAATCTAATCCGGATATTAGTAAATCGAGTACTAATTTGTATCTTTGATATGGTGATCGGTATATCCCACCCCGGTGAATTCTACCTCGTTTTATTCTACCCTGGTATTTTCCACCCTAGGTATATTAAACTCCGGTAAATTGCACCCCACTTTACGGGTTAGGTTTTTTAGTTTTTGATATTAATCACTTTTTTCATAATATATATAATTATTACTAGGTAAATTGCATTTTCATTGTAACAAATTAAACCTTTTGCTGGCTAATCACAAGCTGTAAATTTTTCACTAAACATGTGACAGAACAGCAGAAAGAAAGGTTTTGTGAATGCATTTATCAGTTGAGGTCTTTAGATTTTCAATCCCAAGCTAATTTTCTTCTCTATCGGCAAATAACAGCGATATTAACTTTAAAATAATGTCATATAGTACTTTTTGTTATTTTTATTTCATTTTGAATTTGGTATTTTGATTTCTTGTAAAAGTGGTGGTCTATGACCGAAGGCTTTTTTTACATGTGTTTTTATTTTGACCAGGAGGTTTTTGATGGGGAGGGGAATTATTGCACAGGGTTTTAAGTCTGAGAGAATATTGCCTTTTTAATATGGAAAGATTTCGACCTCGGTAATTTTGTCCTAGAATCAAAAACAGCAACTTTTAAGCAAAAAGAGAAAGCATTGAATGGGTACCAGTCGACCCCTTCCACACCTCACCCAACCATAGTTGTAAGTCCTCATTGTGCAGTTTCATGTTAAATAGGAATTGATCTTAACTTGCTCAATACGTAAACTTTGAAATAAACTACCATATTTAGAATATTTGTAATTTTATTTGGATATAATTTCAGTTGACTTGAGCTACCTCTAAATATTGTTCAAATATGTCCAAATGTCTCAGGATATCGTCTGAGTTATTTTTTCATCTGTATGAAGTATTTAAAAAATGGTCGTCTAAAAATATAATCTTTGAGTTTTTATTGTCACCCCAATGAGCATTGTCACAGGGTGGTATTTACCGGGGTGAAATATACCAGGGAAAGAAAATACCGGGGTGTAATATACCGGTGTTGAATATACTTAGAACCATTTGATATGACACTTTCATGTTTTAGTTTGAATAATAGTTGTCAGCAAAAATTGTGTGTAAATTATGATATACAAGAAAAATTTGTGTTAATACCAAAATAATGAAATAAAAACACGAATATGACATCTTCACATATTTCCATTCAAAAGGTGTCCTTCCAAATACTGACAGTGATGGATAAATTTTGCATGTTCGTCTCAAAGGACTGCGGTATGAGTTGACATCGATAGAAAAAATAAGATATATCGAAATAATCCACAAATTGAAAGTGGCTGGGTTAGATTAAAAACTTAATCTCATTTCCATGTATGACTTAGAAACAATAAATTCAATTTATCTTTTCGAATGAAGAAGTGATTTTATATGTAATGAATTCAATTGTTATTCTCATTTCCCCAAGATATTAATTTTCTGTAACCATGTGAATCGATTTTATTTTTAAAAATTTTTGGTATGCAACTCATTTCAAAGACAGTCTCTTGCAATTCATAACTCTAATTTTAATTCAAAATTGTGATTCATATACTTTGATCTATTTTTATATTTGTCTGATTGAATTCCTATGTTCTGAAAATAATATAGGTACTGTGAAAGAAGAAGACTGAGTTTCAGTGCTAATTTTTTCTATAAAAATAGACAAAAATTGCGTGGATATATAATTCTCATTTTAATTAAGAAGAAAAAAATATTTTATATCAAATAAAATTCACATCATAAATTTGTAAAAAAAATTCTTTAACATTTCAAGATAAAATTCAGATTACAAAAAAAAAAGAACGCAGAATACAGGTGAAGCTCGTTCAGCAGACGATCTTTAAACGGACAGAGTACAGAAATTGTTCGTTCTACCGAACATGCAGCTCGCCACAACCACATCTTTAAGTTATAAGGTTTAAGAATATTTTATCCGTCCAATAAGTATCTAGTCAATTATTTATTATATTCTGAGGTATTGCAATTTACCGTCAACACTTGTTATTCAGTATTTTGATATTGTTGACTTTATTTAATTATACCAAACAAAAAAATAAGATCCAGGAAATCATTAAATATACATATTTTCAAATTGTGTTAAAAATATTACCCTGTTTTATCATATTATACAGTATGGGCCACAAAAATGTTTCCGCTTTTTCAAATACTTGTAAATCGTTAGTCAATGGATGAAAAAACTGTATCTTAGTCTCTTTCCCCCCTTCCCCTCTCTTATTGTACAATTAACAAGTAAAAACATTTTTGAACTGATGGACATAGTTAAAGAACAAGTAAGCAAAGAGTGGGGGTGATTATTTTAGACATTGCATGCACAAAACTAATTCTTAGAGCTCACTATATATAATATATATTTTGATATAATATGTAATTCAGTTACATTTCTGATTTTTATGTTCCCGCCAAATTTCAGGCAAATTTAAAGTAGTACCTATTGCCAAAAAATTAAAAAAAATTATTTCTATATATATTGTAATTTAAAGTGATGAGTACTTGTGACGAATATCTCTAAGTGGAAAGGACTTTTTTGTTCTAATATTTTTTTAAATAGTATGTAAATAGTTACCTCCTCAAATTAATATCACTGTGTAATATATTCACATATATTCACAAAATATATTTTAACAAATATGTAATGAAATTCATTGATGATTATAATTTATATTCCAGTTTTGTGGGATTATCTGCGATTCTATTAAGTATTTATTTATACTTTTGCTGATGCAGGAATGAATAACGACAGGTTTTTGGTGTTGTATTTTAACATACAAATAATTTTATGCTGATGAGAGAACTGTTGTAAGATGTAGGATTAAATGGTTTTATGCAAGAACTTATCTTTTTTTATTGCTTTATATTAATACAAACATTATTTTGATTGATCAATAATAATTGATTGTTCAATATTAAAAGAGAATATTTAGCCAACGATAATTGTTATTGTTGGCAGCATATAAAATTAGGTGGGTTATTTTTTTAATCATTATAGTGGCCGAGACATAAATTCACCTCCGATAATATTACAAAGAACATACACCGACACACGTGCATCAATTATTAACTTGGAAGTTTATTCATTATTATAATACAAATAAATAGAGTTTTATTTCTGAGTTATATAAAGTAGTCATTAAAAGTTTCTGCATAATACGTAAGAATATATCTTCAGCTGAACATTCACTGTTATATTATTTACGTCAATAATGTCAAACTGATATAAAAAATATGTACAAACTAGATTAAGGGCACTCGCTGAGTGCATACCTTCGCCGACGCTTTTAAAATCCTTGGTCGTCCAATAATTATATAATTTGTCTCGATTTAAAAATTACCTTGACCTGTCACCTAACTGCTACCAAAATCGAATTAAATGGTCCATGGAAAATGACCAATCGCCCCACCAAATTTCAAGCAATTTGGTAAAATACTTTTTGAGATAAAACGGCCTGATCACTCACAAAATTTAATTAACTGATTCCAGTACAAGGACCAATCGTCCCATTTAATTGCAAGCAATTTTGGTTTTATAGTTTTTCAGTCACAAATGACCTTGATCTTGACCATTCACCCGATATCTCTCAAAGTCTAATTAAATAGTAATTTTTTATTTACCAATTATCCAACCAAATTTCAGGCAATTTAGTTAAATACTTTTTGAGTTATAAAAGCGTTTGACTTTGTCCTTAGAACTGATCGCTCTTAGAATTTTTCCAAATGGTTCCTGGATATGGATAATTCCCGTATATAAAAGTATCAGCGTGAGAATTGTCCGGTCACGACTAATGATATGCAAGTGATAAATATTACTGACTATCTGGATGATGCATGGTCATCCACAAATCTGATATTAATTTGAATATGGAAGTTACTTGATGCCCTCAAACTAAAAGAATGTCTGGCAACTGCAAAACTGATTCATTATGAACGAGGAGACGTCTTGCTTACAAAACAAACTAAATATTGTATTCTAAACTCAAAACTGAATAACATTTTATCCAGGTACAAGATTTATAATGATCAAATGCAATATTTGAAAGAAATAGCTTATAATATGCATATTTTCTGAAACATCTTTATACTTACTAATTAGTTTTTTTTTTTTTTGACTCGGTTAACAAACGTCAAAATTATTGTTCATAAGCGATGATTAATTTTTATTGTTTTATTTATTCTTTGACAAGTTGTGTTCATGTAGCTATTTACAGATAACGGAAACGGTTCTTTCAAATAATTAATGCAAAATAAATAGAGTATACTATGTCCGTGCTGGGGTAAACATGTAAACATACAATACATTTTGTATTGTGGCAATAGCAAACAGTCAATTTAACATGGACGCCTAACAACATAGTTATAATCAATTCATTTATTAGAAACTGAATTTTAATTATGATGTGTAATTCCTGTAATTTCTCTGTTAGTTTGACTCGAAGTCTTCCTTTACTATCAAATCTCCATTTGCCTCTTTTATCTCTGAGTGCAGTCACCGATGCTTGTGTCCCTTTTCGTCACATTCATTGGGAAGTGACTGTATTCACGGAGTAGCTTTTCTGCATTCATGAGCTCTGTCACCGACGGTGGTAGGTGACTTTGTTCAATGTACCACTTTTCTTTGTGACTGCTTCTTCCAGCCCCTTGTGTTTTATTTCTTTTTGTAGTCGGCGATATGGCCTTTGGTTCCGAATCAGACGTTAAAGCCTTACTAAATTAATAATGAAAATCTTACTATAGGTAACCAATCCATATCTTGTCAAACTCTATCACTTAACTGTTTCTTTGTCTCGTCTATATACACTATTCAGTCCTTGGTACAATGACACAAGAAACAAGTTAAGGTGGGAGTTTTTCTTTATAATTAATCAATAAACATATTGTCAAATGAATTAAAAGAGTAAAGATGGATCTATCTATGTATAAAACATACTAATTAATATGGTAAATTTACTTTTAGCAAAAAATAGTTAATATTTCTGTTAGTGGTGTAGCAATTGTGTTGCTAAATGTGTATGAATATTAATTATAATAAAAACTTAATAGGAAAGAAATATGTTTCATTAGTTTCGATAATAAATAAAATCTTGCTACATTAATTTCACGATAAACAACAAAACATGTTGCATCAGTTTCACGATAAATAATTACGTCATAGACAATAAAGGTCAAAGAATCTCAGTTACTCGAATCAATTAGTTATTAAATTATGCTTTAATATTTAATACCGAAATGTGCATCTCAGGCTCATTGATCGTTCCATGGTTGAATAGTTTTTTTTAACTTGTCAATGAAAGATGAATGCACATTGAAAATTTCTTTATATAAAATTCGAACACTTTTGTATTCAGTTCGGTGTTTTTTTTATAGAGTAATATAGAGTAAATATTTTTTTAGTTTTTTAATATATTTTAAATATATTTTATAGTGGCAATTTTCCTCGGTGGCAATTTTTGGGTGGTAGATTTCCCACTGTGGCAGTTTTCCCACATGCAGTGGCAATTTTCACATTGGCAATCTTCCCAGTGGCAATTTTCCGCACACGAGTACTTTTCATTTAATTAATAATTATAGTACTGCTGTTATAGAAAATTTGGCCGTTCTGAACACTTTTCATTTTTCAACTTCTAAAGCCTACTCCATCATCAATTTTTGACTTAGAGACACGGGGATTTTTCTTTTTATTCATAATTTTGTTGTCTACAGAAGTAAGATCAATTGATATGTTATTTCGCATTTTTTTTAAAAGTGTGTGGAGAAATGTAACTATATTTCAAAAATTATAAAAATATTTTCGAAATTTTACTATTATTTATTTTTTCGGGAATGCGAATTTGATGCAATGGATCGTACTATTATAGATTGTAAAATTTTGAACAAAATGAATAGAACTAAATGTCTCTAGGCCAAAAGATGAGGGAAGAGTAGGGATTTTAAAAAGTCAAAATTTTACGGTTTTTCGAGGGGGGAGGGGGAATGGGGGATTTGAAAAAGATGTCTTAAGTAAAAATTTGTTTATTTTTATAGTATAATCAAGTCTGAGGAAATCAATCATCCTTCCAATTAAGTAAAAATAGAAAAGTGAGACATTCCCCTATAATAAGTGAAGTGAAAATACCATAATACGCTAGTAATTTAATAGCATTCTCCCCTAAAGTGTCTCACGAACGCTTTCACAATTAATGCAATTTTCCAAAGATAATCAGAATTTACACTCAAAATCTTATTTGTCTTTTCTAAATTGGGATCAAACAGAGTGTAGAATTGGTACGAAAAGCAGCCATAAACTTCTTTTCAGTATTTGAAGTGAAAGAAGAATGGTTGAAGCCCACGATCCGTATATGTGAAAAGTGAAAAATGATTCAGAAAAAAATATTCAAAAAGTTTTTCTCAGAAAATAAAATACTTTAAAGTGAATTGACTAAATAGATTTATTTTCCATTAATACCCATAGGTTAATAATCATATTAAAGATAGTGCAATAACGAATTAAAAATGTAGGATTCGACTCACTCAACAAAATCGCATGCAAATCTTTTAAATTCTAAAAATCAACAACTGTTCAATAGCTAATATCGATTTTTTAAATTTTAGGTAGATATCAATTTTGGAATCAGTTGATATTTTTATACGCAGTCAGAACATATGTTATAATTATGTATTATTGTATGCTATTGAAATGA
Source organism: Caprella mutica (assembly GCA_947561585.1). Classification (NCBI taxonomy): domain Eukaryota; kingdom Metazoa; phylum Arthropoda; class Malacostraca; order Amphipoda; family Caprellidae; genus Caprella; species Caprella mutica. The sequence continues at coordinate 292,827 of CANNZV010000077.1, read as the reverse complement.
GATATTATTTCAAAATCTGGAGAACTTTTACACCTTCTGATCAAAATGATTACACTTGACTTGATTTATGGCAATCACTGTCATAATCAGGGTGTTATCCATCAGAGTTTATAATAAACACTAATAAAATATTTTGCCCCTTGTTTTTACTCATTGTTTCGATGATTAACATATTGTAAATGACAATCGTCGACAGTGATGCATGAAATACTGCTAATATAATATAAAAATAAGTTAGAGCTGGCACAAGCAATATGTATCTGTTCTTTAACATTTTAATTTGATTAATAGAAACAGAAGAAATAATTCTTGAAACTTGAAAAATAAAAATATACATTACTTAGTTGTAGTGGTCTATCTATGTATGTGGCCTTAAATACAGTGGTCTATGTATGTAGACGATTGCAGTCTTCTTAGGCAACGGATAATCTAAATTGGTCTAGCACTCCGCTTTACACACCTCCGAGTGTGTTAAGGTGGTCTATGTGCAGAAACGTTGATACAGAAAGGGTGGAACACTTTCTTAATTTTGTCATCAATTAATATTATATAGGTCAACATCAATGTATATCTTATGAGGTCTATGATATTTTTAATTTCTTTATTTGGTTAGGTATTTCATATATTTTTATGACATATTATGTGTTTTAATTTTTAAATAAATTTAAGGATTTATATTTAGTAGATACTAAATATTTGTATTTTTTTTATTATTCTAGAATTGTTCGAAGTCGTTGTAAAGCGGATGATAATTTAATTGAAGATTAATGAAGAATAGAATTTACAATAATAATTAATCACTTACAAAGGTAAAACTAATCGATGACACAGAGAATATAGACAGTGATGAGATATAAAACCGACGTATGTAATATACTTATTTAAATGGTAACACCGTCGACGACACAGTGAATATAGACACTGAAGAAGAAATAATAAAATGTTATAAATATAATATAAAATCACATCTTTTCTTCTTAATTTAGCTCTCTGACCCAATAGTGATCATGGACCAGCATTGTGACATCAATATGCTATCTCTCAAACTAAATAATATCCCAATCTAATTACTTTAAGCAGTTCAACCAATCAGTGGATGAGTCTACTAGTTTGATAACCGCCTTATTGAAATGCTCTCAATTGATTAATATTTCATTTTACGAATGATGTTATAACATATAGTAATTGATGTTAATTGATCCGTATATAAGATAATAGTAATTCCGTATATAAGATAATAATGAAAATTAATTACAATTTACGAAGATTTAAGGAAAGCTCCATATCATTTATTTATATTTTATGTTATTTATTAAAGCAATATCTTTAATTTATTTAGGAATCATTTCCTTTTCAGTCCTATCTCTCGTACAGACAACACGTATGGTGTCAGAGCTGCTCGTGATTTCAAAGCTAAAAATCAAATATGTCTTCTACAGTCAGCATTAGTAGTCTGGATACATTTGAGGACGATGAAGAGATCGACAAAAGCGACTCAGATGTTGAAGATATCCAGCAACTAACAACAGAAGCAAGAAAAATAGCAGCAGCAGTTCAGACCCTAAAAAATTCCAACCAGAAACAAAAAGGAAAGCTGGACGCCCAAGAAAAGACAATCAACCAATTACCCCAGACTCCGATCAAACCGTAAGCACCATCTTTTCATCAATAGTCACATTTCAAAACACTCTTCTGAAAAAGTCATCTCCATCACCAAGCAGAAGTAGATATTGCAAAACCAAATAGCAAACAGACTACCAGATCCTAACCTACAGAAACCCCTCTACAGCGAAGTCACAGCACTTAAAATTAACTCAAGCAAACCAGACCTAATCAAAATTAACGAAAAACTAGACTAAATTGAACAGGCATTTCTTTCAAGTGTCATAAAACAAAACGGTGATAGGGTAAAGTTGTTGGCGGAGAGGATAAGGAAGAAGGAAGTTGCAGACGGTCGGGAAGAAGTGCTTTCGGAGCTGAGGAAGGTGGTGGGGGATGTTGATGAGGACAGTGTGGTTGGTGTGAAGGTGATCGGCAACGAGAAAAAACACCTGAAAGTTATTCTTAAAAATATTGAGTGGAGGGTACATTGCATTAAAAACTTTAAGAGTTTGAAACCAGATATTTTTTATATTAGTGACTACCTTACCAAGAATAGATCTGCTTTACTTTTTAAATTAAAACAACTGAAAAAACAAAATAGCATTTTAAAATCTGTATATACTTTTAACGGAAACGTCTGCGCAAAAATAGAAAATAACCCCAAGTTCCACTATATAAATACTACAGAAAGTTTCAACAGTTTTAGTTCAACATTTTTATCATCTGCAAATTTAAATGTTATCCATTCCCAATGAAACCCCTATTTTATTTACTGACCCTAATTACCCACAAGTGCAATGTACAAATTTAGATATAGATGATTTTAAAGTTTTAAATTTTAGTGAGAACTCTATTAGTATATTATGTGTAAATATTAGAAGTTGTAGAAAGAATTTCCCTAAGCTGCAATCTCTTTTATCATTACGCAAACAATATTATTTCGATTTTATGATTTTAACTGAAACCTGGATGGAAGAAAATTTTGACCATTGTTTTAACTTGCCAAATTTTAATAAATTCAGCATTTATAGAAATAGACATGGAGGTGGGGTTTCAATATATGTCAAAGATCATTTTAGCGCCACTATTTTATCTGAGTTCACTTTTATAAATAACGACTTAGAAATTTTATCACTATTAATCACTAACCCAAAATATAATTTTAAAATATCAGCTATTTATCGCCCACCTTCATCCTCAATTAAAAATTTTAACGATTTTCTATAAGATTCATTTTTACCGTCTGCTGCTTTATCAAAAACTGTCGTATGTGGGGATTTTAATGTAGACCTTTTTAATCCTCGTAATTCTAATGTTATCAACCATTTCACTAATACTATGGCAGGTTTTAATTTTTATCCACTTATTAATAAACCAACGCGATATTCTTTTAATGAAGAAAGTGTAACAAGCACTATTATTGATCAATTTTGGATAAATTTTATACCTCATGACAATATACAATCTGCCGTTGTCGAATACGAAGTCTCTGACCATAGGCCTATTTTATTTTATTTTAACACTGCAGTCGCTCACGATGAACAGTCTTTTACCTACCGGAATTTTAAGAACGAATCTAATCGAATTAATTTTATCAATAGTACTAGGCAAACAAATTTTATAATTGACAGTAACGACCCTAACTTTTTAGCACAAGACTTCTCAGACAAGATTTACTCAATTTTTAATAATAGTTTCCCACTAAAACGCACCAAGAAAAACACTCATTTTAAGACTAAAGATTGGATTACCAATGATTCAAAGTTTTTAATAAAGAAGAAAAGCCAATTAGCAAGAGTCGGACTTATTTTAAAACGATCTTATACATATTTTAGAAACAAACTTACAAATGTTTTAAGAAAATCAAAAAACCTATTTTATCAAAACCAGCTTTTTAACTCAAACCCTAAAAACACATGGAATCTTATAAATAAAGTTTTAAATAGAAAAAGAAATCAAAAGGATTTTAAGGTAAAACAATTAGATAGGATTTTAACCGGTGAGGACCTTTGTAATCATTTTAACGATCATTTTAGTTCCATAGCACAATCACTCTCTAACAATATTCCTGTTCTTAATGACCCTATTTTTAATCTTTCCACTCCTTATATTTTAAACGAAATTTTATTACCACAAATTACAGTTGCTGAAATCAGAGACGTCCTTTTGTCTTTCAAGAGTAAAATTAGTCATAGTCATGTTCTATTTTAATTGAAGTTTTAGATTGTATTAGTGAACCCTTGTGTAATATTTTTAATAGTAGTATTTTAGCAGGAATATATCCCAATGTTTTTAAAGTTGCTAGGGTGGTTCCAATTTTTAAATCAGGTTCAGAAAGTGATGTAAATAATTTTAGACCAATATCTACACTACCAATTTTTTCGAAGGTTATCGAAAAAATCCTATATAGTAAGTTATCAAATTTTATTGACGATAATAAGATTTTAAACAATAGTCAATACGGTTACAACCACCCATGCAATTTTAGAATTTTTACACTATGTTTTAAAATCTTTTAATGAAAATTCTTATTGTATAGCTTTATTTTTTAGACTTAAAGAAAGCTTTTGACACGGTAGATGTAAACACTTTAATGAAAAAACTTCACCACTACGGCATTAGAGACAATTTTAATAAAATTTTAGTTAGTTATCTGAGCAGAAGACGGCAGTATGTATATATTAACGATTTTAAATCTAATTTGAAGACAATGAATATAGGTTTATTCCAAGGATCGACATGAAGTCCAATTTTATTCAATTTATATTTTAATGATGTATGTAATGTAGCCACTGAAAATGATTTTAATTGTACTCTTTTTGCTGACGATGCAGTATTTTATTGTAGGAATAAATGTTTAGATAGTCTAGTTTTTAAATTGAATAATTTCATCACCAAATTATCTCAATGGCTGGATTTTAATAAACTCACCCCTAACATTTCAAAAACCAAAATTATGCTTTTTAACTCCCATAAACAAATAACCTTACCAGATATCTATTTTAACCATGAAATTTTAGAAAAGGTTCATCATTTTAAATATCTAGGCATTTTTATCGACGAAAGATTATCTTTTATCCTGTAGCCCCGTATTTTAACATAAAAACCTTAATTTTAATGAATAGTTCTTTAGCCTACTCCCTTTTTATCCAATCTATAATTGTATATGGAAAATCTTTTAACTCGCTGCTCCAGCCATTGAGAACTATTTTAAACAGTATTTTGAGAATAATATTGAATGTAAAAAGAAATTTTAATGGTAGGTTTTATTTATCCAATAATGATTTATATAGGAATTTATATTTATTGAAATTTGACGATGTTTATGATTATTTTTTATTGAAATTTTTTCGTAATGCTCTATATTTTAACTCGGACATTTTTAATACCTATTTTAGAGACCATATACCTACTCCCTCCTACCAAACCAGATCAACTCATTTTAGTGTCCCTAATTTTAGAACTGAAGTAGAAAGAAATTTTATTGTTTATAGGGCTATTCATCTTTTTAACAATATTCCTGAAAATATTAAACATCCAATGTCTGATTTTAAATTCAAAAAGATTTTTAAAGAATACTGTATTAGTAAATATATTGAATGATTTTAGACTATACCACTGCATCGTCATTTTAATTTTTCGTTTAGTTTAGTATTTTGTATCATGTTTTAGTTTAGGATTTTGTATATATTTTAAATTTCCATAAGTTTGTGAAACTTTTTTCGGATGTAATAAAATAAAAAAAAATAAAATGTAATTTTTAGAAATACAAAAACATTTATTAACGGGTTCTATTGTGCAGAACGAATTTTCTTATTAAACCAAATAGGAATAGTTTTTTTGCCCTCATTTCACAGTCGAGTTTTCATCTGAAACTCCGTTGGAAAATAATAAGCCGATTGAATAATATTTTGCCCTACAATAACTATTTATCATGTTTTATTTGCAAATGTCATAATCTCAAACATAATTGTCATGATTTCATACTCGGGAATGCTTTAAATACTTTAATTATTTAAGTATATCATTAGTTTTATTTATATTAGAGTTTCGTAATGTAGATAGATAATATTTTGTAGAAAACAAACGATCAGCTGTAATAATATGACGACTGGGAAAGAGTTGATTATGAAATCTCATTTTTTCTTTTCTCGTTTAGCTCTCAATTAGTATAATAAGGAAATTCATATAATAAAAATCAATTAAATTACTAAAAATTTCCTTTATAATAATTCTTTTCAATTTTAAATTGAAAAATATGAAACAATATTTTTGAGTATTTAATTTGAATAAATATTTCCGTATGGATTATTTCATTGATTTAAATCCAAGAATTCAATATAATTGTAGTGTAGTGTTCAATATTCTTCTTCCGTCGATTTTTTTTTTTTGTATTTTTCCAAATTTAAATTGAATTATTAACAATATTTCAAATCGTTGGAAGTTTAATAATTACTTGTATTTCACGTATTCAAAATTTGTCTACTTGTTTGTAATTAATTTGAGAATTCTTTTCTTTTCAGAATTTTTAGGATTCTGAACTAGTAACAACACTTCGGAAAACCTATTCCGTGGCATATTGATAAAAGTACCAATATCAAACTTTAAATTGGTTTCAAAGTTTTTCTTGTTTGAGGTTTACATCCCTCTACTCTCTTCACTTACCTATAAATTAAAATTCTCATCGATAACTGTCAGTTAACCACTTTTGCAATGTTTATTTTGAAGAACATTCATATGAGAGAAATTTTTGGAGCCTCAGCACAGGTCATCACTTTTCTGTCTATCCATCATGGCCGCGAGCAGCAGAAGCTCTGAAGATTGGTGAGTGACGTATCATTAAAAATTAAATTTTGTTATATTTTCCTACTCGATTTTGCTGTAAAATGGTGTAATGAAGTAAATTGATGGTCAATTGGATATATTCAGTTTGATTGATTTGATTCGTACATATTGTATTACAATATCTACATCGAAAGTTGTTGATTATTTCCATACTGTAAATTAATGATATTTAATTTCATATACGTCAGTAAACACAATTTTTGAATATTGTTCATTTTCTTGGGGCTAAAAACATCCAGCTCTTTACCTTCCATATCATCACGAATAGGGAAATAATATTTTCCTGACCCGAAATTACTAAATGCAAATATCTCAGTCAGGTAATCAGTGACCTTTGATGTGTAATTGTAACACTGGAACTGCATTTAAGATCTGAATTATTTTAATAAAGAGAGAGTGAATGAATTTCTATGTAGTTCACCAGACTAACTTCTGAATGTAGAGAAAAGTCTTAAAGAATAATTGCAACTGTGCATTGGTATCAGGGTGTCATAATTCGTATTATTGCACTAACTTTCAAAAAACTATATAAATCATATATGAATTATTGGATTGAAATAGTAAATATTAAAACATCTGCCATACCTGATGAAGTTTATGTCAGAATTTAAGATTTATCGGAAATTAGTGAAAAATTAAAGTAGTTTCATAGTCTACTTCACGAAATATTATCATATTTATATTTTCATTCTGTCTCAATTTAAATTCACTAATTTCAAGTACATTATATTGCTTCAAATATACACACAGATATATTCTATAAGAGAATAATGTTCTCTTGATATAGGCCGAATGTCAATATATACTGAAGAAAATATATAACTGAAACTTCTTGCAACGAAATATTTAATATAATGATAAACTTTTTTGGAAAAATTACAGGTCAATCAATAATAATTATATCACAATATAGGTATTTCTTACCATAAACTGAATTCTTATGTAAGTTCACTAAAATGTTTTGTTAAAACATATAGTATAACATCAATGAATAGATGATTTCATTATTCAGAAAAAGAGCGTATGTCATGAGTCATTTTAAATTTACAATAATTTTAATGATGAACTTATCGTGATCTACAGCACTGGAAAAATAGTTATTTGATTTTTTCAAAATAAAAATTTTGTTTACAAAAGAGTTAATTAAACCAATTTCGTCAAATGCAATTGTATTCATTTTAATACAGTGTTACAGTGACATGTCTCGATAATTCATTAACACTTAGTTTTGCAGCATTCAGCATCCATAAGTGCTTCAACGGTCGGTTCCTCATTCACCTCATTTTCTCCATATTCCCCATTATTCTCTCCATAGTCCTCATCATTTTTTTTAAAATTCCCCATCTCTTTATCATCATTCCTCATCACTTCCTCTTCTATTCCCAATCACTTTCTCCCTTATCACATCAATTCACCTCATTATCCCTCGCTCCTTTCCTTCCCCGATAAAGTCAAAAATCATTTCAATTCTAAATTGAATTTTAAGTCATTTCAATTCTTAACTGCCCTAATTCGAATGGGGAGGAGAGAAAAAACCTCCACAGCAGCACCTCTTTTTTCCTGTCGTTTAATTAACCTACCTGTAAAAAAAATGTTTTCGATTTTGAAAAACTTTGACAATAATCAAATTCATGGGGAATTGGGAGAATTAATGGGGAATTGGGAGAAAGTGACGAGGAATTGGAGAGAAGGTCATGGGGATGAGTAGAAAGGGATGGAATTTTTTTTAAAGAATTATGGGGACTGTGGAGAAAATCATGCCGCTCATGCTCGAGGGACACAACCCTTAGATTACGAAGGATACCGTTGGTTTGAATGTCGAGAGCGAAGCTATATATCAGTCTGAGGCTCATGGCAGAAATGATGGGGAATGCGGGGAAAGTGAGGGGAATGGGAAACCTACCGTTGAGGCACTTATGGATTATAACGTTGGGGAAACTAAGTGTTAATGAATGATCAAGAAATATCAGTGTATTATAATAAATCTAATTGCATTCAACGAAATTGGTTTAAATAATTTGTTTGTTAACATAATTTCGATTATGAAAAATCCGTAATAATTTATCCATTACTGTATGTCAACACCTATTTTGATTGCAGCCACATTACCCTTGGGGTCTAGCTTATAATATTTATTGAAAATAATTATTTTTTACAGTACTATTGTAGATGTATTGATGGATAATTATTCTACAATTCTTAATATCAAACACTATTTAAGAAGGAAAGGTATAATTATTTGAGGAAAATGGACTCTATGCAGCAAACATTATTTTAATATTCAGATTGTAGTAAATAACTTTTTTATCTGAATTCACACTGAAGGGTTAGTTATTTTTCTCTCACAATTCAAGTTCACAACGCCAAGAGACAATGCGTCACCCTGAAAAATATTCTCTCCAATTCTTTAAAATCACCATACGTAAAGTCAATGTCAACCCTGAACAATATATTCTATCCAGTTCCAAATTATTGATATGTTGGCAGGTGCAGACTCAATCCATCCCATTCTGGTGTGATAGAGCAATAACTCCTTTATCTACCAAGACAGTGTCACAATGAGTGGAGCAGTGATTTAACAGAACATAGGAAAGGTACTAATAGTAAATCATTAAGGTAATTTGTTTGGATGCATTCATTTTTTATATTGTTAATAATTCGTATAAGCAAGTATAATATCTATAACAAGTAAGTTATACCAATTTATCAACAAGTTAAGTCATCCATTATAACCTGTCGTTATAATTTGTAATAATTTAGTATATCATAAATATACAAATAATGAATTAATAATTAATAACAATAAAAGTTTGATCTTAATGATGATACTGTTTCATTGTTGTTTCACAATAATTAAAGGTTTTGAGATTAACAAATTTTGGAAATAACAAATAACATAGGTACTGAATGCAATGTTGATCTGAATTTAATATATAAGAATTCTTACAATGTGTACATCACTTTTTGACAAGTAATAAGATCTAAGTGAATTCTTCCGTCGGTGGGTGTGAGTGTGCTGATACGCAGTTAATTCTTTGCTTTATGCGTTTAATTGTTCCCTGAAGATGTTAAACCAATAATGAATAAAATCTTGTTGAATTAGTTTCAATGATAAATAAAATTTTGTCGCATTATAGTTTCAATAAAAATACTATTTTGATACATTAAATTCACGATAAACAACAAAACATGTTCCATCAGTTTCAAAATAAATAGTTACGTCTTAGACCATGAAGGTCAAAAAATTTCAGTAACTAAAATCAATTAGTTATTAAATTATGCTCAAATATTTCAAACCGAAATGTGCCTCTCAGGCTCATTGATCGTTCCATGGTTGAATAGTTTTTTTAACTTGTTAATGAAAGATGAACGCAGAGTGACAAATTTCTTTACGTAAGATTCGAATAAGTTTGTATTCAATTCTGTATTTTTTTCATAGACTAAACTATTTCTTTTTAGTTTGTCCCTGTGGAAATTTTCATTACATAAAATTCGATTACTTTTGTGTTCAGTTCGGTATTTTTTGTTAAGTAAATTATTTTTTCAGTTTGTTAATATATTGCTAATTTATTATATAGTGGCAATTTTCTTCAGAGGCAAATTTCCGGGAGGCAGTTTTCCCACTGTGGTAGTTTTCCTGGATCAATCTTCCCAGTGGCAATTTTTCACGCACCAAAATGTAATTACTCTCAACAATATTTTATTCACAATATATTCAAGCAAAGTTTAAAATAATGGCGTAGCATTAATAACCTTACTTTCATATTTTGAATACAGTTCAAACTTCGAAAAAAAATGCTAAGAACGAATGCAAAATTCGATCTCATTATTTTGAGATAATTGTAGCCATGAATAGAAAAATGGAACTAAATTGGCGAAGTGAGCCACTCACCCTCATAAAAATTCACGGAATATTTGAGAGAAAATAGGCATACACTTCGCCAGGCCTAAAATGGGATATTAAAAATAGTTTTTATCATAATAATCTAGATTTTAGAGGCTGTTGAAATATATATGGAAAATATAGATATAGAAATTTACTCTATCTTACATCAACCACGAATTTAAACTTTTTGTAATCCGCATCTAATCTACTAACACTTTCTATTCGAATGCATCTTATAAAAAGGAAAGACATTATTGGATATTGATTCAAAAAATCTGTTGGGATTCGAATTATTCGTTCGGAAAGATAAGAAATAGAGAAAAAGTAAAAGAACTAAGGATTTTTATTGGTAGTAATTTTGTTATATACAATGGCTGCAGTTCTTCAGATAAAATGTATTGGACATAATGCCCTATTTTCTAACTTCTTCAAGATGGCTGAGAATATTCTCTGCTCTTCTAGTATCGGTAATTTAGTGCTCAATTCCCAAGAACTAAGTGCGTTTGAGTGTGCGGGACAACCTTGCCTATGGAACATCTTACTGTGAAAACTGTTTCATGAAAAAGATAAATTTATGTATGAAACATGTCTATACGTGAAATGTTCATAAACTATTTTATGATTTTCGAAAATAAATTATCTATCCACTTTTTTGTCAATTTTAATTGATCAACCCGACAGTCAGAATTTACATTTTTCAGTAATTAAATGACTTTCTATAGTCTGATTATTTTGGAGATATGTTGAAAAAGTATTAGCCAACATTGCTTAGATAGAAGTCCAATGTCCATATGTTACTGCATAATTTTCATTCTGAAATATGCGGTTGTCGGAAGGTCCAAAATATTTAGTATTCGTTAGAAGCATGCATACTAACAATTTTATTAAATTAAATTATACTAACATAAATAGTTTTAATAGAAATCCTCTTTGTTTAACCGTTCCAATATTAAAAAAAAAATTTGGTTCTAAAATAAAAAATTATTCTATAATATAAATTATTCCTCACACCGATAATAAACCCAAACACTATGCATTGTGCTCTAAACTACACTCTCTAATGCGTCATCCTAAACATGTATAACATATAACCAAGGTGTAAGTAGATATGCATAATTTCCCCCTATATTGCGTCAGTGTCATTATACTCTGAGCTACCCTTTTATAAATGATTAAAGTGTGTTACCATCGTTAATATTTATAGTCTAAGCATTATCGGATGAGATGAACATTCTGTTTTTTTGAGATCATTATAGTGTCCATTTTCATTTAAAAATGAATGCTTACAAAATTCATGTCAATTTTTCCATATATCAATTAATTTAATGTATTTTGATTCGTTTGTTTATCGTTTAGAAAATAATGATATAAAATCTGATCCGAATATCAGTAAATCGAATCGTAATTTGTATATGTGGGATGACACTATCATGTTTTCATTTGCATACTAATTATCCCTAAAAATTGTTTATACTAAAAACATACATTGAAATACCAAAATAATAAAAATATGAATATATTTGTACATATATCACTTGTGACATCAAATGGTATCCTTCCAAATACTGACAGTAATGGATACATATTGCATGTTCGTCTCTAAGGGCTGCGGTATGAGTTGACATCATTTGTTTTATGGATAGTGAGAAAGCAACTCACTCTCTCGAAATCTCTTGCAATTCATAATTTTCAAATTGATTGAAAATTGTGATTCATATACTTTTAACTAGTTTAATTGCTATGCTCTGAAAAACTATACTGTAAAAGAATAAGAGCGAGTTTCAGTACTAAGTTTTATTATACGAAATATGCAGGGATAATTCTCATTTTAAAATGAAAAATATATTTACTTTATATTAAATTAAATTTATATCCTGAATTAGAAAGTGATTTTATTTACCATTTTAAGATAAACTCAAATTTCAAAATAATATGAATACAGAATATTGTAGAATTTCCAAAATCAGTTTCTCAATGAGGACCTAATGTTTGAGCTATGAGGTTATTCCAGTCTGACAAAATTTTTCTTAATGAAGAAACTGATTAAACTTTGTCCTGTGGGGAACTTTACTCATTACCGAACAGACTTAGAGAGAATTGTGATCAAATTAACAGTATTTAGAGGCAACAGTTTGATAATTGAAGAGAACATATTGTTTACTCTGTGTCCTAATTCGATTGGAAAATTACAGAAGATTTTAACATAAATAGATTGAGGTAAAGATCTTGTTTCGAAAAGTGATTGTAATTTAGAAGCGTCGCTTGAAGCCATCCTATATCCAAACTTTTAATGTCCTTTCTGCTCATTCCTTATAAGATCCTAAAGTTCTGTCATCACATGTATCAAATGGAACTGAAAGACTTCATATCTTTTGTAGCCGTGTCAGGAACTCCGACTTATAACACTGCTTTCTTGGGATATAAGTCACATTTAGTGCAGTTGAATGGACTTTGGAACTTTTGTAGTAAAAGAAACATAAAATTAGATTTCAGTTTTGAAAATTTATTGAAATTTATTATTTTAGAGTTTTGAAAAACTGTTAAATTTATTGTTAATATATTTAGAAGTGGCAATTTTCCCCAGTGGCAATTTTCTTCAGTGGCAATTTTCCGGGGGGCAGTTCTCCCACAGTGGCAGTTTTACCGGGAGCAATCTTCCCAGTGGCAATTTTCCACACACGATGTTAATTAAAATCGAACATTAAGAATAGCTATCTTCTGAAATATTTATCACTGTGTAATATATTCACATATATTCTCAAAATATATTTTAACAAATATGTAGATGAAATTCATTTATGATTTATATATTCCAGCTTTATGGAATTATCCGCGATCCATTTAAGCAATTATTGATATTTTTGTTGATTTACGAATGAATAACGACCGGTTTTTGGTGTTTTATTTTAGCATACAAATAATTTTATGCTGATGAGGAACCTGTTGAAAAATGTAAGTTTATATAATTCTATAATAATTATCTTTGTTTATTGCTTTATGTTAATATAAAAATTACTTTGGTCGATCAATAATTGATTGTTCAATATTAGAAGAGAATATTCAGCTAACGATAATAGTTATGGTTGGCAGCATATAAAATTAGGTGGGTTATTTTTTTAATCATTAATGGCCGAGACATAATTTCACCTCCGATAATATTACAAAGAACATACACCGACACACGTGCATCAATTATTAACTTAGAAGTTTATTCATTATTATAATATAAAGAAATAGAGTTTTATTTCTGAGTTATATAAAGTAGTCATTAAAAGTTTCTGCATAATACGCAAGAAAATATCTTCAGCTGAACATTCACTTTTATATTATTTACCTCAATAATGTCAAACTGATATAAAAAGATGTACAAACTAGATGACGGGAAATTGTACAAAACTTACTTTCGCTGCCGCTTATAAATGACCTTGGTCATCCGATAATAATTTGTTTCGAGTTATAAATGACCTTGACCTTCCACCCAATTGCTCCCAAAAGTTAATTAAATGATCCCTGGAAAATGATCAATCGCTCCACCAAATTTCAAGATCTTTGGTTAAATACTATTTGAGATAAAATGGCCTTGCATTTGGCCTTGCAGCCACAAATCTGAATTTAATTTGACGATTATTTTATGTGTAGATTAGAGAAAGAAATATTTAATTTAAAAGTAACTTATTTTATAATCGATTAACAATATAAGTATATTATTTTAACAATAATATAAATTATGATTATGCAGAAGCCATAATGTTTCATTAGTATAATATTTTCAGTTGTAAATGAATAAAAATAATTATCTGAACATTAAAACGAACTAAAAATAACTTCTTCAATTTGTTACATATTTTCATGTCATTCTATGCTCGTATTAAAAAATAGTAGTAAAATTTAGGTAAATATTCGCAATATCATATTAACATATTGATAGCCATAGGACATCAGAAAAGATCTGAGTGTTAAAGGGCTCAGTTTTCAAACTATATAACATTGCAATCATCATAAAGATATCTAGTAATCTATTGCCATGTACCTTCTATATTTTTGAGACTTCCCTTACATTGAATCTCTGACATGAATAGTTGTTATTAAACAGGAAACTAATTGAAGTTCTTAATCTGCAAGAAAAAATTGATTATATTTTCCAAATTCGGTGGTCCAAAGAAGCTTTAGTTCTCTACAGATGGGGATTAAAAGAACCTATTTTTTGTCTTGAATTGGTTAATGTTGAAAATTAGGATGTGAATTGATATGATTATATATCATTACTTAAGGAACCTACATTATTTTCGATTTATTTATTTCGAAATGGAGAAAATTTCATGAATATAAATTAATTTCTCAAGGTTAAATATATAAAGTGAAAATATCAAATAACGCCATTAATTTGAAATCATTCTTCCCAAAAGTGTCTGTCCCATCAACGTTTTCACTAATAACGAAATTTTCCAAAGATAATCAGAATTTATGGACTCAAAATCATATTTGTCTTTACTAAATTGGGAGCAAACAAATGGGCAGAATTGGTACGAAGAGCTACCTAAAACTTCTTTTCAGTATTTGAGCGGGTATCCGGAAAAAATCACCAGGAGGAAAAAATCTCCTGGCGAAAATAATCCCCTGCGAAAAATATCCCCCCAGATAAAATCTCCTCAGAAAACATCTCTGAGCCCAATTTTTCTATTGATTTTAATCAAGCTTCATGCCTAATAAGAAACATCAAATATATGAGAAACATAGTCACTGTAGCTGTAAACTCGTACAGTATAGATTCATAGAAGATAATGAAAATATAATATTTAAATAAGTTAAATTTTTGATATAATATTTCCACGAAATTTTTCCTGCATCTGTTTATGTTCAATACTTATTTTGTTAAAATCAGTTTATTGCTGTATACATACATACTAACTGATTGGCACTGTTTGAACATTTCTGTGCTTTATTTCTCTATTGATATCGCTAGTTTCCAATCATTTACCATCAGTCTATAGTTTAATAGTTAACTAGTGTCTTTCTACTGTGTAGATACAATATATATATTAACTGCATTTATGGTTAATTAAATGTCACAATTATCTAAAGTATAGAAGACTGTAATATAATTTTAAATGGGTCAATCTTCTACCTCAAAGTTCTTTGTAATGAAACAATCATATCAGGAATTTCGCTAAAAGCTACTTAATGCTGGTAACACTCCGATGAAGAATCGTAAATTATATGATTTTCGGATTAGACTGCGCAATGTTGTAGCAAAATATTACGAATATAGTTTTATTATAGACTACAACAAGGCCATAGCAAACAATTCAAACTCTTAGTTTGAATAAATATTGAAAATATAGAAAATACAAATAAATAATGTATTTTCGACTTAAGGGTATTCTTTCTTCGTTGATGTTTTCCGAGGGGATTTTTTCCTCGGGGGATTTTTTCCTCCGGAGGATTTTTCCCTAGACCCTTTGAGCGAGTGAAGGAAGTTTTAAAAGGTTGAAGCCCACGATCTGTATTTGCGAAAAGTGAAAAATTGTTCAGAATAAAATGTTTAAACAAGATCTTCTGAGAAAATAGAATACTTTAAATGAATTGACTAAATAGATTCCTTTTCCATTAGTACTTATAGATAAAAATTCATATTACAGATAATGCAATAACAAATCAGAAATTTAAGATTTTATTCACTCATCAAAAGTTGTACATTGTTCTAAGAAATCGACAACAGTTCATTAATACATATTTTCTAAGTTTTTGGTAGATATCAATTTTGGAATCAGTAGATATTTTCCAATTATATAGTCAGAACATACGTTATAATTATGTATTATTGTATACAAATGAAATGAGAAATTAATTCAAAATTTGGAGAACTTTTACTCCTTCTGGTCGAAAATGATTACACTGGATTAATGAAAATTGCCGTCACAATCATGATGTTATCCTTCAGAGTTTATAATAAACACTAATAAAATATTCTGCACATTGGTTTTACTCATTGTTCCGGTACTTAACGTATTGTAAATGGCAATCATCGACAGTGATGCATGGAAAACTGCTAATAAAATATATAAATTAATTAGATCAATAATAATATCAAAATATCACTTAAATATTCCAAAATAAAATCAACTTAAGGGCAAAAATATGTAGTGGTGTATGTGGCCTAATATACAATGTTCTATGTACGTAGACCATTTCAGTCTTCTTAGGTAACGAATGATCCAAAGTGGTCTAACACTCCGCTTTTCACACCTCGCGGGTGTGTCAAGGTGGTTTATGTGCAGAAAATTCAATATAGAGAGTGTGGAACAGTTTTCTAATTATGTCATCAATTCATATTACATAAGTCAAGATCAAGGTGCATTTTATGAGGTCTAAGTTATTTTGGTTTTCTTTATTTGATTAGATATTTCATATATTTTTATGACATATTAATAATATTGATTTTTTAAATAAATTTAGGGATTTCTAAATTAATAATAAAAATATAAACAATTATATATTTTTAAATTATTCTGGAATTGTTTGAAAACATTGAGAAGCGGAAAATAATAAATTGAAGTTAATGAAGAATTTAATTTATGATGATAATTGATCACCTACTTAGATAACACTTTTCACTGACACAGTGAAAATAGACAGTAACGAGATATAATTCCAATGAGTTTTATTTATGTAAATGGCAACAACATCTACGACACAATGAAAATAGACACTGAAGAAGAAATAATAAAATATTAGAAATAAAACCTAAAATCACATACATCTATTGTCAAGCAATCCTCTTAATTTAGCTCTGTGATACAATAGTGATCATGGACCAGTATTGTGACATCAATATGCTATCTCTCAGAGTAATTATTATACCAATCTAATTACTGTAAGCAGTTCATCCAATCAGTGGATGACTTCATTATGACAACCGCATCATTGAAATGCTCTCAATTGATTAGCGCTTCATTATTCAAAGACTAATTAATAGAACAAATAGTAATTGATGTTAATTGAGATTATAATTAATACTTATAAATAATTCATTAATTAGTAGATAGGATGATAATGGAAATTGATATTAATTTACGAAAATTTAATGGAACTTCCATATAATTTAATTATATTTCATATTATATATTTAGGCAATACCTTTTATTTATTTAGGAATCATTTCATTTAATCTTCAGAAATACAAAAAGAGTTATTAATATGATCGATTATGCAGAACGATTCCAACTAACTATTTTATGGATAATTTTCTTCAATTACCAAATAGGATTTTTTTGTTTGTTTTGCCCTCATTTCACAGTTAAGTTTTCATCTGAAACCCCGTAGGACAATATCTAATCAGCCGATTAGTTAATATTTTATCTTCCAATTTCTTAATCTCAAACAAAATCGTCATTATTTAAATCCCAGGGAATGCTTTGAATACTTTAATTATATAAGTTTATAAATATTTTCATTTAGATTATTATTTCGTAATGTAGATAGATGCTATTTTGTAGAAAAAAACTTTCAGCTGTAATAATTTGGCGACTGGGAAGAGCTGATTATGAAATCTCATCCTATATTTTCTCGTTATCTCTCATTTAGCATAATATGGTAATTCAGAGATTAAAAATCAATTGAACTTCTAAAACTTCCCTTCGTAAACATTTGTATTCAATTTTAATTTGAAAAATATGAAACGATATTTTAGAATATCTCATTTTAATAAATTTTTCCATATGGATTATTTCATTGATATAAATTCGATAATTCAATAAAATTGTAGTGTGATGTTCAATGTTCATCTTTTGCGGATCTTATTTTTTGTATTTTTCTAAATTTAAATTGAATTATTAACAACATTTGAAATCGTTTGAAGCTTAATAATTATTTGTATTTCACTCTTTTGAAATTTGTCTTTTTCTTTGTAATTAATTTGTAATTTCTTCTCTTTTCAGAATGTCTAAGATGAATAGAACAAGGAACAACAATTTGGAATACAAATTACGTGGCAAATTAATATAAGTACCAATAAAAACTTTAAATTGGTTTTCAAAGTTTTTCTTTTTTGGGGTTTACATTCCTTTACTCACTTTACTTACCTATAAATTAAAACTCTCGTCAATAACTGTCAGTTAAAAACTTCCAAATATTTATTTTGAAGAGCATTCATAAGAGAGAAGTTTTCGGTGCCTCGGAACAGGTTATCATTTTTCTCTCTATCCATCATGGCAGACGAGCAGCAGAAGCTCTGAAGATTTAGGTGAGTGACGTATAATTAAAAGTTAAATAATGCTGTATTTTCGTTGTCAATTTTGTTGTAAAATGGAGGAATGAAGCAAATTATTCGCCGATTGGATATCTTCAGTTTGATTGATTGAATTTGTTGATATTGTATTAAAAGAACAATATATATATATCAAAATTATAGTTTATTTAACGATATAAATCATAAATGAGCTATTGAATCGAAATACTAAATATTAAATCAACTCCCATATACCTATGGTTCTATCAAAACTGAAAATTTTTGGGAAAATTGAAAGTAGTGAAAATTGAAAGTAGTTCCATAGTTTACCTCTCAAAATGTTAACATATAAATATCTGATTCAGTCCCAATTTAAATTCACTAATTTTGAGTTCATTATTTTGCTTCAAATAAACACACAGATTTATAGCAACGTTTACACATAATAATGTTATCTTGAAATAGTCCAAATGTCAATATATAGTGAAGAAAATATAAAACTGAAATTTTCTGTAACAAAATATATTTATAATATAATGAATAAATTATCTAAAAAAATTACAGGTGAATCAGTAATAATTGTATCTCCATAAACGTATTTCTTCTCGTAAACTGAATTCTTATAAAAGTTCACATATATGTTTTGGTTAAAAACAAATAGGGTCGAACGGGGTATCACCGCACATACCCTTTTCATGGAGTATCACTCTGCACCTCTTATAATTTTAAAACCACTTGTCTAAGCCTAAATCTGATTACAACATCATTTCAAGCATCTTCTTTTATCCCATAAACATAATGACGCACCATCATCCTATGAGTATTTCTAGAGTTAAGTCGCAATGTATGTGGTGCTCTCAAAACGATCTGGAAAAAGTTTAAGCTGGTCATATTAAAAATCCCGCTTACTCTCCAATAACTCTAGAACTGAAATTTATAGATTTATATTGTTTTAACAAGTAACACAATCATTAACATTTACATTATGACAAATTTTCAACTTCTCAGTTCCAACAGTTTTCCCGCCACAACCGTGCGCAGTGATACCCCAGATAATTTAGAGGTAGAGGGGTATCACTGCACATCATTAATAACCATATCTGTGTGTAAATAATTTTAAGGAATTTATGAGTATTTAGCTCTTTCCCAGGCAACAAGGATTTATTCCCGGGATAATGAAGGAATATCCCAGGAATATATCCTCCTCCCTTGGGTTATTCCCTTAATATCACAGGAATAATGCTTGCTGCATGGGTTATAAAGTCATAAATATTGAATAAGGTGTTATTTTATTTTAATATTTATCAACAATAAACTTACGATCATAGTAACGATACTACTTGATGATCGTATTTTATTATTTGATATAAGTAGTTAACTAGTTACGTACAATTTAAGTGTTAGATTTATTGCAAATTCATTAAATATGTGTTTAAAAAGTGATGGACAATTATATTTGGTAAATGGAAACACAGACATTTATATGGAGACAGGGGGATTTAGATTGGGAGAGGGGCAAATAAATGGGGGAGAGGGGCAATTAGATGGGGGAGAGGGGGATTTAGATGGAGAAGAAGGGGATTTCGATGGGAAGAAAGGGAGATTTCGTTAAGAGGCGTGTGTGATTTGAAATTTGAAACAAGAAACATAAGTACTGAATGCAATGTTGATCTGAATTTAATTTATAAGAATTTTTACAATGTGTACATCTCTTTTTGACAAGTAATAAGATCTAAGTGAATTCTTCCGTCGGTGGGTGTGAGAGTGCTGATACGCAATTAATTCTTAGCTTTATGCGTTTAATTGATCCCTGAAGATGTTAAACCAATAATAAATAAAATCAAAATTATTATGAAGATAACTATTTTTTATAATGATTTCTGAAATTCAAAATCTAAATTTGGAGCATTTTTTGCTTAAATACTTTTTTGGAAACTATTTTACCATTTGTTGCTGCAGATCTCCAAATCCTATTTTAGGCATGTTGAAGTGTATGCCTATTTTCTGCCCAATATTCCGTGAATTTTTATGAGGGTGTGTGTCTTACTCTGCCAATTTAGTTCCAATTTTCTATTCACTTAAAATATATATGGAAAACGTAGATATAGAAATTTACTCTATCTTACATATAAAATTTTCACCTGATATTAGATAAAAAAAAGCCATACCTTAATCCTAATAAATTTGACTGTCAGAATCAATGGGAAGGTTAGATTAAAAAAACACATGTCTAATTTATAAACTAATGGTACTGTATTTTTTAAAAGTTGTTATTATATATTTTAAACTAATGTGTACCAAATTTCAAGTAAAAATATTGAATATATAATGAGAAATAATTACATAAATATATAAGACAATGGCAACGGACTGAGCTGAACTGTGATTGAGGGGGTGTGAACCAATCACAGCTCGCACTTGTGTCTCTACTCCATAAAAACATGGACAAATTCGTGCGTATTGGCTCACCAAATTATATTTCTACTTTGCCACACGTCACCAAAATACAATTAATTCCATAATTTACATGATTAACGCTGATATTCGCCGATACATAAATATTTTTTTCACTTTTAAATACAAAAATATATTTGATATTTATGTAGGAACAAAGTCAAGAAAGGCTAGTGAATTTATAAGAGTTACATGGAAGATATAGAGTAATTCAAAAAAGATTTACCTAGAAAACACACGTCAAACTCATTAGGGTTAACAACGTGGTCAGCATACTGGCAGGGACGTAAAATTTCTGTGCTGAGATGATAATAGCGTGTAGTGATTATTATTTATTCATTTTCAGATTTTGATTTGACTAACTGAAAGATATACCTAATATATTTTCGTCAAAATAAGTGAGTTTATAAGATTAATCACGAATTTTAAATGATTAAGCAAGAAAATTAAAAACTCTTTCTTGTTCGCCATAAGAATATTAATTTTCCATCATGATTGAAACATATATTTAAGTTATTCATATCTCACATTCTCTGAAATTGGGATAAAATAACCAATCTGCACTTTTTGAAAATTGGACGAAGAAAGTGTATTTGAATTATTATTTTATTTTACTCGTAATCTTAACCGAGAGGTACGTATATAACATTAAGAACATTAGTAATTTTTTCGAAAAAGATTACAACTCCTAAGCGTGACGTTTGAAGTCAAAAAATCTTACCCGTCGCTTTGTATGTCAATTGATAAATTTATACAGACTTTCTGTTTAAAATAAAAAATAAACGATCAATTAAGGAGTTTGAGATTGCTATAAAGTGGAACTCCTATATAGTGAACTTCTGTATAGTGAACTATCCTGTATAGTAGAACTCTGTATAGAGAACTTATCTCTTTAATAAACGTATTTTGTTCAGTCTACCACCAATATTCGTGAGTTTTCTATAAAAATCTTTATAGTAAATTAGTTATATTCCATGAAACATGACTTTTACCAGTGCAACTCCTCTATAATGAAGTCACGTGTAGTGAACCATCCTAATTTTCAAGAGTTATGAGAAATTAAATACGTTGAATGATGAATTTATTAGATAGGAAAGAAAATATTTTTTAAAGTCTACCATGAAAAGTCTACTTTTCTATTCATCCCTCATATCCTCTACAGTGATCTAAATCCTCTAGAGTGAATTAGTTGCAGTTCACTATAGAGAAGTTCTACTTTAATTAAAAGAAAAACAATTTACTTCAATAAATATACATTATATCTTTGAACTGAAAGAGATTAAACTACTTTTTTAAATCGATGAACCGTCTTCATAGAAATTAATCTGATGAAGCAACAGATTATTAATTTTTGTGACACTTTTGCTATAAATAGATTTTGTGGAAGATCCATTCAGAAAAATATATTAAGTGTTCTTCTCTTGTTTTAATTGTCTCTTTAAATTCAAATTTTGAAAATCTAACTCCATTCCCATTGTGCTTGCTGTTACCGTTTCCAGGTCGTATATCCAAATGGTAAGGAGACATCTCCCGTAGCTCCAGAGACTGACTTTGCATTCCAAACACAATCATATACGCAAAGATAGTGATTGTTGCTCTTCATACATTTGGCATTGTACTCACAAAAAATGACAGAAATAAGAGTAAAATGTAGAAAAAATGTATTCGTTATTCTTGGAATTGAAATTTCTACAACGGTATATATAAATATTAGTTTGTGCTATGGGCCTCTTTCTGGGAAATCTTAATAAATTTATAAACTGAAGAGCAAGTGAAACCACGTAAAAAGTAATCACCCTTCTATTTTTCTTAAGAGCTTTCGAATAATAAAATATTCATCATCAGTATTAGTTTTGACTAATTTAAACAAATTATATAGAACTAAGAAGTATAATGGATACCAAAATTAATAAAGTAGCCTAAAAAGTTAATAAATAATTAAATAAAAAGGAAATAGTAGAAAAATAATAAGTTAGTAACTCGAAATAGTTAAATTAAAAGAACTCGCTTGTTCATTGAGCGATGGTGACTGCTTATGAATGTATATAGATTCCAATATACGAATATCACACTGGTTTGTAGATTGCAAAATTTTGAAATTATCTTCCTCAACTGGGTGATTCGAATCGAAAGAATAGTTACGAATTGAACTATATGGTTGAGAGCTATAGGGGTTATTAGTTCTAAAAAATATTCCCTTATGCTGAGAAATTCTCACCTTTAACTGCATCATGGTCTCACCAATGTTATTAATTTTGGTATCCATTATACTTCTTTGTTCTATATAATTTGTTTAAATTAGTCAAAATTAGGATACTGATGATTAATATTTTATTATTCGAAAGCTCTTAAGAAAAAAAAGAAGGATGATTACTTTTTACGTGGTTTCACTTGCTCTTAAGTTTATAAATTTATTAAATATTAGTTAAGATGCTCAAGTATAAATTCGTTTTTGAACTCGATTTAGTTAATAATTTACTTTAGAAATTAGATATCATTTTTTCCGAGCAAAAACATTATTTTTATATAAATTATCACAAATGCTTACTTTATAAATGATTAATTGGATGACCAACAAAGTTGATCAATAGATTCAAGAAAAATTATAGATTTTACAAATACTAATTGTCATCCTTTTACCTGAAATATGTGTTTGTTATTCTTACAAAATGAAGCTCTTTTCCTCTGACTATAACACATCTCCAAAAGTACATTATTCATAAATTATGCATTGCATTACCTCTTCCTACGTCAAATATCCAAACTATATCAAGCGATTCGCTCTCAGTCGGCGAGTAGACTCCGTAGAGTTATTGTGTGTGTGCGTTATATCTGCAGCTAGTGAGATGAGAGGCGAAGCGAGGAGTTGGAGCTTGGAAGTTCTTTCAAAAGGTAATTTATCTTCAATATGTAGCTGTAAGAATAAAGAGAACAATAATTGAAAGGATTATTGTATGGTGGAGTGATATAGTATTATAAAATGTGAGTAATATTATTATCAGCAACAATAATGTTAAAGAGATTATTTTTCAATTATATCTAGGATTGATTTTGATTTGAAAAGTGGATTAAGGAGGAAAATAATGATTTTGGACCAGATTTTACTAAATAAATATATAAATAATGATACTTTTTTAATGTACAATAGAGATATATAATTATATATCAAATTAGAATGAAATTGAAATAAATATACTACGAACAATTCTTCAAAAATTAAAGCGTATCATAACCTCCTCACTCCTCAGTCACAAGAGTGTCAAAAGCTGATAATGTTCTGTTACATCCATTACTTTATTTTTTCCCGCATCTTCCCAATAGTTCCGTAACTTTTTGTCCATCATACTCAGTGGATAATAATCGGCCACATTTTTAGAAATTAGAGGAACTCTCATACCTTCGATACTTCAAGAATTTCACTTCCATTGAACGTAACCACCGTGTGAAATGGGAAATAATTCACGTTCAGAACATGAAGAAGATTTAGTGGTTTGATATCAGCCATCTGTATAAATTTAACTATGTACATATATTAAATATTAATCTAGATAAATAATTATGTTCAAATGTATTCACTGACTATTCACTTTTTAATATTACAAATATAAAATACATAATATAGTCTATAATAGTTTATTATTCGAAAGATTTACGAACAGCGCACAATCACTGCGCACAGTCCCGCAAACTCCGAACTTACTCAAAAACTAAATGTACTAGAAAAACTCTTTTTCTCGTGATTATATGGTCATGAATGGGGATAGTTCTCAACAAGTTTCAAAATAATACCTAAATAAATGAAATACTTCTTGACAATTTTTCGTGCGCAACTTTTAGTGAGTGTATAGGGATATCACTGCGCACATGAAGGGGTATTACTGCGCATTGCATAAATACAACACTCCTCTCCCCTACCAAATCACCATCTCCCAATCTTATAGACCCCCTTCCTTACCAATCTAAAAACTCCTCTTCTCCCATCTAAATCCCCCTCTCTTACCATCTAATTCCCCATCTCCTTCAATCTCAATCCCCCTCCCTCTCATCGAAATACCCCTCTCTTCCGATCTAAATCCACTTCAACCCTATCTAAATCCCCCTCTCCCTATCTATTTCCCCCTCCCTCCATCCAAATTCCATTCTTCCTCTTCTAAATCTCCCGCTCCTCCATCTAAATATCTGCGTTTCTCTAAATAAATGACCTCTCTCCAATATAATTGTCCCTTACTTTTTAAACGCATATTTTATGAATCTGCAACAAATTTAACTCTTAAATTTTACGTAACTAGTTAACTACTTAATACTTATATCAAATAATATAATACGACCGTAGGTTTATTATTTATCAATATTTTAATTTAATAACCTCTCATCCTCCCACCTAAATACCCCCTCTCCCTATCTGAATACCCCCACATCAAGTAGCATAGTTACTACGATCGAAGTTTATTGTTAATCAATATTATAATAAGAAACACCTTATCCAATATTTATGTCTTTCTTAAAAGCTAAAAACTCATAATATTTTTAATTATTTATATAAAAATATAGTTCTAAATGATGCGAAGTGATACCCCTCTAACTTTTTAATTATCTGGGGTATCACTGCGCACGGTTATGGCGGGAAAACTGTTGAAACTGAGAAGTTGAAAAAACTGTTAGTGTTAGTGTTAACATGATAAAACGGTAGTAATCTATAGATCTCGGTTCTAGAGTTATTGGAGAGTTGGCCGAAATTAAAAATCAACGGCGCAAACTTTTTTCAGATCGCTTTGAGAGCACCACATTCATCGCTACTTAACTCTAGAAATACTAATAGGATAATGGTGCGTCATGATGTTTAAAGGAGAAAAGAAGATGCTTGAAAAGATAGTGCATTCAGATTTTGGCTAAAACAAGTGGTTTCTAAATCATAAGAGGTGCGGAGTGATACCCTATAAAAAGTGTATGCCTAGTGATACCCATACCGATCCTATATAATATGAAAAATAACGAGTAGTACTTATTCTTCAACTTAATTTGAAAATCGATAATTTTCCATGCACACTGCTTTTAACTCTAGTAACTTACAGACTGGTTCGTTGAAACTAAATCTCAAAGAGAAATGTCAATGATTTCCTTTCTGAAAAAAATTAGATGCTGACTTATAATTTTTACATAATTAATTAGGCAAAACAAAGATGGTAAATGGTGAGATTCATTGGGAAAATATAATCCGATATATTAAGTGTGTTTCAGTGCTCCCTCCAGGCATGAGATGCACAAGTGTCTGTTTAAAAACGCACATTTGATTATTATAATTATTTTTGAAGGAACTGTTGATAAGGTGATAGACACATAATAGTTTTCCTTCCTTTTAATTAGTCCTTTTCCGTCTAAATCATTAGAATTGTTTCGTAGATATAACTAGCCATATTTCTTCTATATTCAATGAGGTAGAGTCGTCCTTTAAATTTGCCCTTTTTTATTACATATATTTTTTCAGAAGTGATTTTGTGAGAAATTAGTCACTTTTACAGTTATATTTTTAGCTAAGTGTTTTAAGACTAATTTTTTGATAGAAAAGAGAATATTTCAGGTAGAATGATTATATTTCAAATAAATTATTAAATATAATAAGGTCTGTTTCTTCTTCATAATAAGGATTTTCATTTCAACCTCGTTGATAGATCTATTAACAGCATTTCGAACTTTTTTGAAACATTTAACTAACAATCCATTCCTTCATTTTTATCAATAATTGTTAGTATCGAATTATTGGAATCAGATGCGTAAAGGTTACACTCTTAAGAAATGTATTTCAGACCTACCACTCATACATAAACAGAAGCTTTTATATTTCTATCAATAAAATTGGACTTATTGAGAACTGAATTACAAATTCAATATAATGAACGTTATTGATAAAAAACAGTATATTGCATGGTATTATTAGTTTAAAATGATATGTGCCTAAAAAATAATGGTTTTGTCCTATATATATAGATTGTGCTGCATGATTTTCGGTTCCTGAAATATGAAGCAGAATTGCCAATGAAGGGAGAAACGTGCAAAGCTTGGGGTAATATAGGTGGGTTATTGAAAACTTCATAGAATTTTGGTATGATTTTCATTTCTTGTATATAATTAGCACTTGTCATAAAAATATTATCAAAGTTACCCAATTTAAAATAGGAGCAGGTTCGAAGCAGAGGTTAAGCCGATCTGAGTTATCGCCACTGCAGTCAGAGAGCAGTGAGAGCGCAGTATGGGTACAACACTGACCGCTTTGGGCTCCTGCTCTTATTTGTCTTGCGCGCTGCCTAACTGCAGATGCGCAGCCCTTAGCCACGACTGTATTATAATAGTACTATCATTGCAATTTTGGCTAAGGGGTGCGAATTCGCAGTTAGGCAAACAAATATATTATATTTTTCTCAATAATACATCAATATTTTTTTTCCTTCTTTTATTGTAAAACATAATTTATATGTATTTATTGGAGATAAAACATGAAAGAAGAAGTCAAAGAAGAAGTCAAAGCCTTTTCTTAATGCATCGATAAAATATTCTTCCACATCAATATTACCTGAATATTCTAAAAGACTTTGAAATTCTCTGAACATGAATAATCAATATTTTAATAACTGTATTTTCATTTCAAAATTTGCACCAACCTGTTACCCTAGCAGTTACATTGAATATGTAAATACACGTGTATTCTTCTCAAAATCTAAAAACCTACATTTACACAACATTCGAAACAATTGTTACAGTTACCCTGTCTTCAACTATTCATATTTGAATATGTTAAAGAATAGTAATCTAGGATACACAGTAAGATAGTGTGTATATGTGCTGTATTAATATTTAGTTTGTAATTTATTTACATTTTTACTACAATTAGCAAATTGATTAAAATGTAAAAATAATTTATATTATAATAAATATCAAATTGATAGAATCCTTTTTCCTAAAGTATGTCATGGAGTATTTTCAATTTTCTTTCTTAGAATATAGAAGCAATGAATAAAATCATTTATCATAATATCGCAAAAACACGCATACATTTACGCCAGTTAACAGCTCGAGGAGAATATGTAATAACTGATACACTAGAACAGTATTATTTTATTATCTTTAGTATGGACAAAGTAAACAAAATAAAATATAGAATTCATTGTCTGTAAATATGTTGCAGTAAAAGGAGATGAACATAAAAGTTCTTTAATAGAGCATGTTATTCTGTATTCACAAAATTATAATTAATGATATGAAATTGATCGAGTATGATTATATTTTTGACACCTCAGAAAAAACTGCATCTGTCAGTAAGTATTTTTCTCTATTTTTTGATTGAATGATTTGGTCTTAAGGCGAGTTCACTCGATCAAAATTATTGACAAAACTTACTAATTGTATCATTGTATTGATCGTCTGAACCCGTTTAGACGATCAATATATAGATACAATCAGTAAATATTGTCAATAATATTGATCGTTACATCGGAAAAATGTAATGTTTTCCATCAATACTCGCAATGAATCTAGACTTTAATACACAATTGTTACTATTTACAGGTTACAGGTTATTATTAGGTTATTATTAGTCGAAAAATGGAACGTGTGCTCCTAAATGCAAGCATCATCAGAGTAAAGTCAAGTCAAATATCATATTGAATACATGTCCTGATTTCCTTCTGAAGCTCAGAGATTTCATTTGGTGGATAATTCAGAGAGGTCCAATTACAGTTTATGGAAGAGTGAATTTGTATTGCATGGAGCTTCTGAGACAAAACAGAGATTAAAGAACAGATAAGATAAGAGTTATAGTTAATTAATTGCTTGAGTATTAGAAACATTTTGCTATCTTACTGCTAACAGTTTCGAAATGATATAAAAAAAATTTTATTATTTTTTGTAAACATTCCAACTTTCACCATTGATAAAATAAAGCTCATTAAACAATGTTGCTTTGTCGTTTGAAATCTGACTAATATTGTATGTTTTTATTGTGATATTTATATAACCAGTGAACTAATGTATAGATTTACATTATGTTTAATTTTCATATCATATAGGACGGCAACATTTTAAATTTCTAACGAAAAATTTTAATTTTTTTTTTAAATATGCTAACTTCGATTGTACATTACGATTATGTGAAGAGAAACTAACATCATGGTTATAATGTCCTCATAAGCTTCAACTATTAGCTAGCTATTATAATGAATCATTCTGATGTGTGTTGAAATACATGGTGACCCAAGAATTCTGAGAAAAATTAAATACTTGAGGTAAAACAATTAGTTTTATGTTAAACAGCATGACAAGAATTTTGATTTATTGTAGAGACAACTGAGAAGATATGTGGAGAAATTTATTAAATAAATCCTTCGATTATTCAAACACGATGACCTTCAATGTGTTGGATTTGACAACTCCAGTACGCAACTCATCAAATGGTAGTTTTGTACGTTTTCATATGAGTTTTTGTTACCAGTTTAGCTTTTTTTATACAGTTACATTAGAATATCTGCAAAAATTCTTCTTTAATACTTACCACACGCAGAACTCCATGTATTTAATCAGATGCCAATTTTTCTGAACTGTAGAATTCATCTATCACACTTTTAGATTTCCACCAAAATAAGTCAACTTCTTTTAAATAAAATATGAGATGACACCTATTGTATGTCATAAACTTTATATTGAACACTATTAACTCTGAAAATTTAGAAGAATTAGTTTCAATTTTTGTTCTACAAATGATGCATTAGTGTCACAAAACTGTTGAACAAAATGCAAATTGAATTTTTTGTATTGGTTTATCTTTTTTCATTTCTTCATAACCCATATTCGATTATTTTGATTTGATATATAACTTTTGATTAAGTTTAAAAAAATTGCTCGAAATTTTGTTGAATGAAGCAATGAAAATATCCTCCAATGACTAATTGATCAAATATTTAAATGTAATAACCACTCTTGCATGCTGAAGAGATGAAAAATGAAATCACAAAGAAGATCTAAACTCGAAAAATAAAAAATATTTACCGTATCGCGAGAGCTGAAACTCTACTCAAAATCAATGAATATAAAATAATATTACAGTTTATGAAGTTTAGAGATTCATTTAGGAATTTTATTCATATTCATAACTTTAGGAATTTTATTCCTATAGTTACCTATAAATCAATACAGATCTGACATAAAGAGAAGTCATGTCAAATCTCAGCACGGAAATGATTTATTACCAATGCTTGCCTAATTCATTTTGGTTTTGAACATCAAATCAAGTATAAACTTATGATTGTATAATGTATAATTTTATCAATCGTAATAGTGGGGTCAAAAAGTTATTCATTCTCCTAACTTTTAATGATCTATCTGCTCATTCCTCAGAAGATTCTGAACTATTTTTCCTTTACATGTGTCAAATGGAACTGAAAGTTTTCCTATATTTTATTGCTATGTGTCAGGCACTATCACGGAGAGGAGCTTTATTTTGAATAAAATTTTAAAAGGACAAATCAGTTCATTACTTAAATAAGTTTATGTCAAATTAGTGATATGTAAATTTATCAAATAGTTTGTTATAACCATAGGTTAAATTATGGTTGATCTTTAGAAGATTTAGAGAGTATCTATCAATATCTTCTATTATATTTCGTGAAAAGTTGGTAATGAAAATAAACATCTTTAAATAACTTTAAAAAAAATAGTATTTTCGATTCATTCCTCACGTTAAATCATAAATTTTTATATTAAAAATGGTTCTAGATGAGTTAACCCGCAAAAAATCACACAATGGAATGGTTCACCAGGTAAATTACACAGCTAGAAAATTACTCTTGATTTCATTTTCATCAAGTAAAAAATTAAATAAAAATTAATTTAAAAATATAATGTTTGATGGTAACCGGATATTTAATTAGTTAAATAGATCAGAAATTATAAATATATGATAGAATCATTACCTATGCTGATAACCTAAATAGTATTTATTATACATAACTGACCATTTTAATTTAATTACTATTTTTTTTTATTGTAATTGATATAGAAAAGTTAGCATTTTTCTGGAAAAGTTGTCAGCAAAAGCTAGTTAGTTACATACAAATATCTACTTTTTCGGTATCAAATTTAAATAGATGAATTATAATGAATATATAATAAAATATAATATAGAAAGCTCCTATAAGAATATATTCTACATACGACAGTTGATCATAAAATCATTGATTAGTCCTGTTTAGTCATGAAACCATTGTTTACTTCTTTCCCTGAAGATGAATAGAAAGTTTTGTATTTGAAAGCTCGATACATAAACTACTTTTAATGTTGAGATTTTAATAATCCTCTCGGTGATAACTCAAAGTATACATTATTTTACTATCTCAAATCACCGAAAGGGAAGAAATTGAGTTAATCAATTCTAATTTCCCTACACAATAAAGTTTTCTTTCCCCCAAATTTTGAACAAACAGAAGTGCAGAGTTGGTATGAAATGAAACAAAACTTCTTTTCAATATTTGGGCAAGTCAAATAAATTTGAAAAAGTTGAAGTCCAATCTCACTATTGGTGGAGAGAATGAAAAGAATATCTTCTAGAGCGTGCACGGACATTTCGTCCACGGCCAATTTGTCCACGGACATTTCGTCCACAGACAATTCGTCCACGAAATGCTCTATTTTGTAATATAATTATAATGTGTACATATTGTTTATTGTATATTATTTATATATATTCTGCAATATAAAAGTATGAAATACTCTTTTTTGATTGTAATCAGAAATTAATGGTCTTTGCCTTAATTCTTATCGCAATCTTCTTCTCCTGCTCATGCTGACCGGCAACAGTAAAATAATAAAACTGAATTAATGATATGCAGGCAGGCCTCGATTTTATTGTGCCTCGGTCTTATAGAATCTGTAATAGTAGCGAGACATATCTCGAACTTATTATACATAGTACCTACTTAAATATTGAAAACGGAGACTTTCTTTATATATTCACAATAACTACCATAAACATCAATATTATTACTCAGGTTAGCTTATTAGAAGCAATGTTGGTTCAGAAATTAGTTTATATGATAAAAAGAAATTCTACAGAGACTACGTAAAATACATACATGTATAATTGTATATACTTCTAAAAAAGTGATTGATATTTAAATATGATATTAAAGAATTAGCTACATATTGGTACATTTTAGTGTTACGTTTAATTATATGAACGTCAAAACATCTTTGTTATAAGATTGTTCAATATTTTCAGACTCATAACAAAACCATATAAAATAATTAGTATTTTTCTTTATTATAATTATTTTACTCTCTTTCTTACGTTTCACGATTTAGTCTTATTAGTATCCAGTTATTTCATATTTTGGATTCTCTTAACTCATTAATTAATGCAAAATATTATAAAAGGTAAATAACTTAAAGATACAGCATATCTAATTTTATAACTATAATCGATAGATAAACATTATTTATGTGTTCGTATGAAATGGTTCAGCTTAAATCATTAAGAAAATATTATAAAGTTACACCTGGCTACTAATGTAATAGTGAAAAATAGTATGAAATATATCCCATACACACTTTAAAATACAAAATAAAGCAATTCGTGGACGAATTGTCCGTGGACGAAATGTCCGTTGGAAAAAATGTCCGTTGGACGAAATGTCCGTGGACGAGATGTCCGTGGAAGAGATGTCCGTGGATGAAATGTCCGTGGACGAGATGTCCGTGGACGAAATATCTGTGGCCAAAATGTCCTAGACCCCTTTCTAGAGTAATATAGTGAATGAATGCTTTGCTAATTCATTTATCAATGTGCATTTTATATAACTTAGCATCCGATCATATATTAATTTTATTTGCATAATGACTATAAAATTATAAACTATATAAAATGCAAAATAACTATAAATTATGTTAAGAGTTCTTGCTAGTTGAATACCTAACAAAATATTTAATATATAAAATATACTTTGCACGGTATTGTAAATAATCGCAGTGCTTAATTTTGAGATCAAATGCTTAAACTGTGTTCTTTTTAGAGGGTCAACTTATCAAATTTGGTGAAAAGTAACTTTTTTTTGGCTGAAAAGGTTTTTCATTAGGTAGTGGACATTCATGTCCCAAATGTATATGGGGCTACGAGAACTATATAGTGTTAGTCAGTGTTCTTGTATGACTCAAATTTTTGAGAGCTATGGGTATTGGATACTGCAATTCATCCAATAAGAGGTCAAAAATGGGACAAGGGTGTATTTTTTTTATTAATTTCCAACTACAGTTTGTAAAATTATTTTCTGTTGACACCTTCTTGTATAATTCACATATAGATCTGGTTGATTCAATGAATAGTAAATTAAATTTAAAAAGTTTAATTTAATTTAATTTAATTTAAAAAATATAACTTTAATCTTAATGTTCATTTTTTCAAAGTGTAGTTTTAATAATAAGATTTAATACTTTTGTATATTTTGTAAGAGCAACCCAGTTGTCAGCTCCCTGAGCTGATGTCGTGATGTCTACATGAAATCAATAGTTATTCATCCAAATCTAAGCAAATGTGCAACAGAGATGCGAAATCCCAGAATTCATACATTGTCTCCAACCTTCCCTTATACCCGCACTAACGCCACCAAGGTTGTGACACCACAACCGTGATATGGCAACCGGTAACACTTTATGTACACAAGAGGTTTTAGGAGCAAAACACAATAAACAATCCGCAACTTGCTTGATGTAAACAACAAAATAGTTACTTCCAAAGTAAACTAACATTTGTGAACAGGTGCTCACAATGCCTACCCCTAAGCAAGTAATGAAACGTTACTTTTCACATTTTATTTCCTATCAAAGAAGGCCTGAGATGCACGGAGGAAACTGACACAGCAATCACGTGTGAGATTTCAATTCGAACTGACACAGTGATGCATCTTTGCCATTCCAGGTATATACAAAATGGTCGCAATGCAGTGATAATCCGCGTGTATAATAAAATTTAACACACAATAATAATCAATCCAATTGATTATTGAGTGCAGAATAACACAGTATTCACAGAGCAATAATTACTGGTTGTTTTCGTAATAAAAATGTAACATTACAAGCACTGTATTAACTAGGAGATTCGGGTGCATTACTACACCAAACACCTTCAACAGTATATACCTCCAGTAAGATATAGGATAAATAGAAATTTATTTTCTTATTTTTCAACAAATAAATTAGATTAACTTTAATTAATTAAGCTGAAATAGCCGAAAATACATGCAAAAAAAGATCACTTGCATCCCACTGTTTGATTGTACTGGTTTTTGTTCAATATAGCCAAATATTTTTTGTTTTAACATATATTATATTTTTTGTTTGTTTTGTTTTAATTACTTTATTATTATTATTTAATTTAGTAGTTGGATATTTTTCATTCAAATATTATCTCATAAAGTGAATTCGGTTTTGTGCTATTATTAATCACTCGACTCAAATCCTTGAATTAATCTAATTCTAACCTGTAACGAAATTCTGAAACAGAAACGAACAATCACTTAAGAATATCAGAAGGTAATGGGGGTAAATTTACCAACCGATCATATATATAATTCTCTTAATATATTTACATCGGTTAATTATAATGAGATAACTGTGAATTTGTAACATATAAACTTAAAATCTTTCTTTTTAGCCTTTAACATGCCCCTGGTTTTCTCATCTGGTAAATCTCTTGCTTTGTCTTCTAATGAAAATACAGGATTAGCGTCCAATTGTTGTACCTTAGTTAATGAACTGCATGTAATCTCCAACAGACTAACGGATTTAGGGTGTTTCATCACGCAAAAGATGGGAGCGAATAATTATTGTGTACTTAGTGACTTTATTCTGTTGGAATGCATGTATTTCAAATATTTTCGTGCTTAATACTGATGTGTATTTACATTTATGCAGACTATTTGAATTAGAAGATATTTAATACATGTTAAGGATTTGTAAAATCGCATAATAGAATTGTATTTTTTTATTAAAGAAATTGAAAAAAAATTAATTGAAATTAAAATTTATCAAAATTAAAAATGATTCACTAAAAAAAACAATAGAACTCAATTTATAATATAATTAGCCAATAGAACTCCTGAAGAGTATTGTGACATCAATATGTTATCTCCTAAACTAATTAATATCACAATCTAATTACTGTAAGCAGTTCAACCAATCAGCATATGACTTAATTTTGATAACCGCATCATTGAAATGCTGTCTATTGATTAATATTTCATTTCATTATTCAGATGATTAATTTTTGATGTACTGGTCAATTCATTTATCATTGTCGACTAAAATAAATATTCATTCTATGTTATCTTAGAATAAAATAATTTCAAGCATAGTCGTTCACATTGGTTTGTCTAAAATGTCAAACAAAAGAAAAAAAACAATAAGTAATTAAATTTACGATTTATTACGAATTGAATTTCAAATCGCATTTAGATCTTTTCATCGCACATCACGGATTGAAACCGACATTCGTCTGCTACAATTTGGATGATTCTAAGAATTTTATCGGTCAGGCTTTTTCTCAACATAATTTAAAATTATAAATTTCTAGGTATAAATTGGGCACAGAAGAGTAAAAGTTTAAAATGCGAGATGCAATGTATATAAATAGAATATCTTTTTAATGTAACTTTAACATATTTTATTATAACAAGTTTTATTTAACCAATCCAATGTTAAATATCCACAAAAAATGTTTTCACCATTTCAATGTCATAACATTACCAATCAATCAATTGTTCATTGGTGGTTTTCTTCGAATTGGTTTCATTTTAATAACTTTTTCTACTGAAATAACTTGATTGAGTCTTCTGTAATTATAAATATGCCATACTATCTAATTTCAAAAACACTATTCTATAATTGTGTGATATTTAACATGTACATTGATGGTGGCCTAATTTTGGAACAGAAATCTGGATACAGGCAGGTTGCGAGAAATCATGTACGGGTTAATAATTGAAAATTTGATTAAACTAAACTTGTACAGTGGAGTTCGATGTTGTTCTGCTCTATTTTTTCATTTTCCAAATTGAATAATTTCAAGTATTCCAAGTCGTATGGGTTTTCAATATTTCCATATATTTAATTACTTTAATTATTACTTTACTTTATTAGACCATATCTAGTCCGATATTTCTTCTCTTTTCGGAATTACTAAGAAGAATATTACAGGAAACAATAATTCGATACACGAATAATGAAAGTACCAATATTAAACTCTGAATAGGTCGTAAACCTCAGACAAGAAAAAAAATTCTTGTCTGAGGTTTACGACCTTATACTCCTCACTTTACTTACCAATAAATTAAAACTCTCGTCAATAACTGTCAGTTAACAACTTTTGCAATGTTTATTTTGAAGAACATTCAATTACAAATACGAGAGAAGTTTTCAGTGTCGGCACAGGTTATCATTTTTTCTGTCTATCCATTATGGCAGACGAGCAGCAGAAGCTCTGAAGATTTAGGTGAGGTGAGAATAATTAAAAGTTAAATAATGTTACATTTACTTGGTCAAGTTTGTGGTCGAAATATGATGGTTTTTCAATTAATATTGGCATCATTTTTAACAGAGTTCTTACAAACATAGGAAGGAAGTTAAAAATGTGTGCACATTATTCTAGTCTTTAATGGGCTAATTGGTGGAATGAAGTTTGCCAATTGGAAAACCTTCAGTTTGATATATATAATTACAATATCTATACACATCATATATTGTAATTCATCAACATATTACAAAGGCAAAGTTATTTTATAGTCACATGCATAGTGAACGTAACTTTATTATTCTAGTTTAAAATAATTATTTCATATTCACAATTTTCCAACAATTAATCTTAAACTTAAATACCTTAACGAATAAGGAAATAATATTTTCCTGACCATTAATTACCAGATATGAATATCTTTGTCTATTATTCAGTGACCTGTGAAGTGTAATTAGAACTCTGGAACAGCATTTCATATCTGAAATACAGGGTGCGGAGAGATCCCGATCAAATTTTATTTTCAAATTAAAGATGTTATTTATTTACTAAATTAATTTATTCATATCTCATTCTCTTCTATAATCATATACTTTAATGTTCCAGGTCTAAATTATTATTATTCAGCTAGACTGTGCATGGAAGACAAACACAGAGATTGTTAAGCTGTTAAAAGCACCGAAATCGACTGTTAGGGTTACTGTTAAACGCTACCAAGAACTGGAGACAACAGGTGATCGACTCAGGTGTGGACGACCTCTTACTGCACGCACTCCAACCAAAGTCAAAGCCATTAGGGAGTGGATAAGGAAGAACCCCAAGCGAAGCATGAGAAAGATGGCTAAGAGTATGGATATCGACAAAAAAATGTGAGAACCATCGTCAAAGAAGAACTCAGGTTGTCCCCTCTCAAAATGACAAATATGCAACAGCTCACGGACTTGCAGAAACAGAAGAAACTGGACAGATCAAAGATTCTTTTGAATGCAATGAAATATGGCACGCAGGCTGATGAGGTCATCTTTTTGGATGAGAAAATGTTCACTGTGGAGGCCAAATTCAACTCCCAGAACGACAGAATTTTGGCAAAAAGTGTTAACAGTATCCCTCCATCCGTAAAGATTGTTTTACGTTGCCAAAAGCCTGCCTCTGTGATGGTTTAGGCTGCTATCTCTTAGAGTTGGAGATCTTCTCTCATTTTCGTCGAAGAAGGCGCTAATTTAACGCAAAATCGTGTATCGAGGATATTTTGACCTCAGGACAAGTCGAGATGATGAAACATTTCAAGGACAGGCCTTTTACCTTTCAACAGGACGGTGCACCCTCGCACACAGCGAACGAAACTCAGGATCGGTGTGAGCGTCACTTTCCTGCGTTTTGAAGAAATTGTGGCCTCCTTCATCGCCGGACCTGAAACCTCTGATCAAACTTTCGTGTGTGGTCCATCTTGGAGAAGGAAGCGTGCACTACAGCTCACGATAGTACGGAAACTCTAAATAAGTCCCTCGAGCAACAATGGGCCAAAATTCCCCAAGAAACGTTCCGTGCCGCAGTAAAGAGCTTCAGAGGTTGACTCGAGAGAGTAAGCGCTGCCAATGGTGGTCATATTGAAAAATAATTGGTAGAACTGTTAAATAGATATATTGTGATACTGTGTGATAAGTTTTGTTTTATTTCATCCATCACAACTCATTAAATTAACATTTTTATATGATCGGGGACTTTCTACGCACCCTGTATTTTAATCAGGAGAAAATGAATGAATTTTTTTTTGTTGTTCATTTGACTAACGTTTAAATGTAGAATAGCCTTTAATAATGACGTGTTTTTGCACTAGCTTTCAAATTTCGATTTTATTCAACGATTTTATATAAATAATACATTAAAGCAACGGACATACTTCTTTTTCCATCAAAAACTGAGTTGTTGCTGGGAATTATTGAGAGAGTAATAATAATTTGTTTCATAATTCACCTCATCAAAATGCTCTCATATAAATTTTCGAGTTGTCTTGAATTAAAGTCAAAGTTCTCTAGCGAAATTAACGGTAGTTATTAATTAACTTACAGAATTCGAAAAATTGGCTGAAACGTAGTTCAATAACCAATAAATTAAAAAATAATTGATATATCTTATATAAAGTTCAAAGCTCCAATAATTATGCTTTCATGATTTCATCATTGGCCATGAATAGAAATATGGAACTAAATTGGAAGAGAAAACCAATTTCATTGAAATTCACGGAATATTGGAGAGAAATTAGGCATACTCTTCGTCATGGAAAAGATAGGATAGAAAGATCTGCTGCTACCAAATGGAAAATAATTTCAGCAAAATCTAGTAAGCAATGTACTGAAAAGAATATTCGACGTTCATTTTTGGTATTTGAAATATAAAAGGTAAATGTTTTCATCTTTAATGTAGATTAAGGACTGTATGTAATGAAATCTTAGATATGCGAAAAGTTACTTTCACTTTCATGTACAATTTGCAATAACAATTCTCATTTTTTTAATAGATTTAATAGATCGCCACGAATTTCTTATAATTAAATATCAAATGAAAAACTATATAATTTTAGTTTCTCAGTTGTCATCAGACTATTTATTTTCACAACTATATATTAACACGTTTTATTTATTTCTCGTTTTCTCTACTTAGGAAAAAGTTTCAAATCTGCACTTATAGGAGATAAAAATATTCTAACGTATCAGATTATTAGTTATTTTTATTCGTAATCTTCTCCGAGAGAGATATAACATAACAAACTTTAGTAATTCTCTTTCTAGATATTATGAGTCATAAGACTGACGTCTGAAGCTGTAATTTGATTATTAGAAACACTGAACATCAGAAATAGTCTCATTTCGTGGAGTTTATAATCTTACTGGAGCATAAAATAACTCAGCAGGATTAACAGAATAAAAAGAACTTTCCTTACATATCTATATTCTATTCAATAATTAATTTTAGTGTATTGATTTTAATCAGAACTTCATATCATTCTGATCTTATATTCTCCAGGATAAGTTCACTTTCCCCTTTCTGAATACCAAAATCCTTATCCATTGTGCTTGTTGCCACCCGTTTCCAGGTCGTATCTCCAATTGTTTAGGAGACATCTCCCGTAGCTCCAGAGATTGACTTTGTATTCCAAACACAATCAGATACGCAAAGAAAAAGATTGTTGCTCTGCATACATTAGGCATTGTACTCATAAAAGTACATAAATAGAATTAGGAGTTAGATTTAAGAGAAAACCGTTTTCGTTATTCTGAGAATTGAAATCTGTACAACGATATATTATTAGTTTTCATGCTAGAACATAAATTCAGTATTGGACTTGATTAGTTAATAATTAACCTCTATAACAACATCAGCAATTGAACAATATTTATCATTTCATATGGACATAATAATATAAGAATTAAGATTACCTTTAATATATAATTGAATAACTGATTTTTTTTCAAAAATATTCTTTATAAAATCCTCAATCACCTTATTTAGCATTTGTTCTCAAAATTTCTTCTTATAACGAGAAAGATAAAATCGTAATAGTTAGAAAGAAGAAGCTTCTTACCTCCAAAATTGAAAATAAAATAAGATTTCTCTTAAACTAAACGAGTTTTCACTAACATTCATACTGCACTTCACTTTAACGCATCTCCCAAATTACACTTTGCACGATAAATGCATTTCATTGCCACCTCCTACGTCAAGTATTCAAACTGTATCAAAGGATTCGCTCTCAGTCGGCGAGTAGACTCCGTAGAGTTATGGTGTGTGTGCGTTACCTCTGCAGCTAGTGAGATGAGTGGGGATGCGAGGAGTTAGGGGTTGGAAGTTCATTCAAAGGGGATTTGTTGAGATCTTTATCTGTGGAATAAGAAACAATAATTGTCTATTAAATTTTAAGGAAGATAATTTGGCGGGATGGTATATTCTAAAAAAAAGGTGATTTTCTTATTGATATTCTTATCGGCAACAATGAAGTCTAGGGAAATTTATTCATTTCCACCTATTTCAAATATATTTAGAATCGAATTACTTTACTTAAAAGAGAAGGAAAGAGAAAATTAAATATAGATTACGGCAAGAATTTGACAAAAAAAACATATATAAATAATGACATAATAATATAGTCACTATAACAAGGGTGCAAAAAGATGGAATTTCAGTGCGTTTACCTTTTCCTCTTCATTCTTTTAAATTGCATGGGTTACTGAGTAATTACAATAAGGTGGTAGAATTGATTGAGGCAACTACGTACAATCATACGTCTTCTGTACATAAATATTGGTCTTATGTACATAAATTAATAAATGATGTACAATTAGGTTTTTATTCAACCTGAATATATTACACAATTAAATTGAAATAAGGTTTTTTGCATAAGTTATAATGATGATTTTATTTCACATCAATCATTAATTCCAGTAGCTATATACTCATAGCTTCTGAAAGATTATGCATCTTTAACATTGTTTACAAAATCGACAAAATTTGGAGACATATACATAGCTAGGTATTATATAAATGTAATGCAAATATGTCATAAAAAGAGATTGATAGTATTGACTATTTAAGAGCACACTGAAATTTTTTGAGCATCCTTTTGTTTTACATTTTATATTACGAACATGAAAAACATAATATTTCAGTAAATTGTTTACAAATATTAAATCAAAATTTTCATTTTATATCCTGAATAAATTAGTCTACCATATAAATATTCGATTGGGAAATGATACCTTAAATTCTCACTAAAACTTTCTTTCATGACATAAAATATGTTGATATAATCTCTCCTCAATAACAAAATTAAATTCAAATTATCACCAGAGGATATCCGTTGTTTTATTAGTTTTCTTTCATTTGCGATATTGTACCATTTGTGTCATTTAAATTAGTTTGTCATCATCTCATTCTTTGTGGTATTTTAAGATGCCAATCCAATAATTTGGTCACACAGTTGCATGTTCTTGTAATTCCATATAATTTGTCCCTGGTGAATTACCGATATTTTTATGTCATTATGTGCTGTTTTTTGGTCAAATTCATGACATAAACCATTTTATATTTAAATGAATTAGATAATTATATATGAGTATTAACTAAATGGATGCAAATTTTAAGTTGCATATAGTGCAGCTAGTACAAGTTTCTGAAATTTATTTATTTAATTTTATGAAATTGAAAGTATTGTTCTATGTAAAAGGTTATTATCACAATTGGTCAATATAAGGTGTATTTGTCCATATAATTAAACCTGTTTCTTTTATATAATAAGGCCTATTACATCTATAGAATTAGGCCCATTTCGTATATATAATTGAAGGCTTTTTAATTTCAACCTGATCAACTTGGATAGATCCACTAATTGCATCTCCAATTTCTTCCCTAACATTTAACTAACAATCCTTTCCTTCATTTTCTCAATAATTGATAGTATCGATTTATTGGAATCAGATGCGTAAAGGTTACTCTCTTAAGAAATCTATTTCACTCTTACTGCTCAGACAAAAATAGGTGTACCCTGAAAACAGAAGCCTTTTTTTTATACATTTATGCATGTACTGATTTTTACATATTTACATATGTAAAAACTTGTTAGTATGGCGTGGTATTGGTTTAATATGATT
Source organism: Caprella mutica (assembly GCA_947561585.1). Taxonomy (NCBI): domain Eukaryota; kingdom Metazoa; phylum Arthropoda; class Malacostraca; order Amphipoda; family Caprellidae; genus Caprella; species Caprella mutica. The sequence goes on along the minus strand of CANNZV010000077.1, from coordinate 250,624 downwards.
ACTGTATTAAATAATTTTTTGTAGAGTTTTATTTTTCATTGTATTTATAGTTATTGTTTATTCGTACAAATAAATAATTTCTTTTTATTTCTCTTAACATTCTCTCTTTTTAATTCAAAGATTTCTCTTTCAAGATTTTGATTTTAAAATATCGTTAGTATTTATTTTACATAAAACATTATGCATTAGTGAATATATTTAATATTAAATATTTTGATTCGAGATTTAACTTTCCGCAAAGATAAGAGATTTTCAGTCTTTTCTTAATGCATCGATGAAATATTCTTTCACATCAATATTCCCTGAATATTCTAAAAGACTTTGAAATTATCTGAACATGAATAATCAATACTTCAATAACTGTATTTTCATTTCAATATTTGCACAAAGTTGTTACAGGAGAATTTTCATTAAATATTTAAAGACGCGTGTATATGGAAACAATTGGTACAGTTACTCTGTATTTAACTATTGATATTTGAAGATGTAAAAATTTGATAAACTTTAATACAAAGTGTTTTATTAAGAGTGCTTGTGTGCTAAATTAACATTTATTTTGTATTTTATTAAATTATTATCGTAATAAGAAAATTGATTGGATATAAATTTTAAATTAAAAAAATATTAAACTGATGGAATCCTTATTTCTGAAATATCAGTATTTACTTTTTATTTATTTTTTTAGAATATAGAAAGAAAGAATAAAATCATTTATTGTAAATATTATCATTCTACCTGAAATACATATTTTTTTCAATTCACTGGTAAACATTTACTGAAAAATGAAATTAAAATAGTGAAGCCATTTTCACGAAATCTGTTGACAAAATACCAATGAAGGCATATCGGTTTTAGAAGAGCCAACACGAACCAATAATTTATTGATATTTTTGTCGATAGAGAAATGAATAACGAAATACCATCGACAGAAACACGTAACTTGCATACAGTTACGCAGACAAGCGGCTAGTGGAGAATGTATTGTAACTTTCTACTAGAATATGTATTACTATAGTAGAATGTATATTATTTAATTATCTTAAATTGTAATTTCCATAAAATACAACAAAATAAACTACTTATCTAATTCTCTGGAAAAAAATTCTACAATAAAAAGATAAGCCTTGAAAAAGTTCAATTAGAACATGTTATTCTATAGTTCTAAAAATATAATTAATGATAAGAAGTTGAACTCTAAGAGTTATATTATTTATCTATATTATACGATTTTTTGTTGAAAAATATTGTGAAAATAGGTATATTCAAAATTTAAACAAAAAGTAAATTTTCTATCTATCACTTAGAGCAGCTAGTGGCTCCCTATAGCGTTTTCTTCAGGGACCCCTGCATAGAAAACAATTTTAGCTATGGACCCCTGAGTTAAAGTTAATTTAGTGCGCGTGCTTGGGATATTTCATCAAACTAATTATTCAATTTGGAAATTTTTTAGTTGGAATATTTAAACTACAAATGTATTAAAAATTTGATTATTATATAACACTTGGTAATTAGTAATTACTACTAATAAATGATAAATATAATAAAAACTAAATTAATTAATTAATACTACTCTAAAGCTATGAAACTAAATTTGGGAATGCTTTTACTGGATTTAAAATTGCTTTTAAATATATAATTATAATACGTAGCAATTGGTTGCACTAGTTAGCTACAGGAGCGTTGTTTTTTGGTAGATGTCAAATCATCATAATTGGCACTCGTCAGAGAGAATACAGTAAGTGGGATTATGACCAAAAATTAGTCATATGACTCAAAGTTATAATGGTATCACATCAGCAAAGCCCATTTATATAGTTTTCAAAATATATGCATCATATAGAGCCAAAATTATAAAAAAACAAAAATATGAAATAACACATAAATGATTCATTTAAGTAATTAAACACAAAACTGTTACTATCATAAATATCCAATTCCAGACTTAGTGTCGCTGCAAATATCGTGGGACCTATTGCTAGGTGTCCACGGGACGACCACCTGTAGGTAACCGCTGACTTAGATTCTTAGACCCTTTACTAAACATTAAGTAATTTTACTCAAGCTACAATTATTTGCGAAAAAGGAATTTATTTTAAAAGTTTAGAGAAAACTCACAAACTTTACATAGCTCCTTTTTTTCAAGAGGAGCTCAGTGTTTCCTCTTTGTATACTAATACATTTGAAGTTTACGAGTCTTACTCTTTCTATTGTCGAGTCATTCTCGCTGACTATACTTTGGAAGAATTCTTTAGTTTCAATACTTTTGATGTTACTATTTAGATCTTCTGTAACCTCAAATTGAACAAACTGGATTGAAAATTGAAATGAATGAAGCTTTGGAATATATTTATTTTCACAATAATACTCTCAAGATAATTATCGGAACAATGAATGCGTTTTGAAATTATGTATCGAAATACCGACTTACAATTTTCCAAGAGTAAGTAAATAGTCAGGTGTAATGGATGTTCTACCACCTAAGTTTTCTTCCAGTACGAATAACATAGGAATATTTCGACGAAATTCAAAAAAGGAACCCAACATCACTTCACTTTGGTGGTCTATTCTATTCCATGCCTAACTTCTGATTGTTATTGTAAGTTGCTCTCTCTAAACTTTAGTCGTAAGTGTCCCATTAGAAATTTATGTTCGGTTATAACTGAGATCATTAGGTACTCTGACATATTGCCCTCAGCAACCAACAGGAAGCACAACCTACGAGTTGTTTGCTCCAAAGATTCAAAGGACAAATTACTTTGGTGAGAGTTTGATTAGTTCTTTGATTGGAATCTATCAATTACTTTGATTCTTTGAACTGAGGGGAAATTTCTAAAGAAATAACAAAAATAAATGTTTGGAATATATTATTGACTACTTTATTTTCCCGTTATAAATAACGTGTCATCATCAATACCAATTTATTACCTGTTATTAGGTTACTTTTACTGAATTCAAATAAAATTAATTTTCTGCATAGTCTAATTAAAAAAAAAAAAAGATTTAAAAATGAAATAAAAACAGGGAAATAATATTAAGTCAATATATTCCCGTGCGTATCATAGTTACATTCTTCATGTTTAATACCCGTCGTGTAAAAGCGGACACCAAATAAATAAATAAACACACTAAGGAAATTATTAGTATAGATATTGGTAAATTTTTCATATGTTCAAATTCAAATAGAGGAATTTCATTATTAGTGGTCTTGAAAAAACATAGAAAATAAATAATCACTTGTACTCCTGATAAATAATATAACATATATTATATAATATTTGAAATTCTCTCTTTAATTTGAACATTATTAAACAAATGTGAAACTTTCATGAAGCATTTAGAACTTATAAAACAAGTCGATGTGCCTGATGTGAAGATTGTTCAATCTGCTAATTTCAAACTATGAAATAAATGGAGATTAGTACAAATTACTTACTCCTACACACTTCAATAGTCTCGTTTACTCTTATAACTCTCAAGTATTTAAAGAAAAATCTAATATTTAGGTCAACTAGATGTCAGAAGCACAAAACAAACTCAATCCTTGCAAAAGAATGAATGAAAGATCGGTGCTGAAGACACTCAGGGTTGATATTTATTTACCAAATTACCATGTACCAACCTTGGTGATTTGAAAAAAGAAAAACAGCACAAAACATTTCAACTGAAATGTATATGGATCAATGAATTGATAAACATATTATTGGGAGAGGTTTTATAGACTGTTATTATTTTACATAAATAGATAAATCACAAACAATTTGATGACATATACAATACATATCATCTTATATACCAATGAATAAACAAATTTCACAATATGAATACTTCACTGCCAGTTGCTGAACTTAATATTAATTCACTTGTGTCAGTTGCAGGATACATTGAAAATAAATGTTCTATTAATTTAATTTTACTCTTATTAAGTCCTCATTGTTTTGCACTACTAAGGATATTGACGAATAAAATAGAATTCTAGCAATTTACTTTTACTTTTCAGCAAGAATAAACATTCGTTACTAACAAGGAGAGATCAAAAAGCATTTTTTTTTGTGTTATGTACCCTTTCACAGCTTTGAGAAGAGGTACTAATCTTTCATATTTACTAGGATTGTATTTAAATTTATCGTTACAAAATTTATTGTTTATTAATTATACTGTGGCTTCAACGATTTAGTGACTGATTGAACTTGGTTTACATTTACACAGGGAATGGAAGCGAGTAAACAATTAAATTAATATAAAAAATACACAATTTAGAAAATAGGTTAGGGCACGGTATGAAAAGATGTTACCTTGGAATAGATTAGCCTGTTCTACCCCCTTTCAAACACGCCTCTATCAAAGGTACTACAGTCACAATAAGTAGATAGGCCTCAAGAAAATTGAAATTACAGTCTCATTGACATTTAGAAAACTTCAAATAGAGTGTAAGTTTTTAACCCTAATGAGTTTGATTGTAGAAATCAACGGGAGAGTTTGAATATGTGTTAAAAAAACACATGTCTTATTTATAAACCTACGGTGCTGTATTTTATACAAGTTGTTTGTAAATATACTAGACTAATGTGTACCAAATTTAAGTAAAAATATTGAACAATTAAGGAGCAATATATACATCAGTATTTAAGACATTGGCAACTGAGAGACCAGATCTATGATTGGGCGGAGTTTGATCCAATCACAGCTCACGCATGTATCTGTACTTGATGAAAATGTGGACAAATTCGTGCGTATTGGCTAACCAAACTGTATTTCTAGGTTGTCAAACGTCACCAAAGTAAAATGACGACGATAGCTAATTTTTTTTAATTTTAAATACAAAAATATATTTGGTATTTATGTAGGAACAAAGTCATGAAAGGCCAGTAAATTTAAACGAATATCATAAAAGATATAAATTAATTTAAAAAATATGTGCCTAAAAAACACACGTCAAGCTCATTAGGGATAATATATACTTCAATAAGTAACAAGATAGAATATCGATGTTATTTATTCTTATTAGTAACAATTGATGCAACAATATATCCCCATACAAAAAATATTCTTTACTTTTAAATTATTTTAAATTATCGATTCGAACTCGATTATACCCATTACTTATCAACTGCAATCATAAATTAAAAAGATCTTACATAAAATTATTATAATGGTAATATATCGGGTAAATACGTAACAAAAATGAATAGTTTATTTTTTAATCTAATTTTTATTAGATTTTGATTTTCACATCATTATATATAGATTGAAAATATTGTATCAAATACGGTGTGTTATCACATATGTTTGCATAAGGTAATTCTAAACCAACATTATCATACTAGAACAATATTTACCAATTATCTTACTGCAAATAAAATTAGTATCTTCGCAGTGTTGCAATCGACAGTAAGTTCATAAACCTATCATCATTACATAGTATTGAATTTCTTTAACTAACATTAAATACGTTAGAATATTGAACAATTTTACATAATACAGTTTTTATTTTCTTTATTTTATTTTTCCTAACAAATTTGTCACATACAATTTCACCACCAATACAACTGAATAGTCTAATCAGAGTGAATATAAATTTCAAAATCACTGCAATATAGTACATATACATATGTCACATTTTGGTAAAAGTAGGGTTTTTTCTGCAACAGAGCTATAGGTACTGTCGGAAGATCATCTGACCACACAAAATATCACTTCAATTCAAATCGAATTTCACATCACTATCACCATTTTGTTATGTATCCTTTCATGAAAAAACAACAAACAACGAAAACAAATTCGTTCATGTATATTAGACTTCCATATGTAAGCAGATTTATCCTTTCAAAACTGATTGCTTATTAATATCCATTTGGCTTCAATGATTTACAGTAACAGATTTAATAGTGTTCATCAATTACACTGAAAATTAAATCGAGTGAATAGCCAGATATTAATTTATTGCCGCAAATCATCAGAGTCAAGATTTCTCAGGCATATCCCTTTCACTGTCATTTTTCTTTTCTGGTGATTGTCTGTGAGGAAGAAATCAAAAGATTTTCCTGATTAACATTTTCAATAAATTTTGGATTCAAAGTGTCGAGTCGTGAGATGAAGATTGTGATTTGTTCTTGTGCTCCAGTAGAAAAAGAAAATATTTGCAGTTTCTTTAATTTATCTTTAATAAGGAATACATAAAATACCAAATTCTCAGTGTTATGTTATCTTGTAATAGAGTATAGATATATAAAATATAAATTGGTTATATTGAAAAGTTTTTCAAGTATAAAATATCTTAATCATGATGTCCTGTCCTGATTTTGAATCAAATTATATTTAACCTGCCATTCCATGAAGATTTGATTTCGATGTTATTCGTTATTTTCATAATTAATTCTTAGAAAACTTATTATATATCTATCATCTTAATTCATTAAAAAAATCCAAATTATTTAATATTTAATAATCTGTAATATTTAATAATAATCTGTTTAATATTTGATAATAATATAAGTAAAAATCTATTTTACTTATACAAAATTATTATTATCACATTTTGCCAATAAGATGAAGCCTCTAAATCATCATTTCATCAAATACCCAATTTACAAATTGATCGAACGTTCAATTTACCAAATGACAATCTCACTACCAATTTACTCGACAAATATAACCATCTTCGGGGTATGACTTCTACATTTGCATTCCAACAACAAATTGCGCCTAAAATGACGTCATTACAAAGTTTGGCAGAAACCAATCTAAGCAAGTGCATGTATTGACGAACAATGATTTTAAATGAGAAAAAATGTAAGTGTAATAATTTTAATTAGTTATACATATCAATATGGTCAGTTGTTTTCTTGTAACATTGAGCATGAAAAATGATACCTTCAATTCTAGGTGACAATATATTTTAAATCGGAACATTCCAGTCAGAAAACAATTTATTATTTGTGAATAAGAATAACCCAAGTAAAATATAATGTGGGGTTTCCTTTTGCACATCAAAAGATTTATAGAAATCAATGGTCAAAAAGCTTTGGGGAAAATGATTGGCATCACAGGAAAAAAAGATTCTCATTGTATAGACTCACTAGGTAGTGACTCCGAACATACACTTTTAAAGAAAATACAAATACCTAAATGGGATGCATGTACTATATCATTAATTATTATTACAAAATTTCAGAAGATAAAAGTGTTAAATAGTAAAAATAATTTCATCAATTATTTCCAATCACACTGTATATATAAAAAATATCCAGATTACTGAACTAATTTTGAGCTATGATATATAATTTTATAGATAACGATTCTAAACATTCTATACTGTTCATCTTACAATATCTTAAAATTATCAATATTGTTACCAATATCAATTCAATATCAGCAATATCATTTCAATATATTTTTCAGTTCACAATAACCTAAGACACTTTCCCTTCCAATGCTGTGTTTGCAAACTGTCTTCCAAAGAGTGTTACGGCGTTTACCTAAATTGAATTGGTGAAAACTGTAGAGTTTTAAAGGGTTGCTTCAGTCCGAATATTTTTAAAGGATTTCATTGTATTATTGAGGCAATTTAGAACACATTGTTGAAAGAAAAAATGAACTCTATATTCAGTGTTGCTATCTTCAGCAGGATTAGTTGTTACACACTGCGTAAAGCGTATGTCTACTTCTATGATCATTGACCATTCGACTCAACAAATTGATGTGGTATTGATGAAGAGAACTAATGTGGTATTAATTCAGAGTATTGTTAAATGTATAATTAAGTGAACGAAATGTGTTATTGGTTTTTTGTAATGTTCCATTGTAAATATTTTTACCTAATAGTATTTTTTTATATATTGATTAGTGAAAGTTACTCAAAATTTACATTCCTGCATGTTGTCTTATATATGGTACACACTAAATATTATTTCTTTTTAAAGCACCACAGAGAAATGCGCAAATTAAAAATAAATACTAAAATCATATGATTACCTATTTTGGTTTGATTATATAACATATAAATCGAAGGTGGATATAAATTTTTTGTTTCAATTTATTGAAATTGGACCACAATTTGTAGCTATAATCTAATTTTCCGATTAAATAAAGAAATTCGTGATTTGATTGAATCCTTTCTTTGCTATAACAATCACATAGTATAATAATATCACCATAACCCAATGTATCTCCACCTCAGTCGAGTGGGATTTAGTCACCTCTAAAGGGCCGTACAGACGTAGGTTTTTTTCAGTCTTTCCACCGGACTTTTAGCTAAGCTCCTCCCACTTTTTCCACGAGACTTAAATTTTGCACCGAAAGTCCGAGACTTTTCAACAACCTACATGTTCTATTAATTTCCCCCAATCAAGAGATCAATTTTGGAAATCTTCGTATAGCTATTGTCAACTCATAAAATATATTGTAATTACACGATTGGTGTTCATTTTTAGCCAATCTTTGCTCCATTCATTTGTATACCTTTGAGGTACAGAATTCTTATCTTTTTCTTTTTATAAAAGACTGCCAGTGAAATTGATAATAGTAATGTTTCTTTAAAGTTTTTTTAGTATAATATTATATTTTTAGTAAAATAACATATTACTATCTTTATTCTATTTATTTCAACATGTTACCTATTAGCTAATATCTTTATTTTCTTTATTATAGCGCAATACATATTGTACCTACATATTAATACTTTTACCTAAGTATTATATAATAGTTAAATTACATTTGTTGAGTGGATTAGGTTAACATTAAATCAAATGAAGTGAAAACAATCTCGGTTAGTTTATTACTAAATATTGTAATAAACTTCATAAAAATTAATTTAGTATTAATTACCTTATTAGTACCTTACTAATCTTAGTAATCTAGGTAGGCAGTTCTCTAGTAATTAATTAATCTAGGTTAAAGTAACTAACCTATATAATTAGTAAATATCTAACCCAGGTTATTAGTAATTTTAACTATCCTAGGTAGTTAATAGTTACTAACTACCTATAACCTAGATTAGTTACCTTGTTTACAAAATGGAAGAGGGCTTATGTTACCGATAGGAGTAGTTAATTGCACGGCATGTAAATCCACGAGATTCAAAAGTCAATCCACGTGTGGACGCTATTGACTTTTGAATCAAAAGTCCGGAGGAAAAGCTGAGAAAAAAGTCTGGTGGAAAGACTTAAAAAATCCTACGTGTGTACTGCCCTTAAGTCATACAAACAGGAGAGTATGAATAATGTTGGTTTACCTGTAGTTAATAAGTCTTAATTATGATACAAGAAAAAATATCAACTCAGTAACCTCTAACCGCTTCCCTTGTAGACAATAATAACTTTTCATGATATTCCAAACTTCAGAGATAATTTTAACTTCAGTCCACTTCTAAATTTAATTAACAAACTAAAGGCTACGTTTAAATACTATTACAAGCATATGTTATTAAAGATACTCCAATATTGAGATAAAGATGTGAAAAGAGATAACTGATGGAAGGAAAAAACAACTGAAATGAATAGTTATATGTAATACAAATTAATAACTGATGTTAAACTTCCTGTTTGTGTTCAATGTGCATAATTGTACGATACTTCACATTATTATCTTGAATTACTCTAAGGCTGACATAAAATATATTAAATTTACCATGCTATTTTGTTGATAATTACTACAGTATTTTTTAAATTTTATTCCTAATTCCTATTTTAATAAATCCTATAAATAGTCTTCTTTTCAGGTTCAGAGAAATCTTCTCCATCATTGTTCTGGCATTTGTAACTCTGGATTATGTGTGTATACAACATCACTATTGACAAGAACAAAACACACACTGTATATATATTTTATCATACACTGCTTAGTGCTTAATGCTTTGATGTAATATCGACTTCGATTTTGCAATAATCAATCATATTTCCTTGTCTGTTAGTGAATTCTATCCTCTTTCAATACTTACTATATGGTAAAAGTATGGGCCATAGATTTGGAAAAAAATATCTCTAACTTTCAACTCCTTTTGACAAGCTCCGATGAATTGCCTACATCATTATATGACATGAAAAGAAAGGACTCCATTTTATTATTTGTTTCTAAGTAGATGCATTGACAGTTCCTGTCTGGAGTTATTATTTCTGATAGAGTTCAGGTCCAATAACCTGACAATACCGACTCTCAACAGAAGGAATATCAGAAGTCACTCGATCGTCGACGGTACGTCCTAAAATAGCTAGATTGATCATCAATTGGAATAGTAAAATTATGATAATGTATTATTAGATATGGTTAATTGAAGGATATTTACTTGCAAGCTGTCTGGTAATGGAATTTAAGCAATTTGTATAGTAAAAGTATTCAAAGTTAAATTATGATAAATTTATATAAAATCAATTTATAATATATTATTAGGTTACCAATACTTGACAAAATTTTGTTTTCCATAGATTTTGGGAAAATATTTATTTCGATAAAAAAATATAATAGATTGATTATAGATACTAAGATACTTTTATTTTTAGTGTTGAAGGACTACCAATAAAGATTAAAAGTTCAGCAAAAATACAACCAAACTTTTATAATGAGTAAACTGTTTCCCTCGATTCCTTCTCAAGTGATTTCAGTGTTTTATGTATCGGGAAGAAATGAAAAAAAACACAATTCTTAAAAGTATTCGATATAGGGTTGGACGGGGTATCACCATGCATAATCCCGCAAACTCTGTATTTACTCAAAAACTAAATGTACTAAGAGAAACTATTTTTCTCGTGATGAAATGATCATGAATTAGGATGGTTATCAACCAGTTTCGAAGTAATACCTAAATAAGAAAAATACTTATTGGCAATTTTTCGTTTGCAGCTCTTAGTGAGTTTATAGGGATATAACTGCGCACATGAAGTGGTATTATTTCGCATTGCATACATACAACACTCCTCTTCCCTACCTAAATCTCCCCGCTCCCCATCTTAATACCACTCCCCTCCCCATCTAAGCTCCCATCTTTCCTCATATTTCCTCAATTTCCATATAAATCACCATCTCCTCTCATCGAAATCTCCCTCTCTTCCCATCTAAATTCCCCTCTTCCTTATCTAAATATCCTCTCTCTCCCATCTATTTCTCCCTCTCCCCATCTAAACCTCCCTCTCCCTCATCTAAATATCAGAGTTTCTCTATCTAAATGCCCTCTCCCTATTCTAATTGTTATTTAATTTTTTAACACATATTTAATGAATATGCAACAAATTTAACACTTAAATTTTACGTAAATGGTTAACTACTGATATCAAGTAATATAATACGACCATTGGTTTATTGTTAATCAATATTTAATTCAATAATCACTCACCTCCAACTAAATACCCCCTCTCCCTATCTTAATACACCCCAGATCAAGAAGCATAACTACTTCCCAAGTGAAAATAGGAACAGTTTTGAGGCAGCAGTTAAGCTGATCGGGGTTGTCACCACGACAGCCAGGGAGCAGCGAGAGTGCAACGTTGGAGCCGAACTGACTGCTTTGGGGGCTAATTCTACTCCTGTGTAACTGCACAGAACTGCGCGGTACCTAGCCACGACTGTAATATTATATTACTATTAATATAATATTACAGTCGTAATAAGAGCCGCGTATCCGCAGTTATGCAGCACACTAAGCGAATAGGAGCAGGAGCCATGAGTAGTTCTGCGCAGTTAAATCGGACTTAAATTAGCCCCCAAAGTGGTCAGTTTGGCACCCTCGCTGCGTTCTCACTGCTCCCTGTCTGCCGTAGTGACTATCTCGATCGGCTTAGCTGTTGCCTCGAACCTGCCTTTAATTTCACTTGGGTAGAGTTAATTAATGTTAGATCATTAAAATCATTTGAATTCATCATATAGACATTGATAGTAAAAACATTAGGTAATAGTTTGTATGTAAGTGTTTCTTTTTTCTAAATTCAGAAAACTAGTTGTCGTATCCGATATCAAATCGCAATTTTCTACCACACTAAAAATAGATATCAATTATAGTAATTCCACCACTAAACTACATAACAATATTCAAATTTAACAAAATCCGTGGCCGTAAAATTCATCCTCGTCTATTAAAGGCAAAATAATAATTTAAATATAACAAAACATAATGATAAATATTTGATATAAAGTAAGTACCTTGTTGTACCCATTAAGTTTGTTCACAATGCACAATTCATGATTTTAACGAAACATTAAGATTGATAAAAAATAAAATAATGTAATAAATTTAAGATGAAATAAAATATTTGATGCTTTAGCGTTCTTACCACCTGAAGATGTGGTTGGCGTTAATGATGATTTATGCTTGGATGGCAATTGAGGTCTTTTCTTCTTTGAAACTACAAACATTGGAACAAAACCGTTACATCCAATTGAATTTTGGAATGTTCAAGGAAGAGCATCCTAATATGTGGTAATTAGTCGTTCAAAAATCAAGGAAAAAGAGTTAACTCAAACTAAAAGAGACAGGTGACACTCAGTAAAAGGCCACAATATCGAAATATTGACAAACAAATATAAAGTTAATATTAAAATACTCTCTTAATGAATGTGACCGGTCCTTTCGCCGAAAACAGTTTCGCCGAAAGCACCTTCACCTATAACACTTTCACCGAACGAAAATTGAAAAAAAACACTATACGTTATAAATATGAAGAGATATAGTCCACCGTATGCCGAGTTAGTGGTCTGGTTTAGGGGGGGAGGAGGGTATCAGGTTCGATAGAGACAAAATGTATATTTTACTGTTCTTTACTGTAAATTAAGTACACCTCATTCAGGTAGTGTTTTCGACGAAATGACTTAGAACCCCGAATGAAATAACAAAAGTTTTGACAGCTTTTGCCCATGTTTTGCAAAGCTGAAGAAGTTTGAATATTTTCTAAAGATTTTTTTCCATTTTTAATTATATATAACATAATATATTTCATGTATAGTTGTAACTGCTGAATATATGTGTTATTTTCAACTAACCAGATCATATTGTTAAACGGGCAATAATGTATTTCTTTCTATTCCTAATTTTCCGTGGGCGAATTTTCCTAGCACCAACAACTACATATTGAAACGTGTTATAAGTCAAAATCTCTGAAAGGACAAAGTTCATTAATGCCATAAATGAAATTTTATGTGTGGTATGAATTTGCAGAAGATGATTCTCTGAAACACTGAGAATAGATTTTGAAAAAATTGTATTACTAATACGAATTGAATGAAAGTAGTCGCTATAAATGAAAACATGATCATATTTTAAAATATTAATACAACCAATATTTTAATGAGTGTTGCTCTCGTTAATCAAATCTTGTAAATGTATATTAACCCTAGTAACCTAGCCGCAGGTTTGAGCGGTCCAGTCCTCATGAAAAATAGTAATAATTTTAATACCAAATCTATAAACCCTCTCACATAAGAATTTTTTATATTTGCTTGTTATTTATTTTTAAAGTGAAAACTATTATTTGGAGTATGCCAATGGATGTGTAAATATCTAATGAAGATTTTTATGAAGAAAAAAAAATCAAAAATTTAATTGGTTAAGATTTTATAAGAGTTTAGTGAGAACTGGCACGCAGGCTTCAGCGGCTAGGTTAGTGACCACACTTTTGAGGGCTGAGTGGAAGGGTTAATGATTGATTTTATTAAAAATATTAATATTGAAACCTTCTTTTATAGATTAAATTATTCATGTAATATTTCAAAGTTAGTGAAATGTCAATTTCAAAAGTTTAAAAAGTTTAATCGAAGTGAATAAGTGATTTTTAAATTAATTCCACTAAAATTCTCAAATTATTATTGAACCTTATCAAACACAGGGGATAGACTCTATTGTTCATTCTGTAGTCAGTGAATATATATATAGAGATTTTCAAAATGTACAGTTTGTCAATATCAAAAGTGAAATTAGCAGAGCCTCTTTATCCAACATGGCGGTCTGAAAGATGAAGATCTGCAATTAACATCCAGTCATTCAGGTGAGTTTTGTAAATTCATTTAATTTTATTAGTGATATCTAATATTATGTATACGATAAATACAAAAACCAAAATTATTGCATATATTATAAATCACTAGAATAAATTTAATGTTACATTTTTTTACAATTTTTTGCTTTAACAATTAATTGTTGATTAAATACCGCACTCCTATACTATTTTTCAACATACATGTATAATAATACCATAAGTTAGTTTAATTTCTCAATAGGCATAATCTAATTCAATAAAATATAATATTTAACATAATAGTGAATAATCAATGCACACATTAATATAAATAAAAAAAATTCATTTTAATACAGCTATCATAAATTATACAATATCTAACAAACACAAACCAATTTCATCTACGGCTGAACTTCAACCCAATTATGGAAACTAACGGAACTCCCATCAATAAATTTGATGAGATAGATTGAGGGAGAAATCAAAAATTAGAGATAATCTCTTTTGAAATCTGGTCTAGAATGTGGAATTTCACTTCAAAATCACGTTCTGTTATGGTATTAACTGGCTAATGGAGGAACTAATAGAGTACGCTGATTTTTAGACTGTCTAATAATCTTCCCAATTTATGATGAGGGACTGAGAGTATCAAAAGTTAGATGATGTAGGTTTATCGTTACATCTATTGACAGAAATAAAACTTTCCAGAATTATTTTGGTATTCTATAAACTTTCACTTTTGTCTCCTGTTTTATTCACTGTCAAATATAATTTCAAATCATTTGAAATTAAATTAATATGATTAATCTAACTCAGAAACATATTCTCATGTTTCAATTAATGAAAAAATAACAGATAATTCCAACCATCCATTTTTAAAATTAGAGCGATAATTATTGTATTGAATTCATATATATTGTTTTGCAAAAAAAATATAATTTTGTACTAAAACCTGTTCTTTCATTCAGTGCTGCTATTTAGTGTATAAAATAATCAAAAAATCGTTAGGAATTACTATATTAATAATAATAAAATTAGTTGGCTTATATCTGACGGATGGGATAATTTTATACTAAACCTCCAGAACCAATCAGGATCAATAAAATATATAAGTACTATTTATAAATAGAGTGATGTGATCTAAATATCATTGAAAAGATTTATAGATCCATACAGAAAAAAATGTGTTACTATTGTGTCATTTTAACACAGTATTTATTGGATTTGGAACCAGAATAAACTTGCTGGTGTTGACTTCTTATCACATCCAGCCCATTTCATTCACCTTTCCTCCTTTCATGCTCCTTCCACCCATATCACACGACTAACCCCAAAGACAAAGCACCAACAAACCTCGCCATTGCCATTCAGGCCAGTTCTAAAAACCAACAAATTTTTCCTTTGTCCGAACTTCCAAATGACATGACATCCTCCATCCTTATCACCCCACACCTCTGCCTGATTACCTCCAACTCAGAGCACTCAAGGATGATGTGCTCCAAGGTCTCCTCACAGCCCCAGAACTTCATCCTCCACCCCAACATCAAAGTGTTGCTCCTCACTCAGCTCCAAGTACCTGTATACCAACATTATATGTACAGGAACCTACCCATCATCCATTTTTATTCCTCTCAAACACCACTCTCAACACCACATTCTTTGTCTCCAACACATATTCGGCAAACTTCACTCAGCACACTAGGGAACACCACACTCTTTCAGAAAGTCTTCCCTATCAGCAGCCTGTCAAATTATCTCCCGACCACAAAATAGGTCACAATCGCTATTTGCATCACCATTTCCAACCGCTCTCCCCTATAATCATACTAAACATGACATTCCCAATTACTTTCAATAACAGCTGGAGAAGTATTTTTATATCATCAGAGGCACTATCCTAATTTATTTCTAATTACATCCACCTCACTAACTAACTTTGACTGATGAACCTGAGATAATTACACTTAAAACAACGAACTACGAATAATGGAGATGTAGTAGGGATATTGCAGTATTCGCACAAGCGTGGTTAGAATTTATTTACTGATATATTAGGATTTTGTTGAAGTATTGATAAGTGCTTGAAGTGCAGGAAATTTATTTTCTTCGAAATAGCAATTCTTCGACCTTTCTAGATTTATAAAGAATTCATAGGCGTTACTACAATAAAATTTATAGCAATTTAAAGTTGTAGCTCTCATGGACAAGATTCTGTTAGAAACTTATCATTTCAAATGCCCATGTGTAATTGAAAATATAATGCGAGGAAAATTATCTTCAGAATATGTAGTATATCAGATTTTATAAAAACTGCCAAGTATATCTCATGAAGGTTACTTGGAAAAAAATTCATATTAGAAAAACTGAGATTTTTGCATAACAATCCTGAATTAAATTCTATTTTCTCGAAGAAATTATAACTACAGGTAAAGGCCAATTAAACACCCACTTCAAATAATTACAATGTGATTAATAAAGATCTACGAGAAAGGTCATTTTGTCTGAAAACGTCACATGGTTAATATAATATATGAATCCATTATTCTTTCTGAATACGGTAACATATTTTGGTGCTAGGAAAATTGCCACTTAGAAAATTACCACTGGGAAGATTGCCACCAGGAAAACTGCCACTGGGAAAATTGCCACTGTGGGAAAATTGCCACTGTGGGATGATTGCCACCCAGAAAATTACCACCGAGGAAAATTGCCACTGTGGGAAGATTGCCACCTGGAAAATAGCCACTGTACAATGTACATATATAGATTCATACCATTTTTTTTCTTTCGAAAAACACAAAAATCATAGGTACTGAATGCAATGTTGATAAGAATATAATATATAAGAACTTATACAATGTGTACAACTGTACATCTCAATTTGACAAGTTATACACGATCTAAGTGAATTCTTCCCTTGGTGGGTGTGAGTGTGCTGAAACGGAATTAATTCTTAGCTTAACGTATTTATTTGTTCCTTAAGAGGTTAAACCATTTATATGTTCTCTACTCTACTAGTTTGTCGTCAAGTTATTTTCTCTCATTCACAAGTGCATTGAAATATACATAGTATCTTTATAATGTTATAGACAACAAAAAAAGAATCTCAAATTAAACCGCTTATAACTTTAGAATAAATCAAACTATTTCAATTCTTTTTGTATTATATTAAAAAAAATTATACACTTTGACTAATGACTTCAAATTGGTAATATGTTTATTTTTCAGCGTTATGATGAAAAACAGGAGTAAAAAAGTTACAAAACTGCTTTCCATGAAAAAGTTATACAAAAGCTTGAAATAATTTATTTTTAATAACAATATTATTATAACATAAGGCTGAGGGAATTACAATATTAACAATTTCACGTCATTTGCTAGAATCTAAGAGTCTAGGATGATAAGAAACTTTTTTTTGAACTTAATGCAATAAAAAGAATTAATATACCTATATTTATTTGCGATCCTTAGAACACTGATATTAGAAACGAGTAAAGGTGGGAAATTTTCTTCATAATTAATCAATAAACATATTGCTAAATTTAAGTTTAGCAAAAATAGTTAATATTTCGGTTAGCGGTGTTACAATTGTGTTGCAAAATGTGTACGATTATAAATGATAAAAACTTAATAGAGAAGAAAAATGTAAATATTGATTCAATAATGAATATAATCTTGCTACATTAATTTTAATTTTTACTTGTCAATGAAAGATGAACGCAAAGTGAAAATTTTCTTTACATAGAATTCGAATGCGTATGTATTCAGTTGAGAATTTTTTTCAAAGAATAAAATATTTATTTAAAGTTTGTCGCTGTGAAAATTTTTTTATCTAAAATTCGAATAGTTTTATATTCAGTTAGGTATTTTTTTATAGAGTAAAATTTCTTTTTAGTTTGTTAATATATTGTTAATATATAATATAGTAGCAATTTTCAACAGTGGCGATTTTCCTCAATGGCAATTTTCCTCAGTGGCAATTTTCCGGGTGATAGATTTCCCACAGTGTCAGTTTTCTCACAGTGGGAATTTCTCCGGTGGCAATTTTCACAGTGGCAATTTTCCCGCAGTGTCAGTTTTCCCGGGGGCAATCTTCCCAGTGGCAATTTTCCGCGTGAACAGCATGAAAATGGATAAATTGGTTTACTTTCTCATTTATTGTATTTAAATTCAAAATATTTTGAAAATATTCTGTTTCTTTTTCTTATTTTATCTTATTACAAAATATGCATTTATTTGTGTTCGTTTTGACAATCAACTTTTGTTTTTATTGATAAAACCATTCACTAAAAAACTATATCTTACTTGTCTGGAGCATTCTTTCATAAAGTACTATTATACATTACATTAGGTATAATGAAAGTAGAGGACTAATTTAGTGCTACACCCCATCCACATTATCCTAATCTAAAGAGGATGATCATACGGCACGCATCTACCAGCACAGGCACGCCATATCTCATACAGCAGAGACAGTTACAATGCTACAGAGGGGAGATTAGAATGTGTATAGATAGGTGCTCAAAACGTACATGTAGATTAAGTACGAATGATATATATATTTTGTAGATTTACATTCACAATTATTTTCTATCCATGAGTATTAGTTTTTTCCAAGTAACCATTTTAGAGAAGTTAGAAGTATTGGTACAAAGAGATGAAAATATATTCATACAGTAGTGGACAAAATATAAGGGTAGGCAAAAACAAGTTATATAAATATTTAATTTTATAAAAAGTACACAATGTTGAAATTATGCACGTATTTTTATATAGATCTCATATATATTCTTATGAAATTTCAAAGAATTTGAACAAATATTCTAGGAATAGTTCTATATATCACTTCAAACACTAAATTTTACTCTGGTCAAAAGTTAAGGGTAGCCATCATAAACTTTGAAATATTTGCAGATATTGGCAATTAAATTAATAAATTGTGAATAATTCTTTGCTATATCACTTTGAAACATCTTCTACCACAAAATTTTACAAATTTGGCACAATATGAAGGAATTATCCATCTTCTATTCATCATCGAGAAATGTCCACAATTTTTCCACATTTATTGTGTTTCTTCCCCGAGTACAGTCTCCAATTATTATCCAAAAATCTCAATTCGATTGAGGTCAGGACTCTATGAAGGCCAGCTCATTGGAGCAATTTCTTCCTATTCTAATAGGGTTGTAACTTTTTTTATTTGAGTAGTAGGGTACGTTGTCCTACTTGAAACTCTGTGGTTGAGGGTCAGCTGCTTGTTGATAGGAGGGAGTATGACGACGAAAGAGCTGTTTTATACTTCTGCAATAACTCCTCCTTGTAGACGAACTATGGAACCAGGTCCAGCAGAAAAAATGACCCCCTAAACCATCACACGTATTACCTCCTACAAAATTAATCGTTTTCTTGACGCGGTTCAGAGCTAACATTTCCTCTATTTTACGTTTAATTCCTACTTTCCCATTAGAATGTACTTTCGACCACTGATCAATCGACCAAATCACATACTCATGTCAAAACACAAGTAACAGTTTCCGTTATTTTTTTTTTTTTTTTTTTGAGAGTGAAAGCTTCGATGCTATGGACAAATGATTACAAGCCAACTTTATGAAATCGAAGCGATAGAGTAGACCGGGGCTCCGTACCACGAGACATGACATCTATCTCACGAAAAATTTGACCAGAAGTGTTGACACTACCTTGCAAGCTACTTTGAAGATTTGCATGATCTTCTCTCAGCAATGCTTTGGAAAGTCTACCATTCTTCGGTTTGGAGTCAACAACTCCATATTGCTTATGTTGAGACAATCCTTTGGGACCTTCATGTGGCAATAAAAATCTCTCGTAACGATAATTGGAGGCTGTATCAGTTGGGAAACGTGTGGACATTTCTTGTGGATGAATAGAAGATGGATGGCTTCTTCATATTGTGCCAAATTTGTAGAATTTTAAGGTAGAAGATGTATTAAAGTGATATAGCAAAGAATTATTCACAAACTATCAAGTTAAATGCCAATATCCGCAAATATTTCAAAGTTTAAAGTGGCTACCCTTAACTTTTGACCAGAGCAAAATTTAGTGTTAGAAGTGAAATAAAGAACTATTCCTAGAATATTTGTCCTAACGCTTTGAATTTCATACGAATATAAATGAGGTCTATATGAAAATACGTGCAAAATTTCAATAATGTGTGTTGCGTACTTTTTATGAAATTAAAGATTTAGATAATTTGTTTTTTGCCTACCCTTATATTTTGTTCCACTACTGTACGCTAAAAAAGGTATGTATTAATTAAATTATCCGTGTGGACATCGACATTCTTTTACAATCTCATAGCCTTCATTCAAATAGTATAGTAGAGATATAGTACGTTTGAGGATTAAAACCATATGCTTCTTATCTGTTGAAACCTTCCCAGTAAATCAAATTTAGTTTCTGATTAAATACTGACATAATTAGGTATAATTTTTGAATCCAAACAACACAAATCATTATCACATCAAGTTGCTATTTTTAGTAATTTAACACTGTTGTGAGAGTTACATATAACACGTTTCTCCAGTTTCACAGATCAGGCAAATAATCTCACTTCTCTTTAATTTCAATCTTACATCATTGTTTCATTTCACGCCAAACGATCGGCCGTAACTTAGATTTCACAATCTAGCGCTCCATGTTGCACTGAAATTAGTTTCTTTGTGAGATTTATATGCTGTGAGGATAGTCTCATGGAAGGCAGCATCATCGTGTGAATGTTTATCAAGGAAAAAAATGCATAAGATGTATGGTGAAATTATGAGTAAACTCCATTATTAATACTTACATAGAAAATAGCGGTCGCGTATTATTTTCGAAGTAGCATGTTTGATAGTTGCACATATTTATACCAGTAATTGTTTTTTAACTCATCTCAAATATGAGAGATATAAGTAAATTGGTCACCATTTCTCACACGTTTCTCTCTATGATTTCGAAGACTTCAGCAATGTTCCCTTCAGAATAAACTCTGCTAACTCAAAAGATTGAAAGAATTCAATCATGGTTCGAATTCCATCGATCCGAAAGACTGAAAGAATCTTTCAGCTCTTTGGATTTAGAAGAGGTGTAAAAATTTAATGAAAACTTGCATTTCATCAATTATTTCTTATATGTTATTCACCATCCACTGGGAATAAGTAACACATTTGAATAAGAATTTTCGAATTAAATTTAGAGTAAATGTTAACCAATCTTAATTCTTAGTAATATACTTCAAAAAGAAAATATATGTTTTGCTTACGGTTAGATAATTAAGAATGTAATATACTTTTGTATCGTAAATCAATTTTTTTAGCCAACCTAATAGTAGATACGCATGCATGTTAATATTTGTATTTTAATATTTTATTAATGAAACAAAACTAGTTATTTGATAAATGTCATTCATATAAATTTTGGTTAATCATAGTACTTCATATTCATTTAATATCCCCTCCAACAATTATTCGTGAACTCTACCCTACCGTAAAGAAATCAAGTTTGTCTTATAATACATATTTTTGAAAATAACTTTTCCCACTAAAATTTCAGCACTAATTTCATTCCCATCTTTTCAATAGTTAAGCTCACCCATTGATAGCTATACTTCTATATTTTTCAATTATATAATTTCATATATATTAGAATTGGCACTCAGATATAGTTTAAATTAGGTAGCAGTTGGGAGAGATATATTTTCATAAACTCAATTTATTACCTTCATATGATATTATAATCTTTTCATTGGGTACATTTCAAAGGGTAATTTCAGGTCAGATCGTAAGAATCTTTTCCAATTATATAATTGCTCTAAATGTTAAGGTGCTGCTTGGAGAAAATTAATAATTTTTATTATAACACAAATGCATATACGAAATTTCAGATAAATTGATAATTCATTATACTTATGGCTCAAACACACTACAAGCGGTGCTGAGCGGCACGAGCGGAGCGCCATTAATGAGGTTTGGTAAACATATTAAGAGACGCTTTGGCTGTTCACACCGTGAGTGGAGCGGGGCATCAAGAAAAAACAATAATATTACTGGCACTGCGCTCTGCTTGTAGTGTATACGTACTGTAATGTATATCGTATTTCTCAAATTGAACCAATTGTCAATTGCACTAGTAAACATAATTGATCACATTTCTTCGGCCTATTGCAAAAAATACTCACATTAGTTACAATTCATTTACCAGCAAAATATATAATTTCATCAATTGTAATTAATATATTCGTAATCCAACATAAACATTGAATTTTGGCACATTAATATTAAAACATTTAATCCTACAAAGCTTTCTCTCCAAAGTTTGTTCACAAACATAGCCGCTGGTGTGCCAGAATCAGCTCTCATAAAACTATCCTAATATCTTAAGGAATAGACTTCTAAATATTTTTTCTGAATTGATAACATTGATAAGTGTTACAGAATAATATAATTTAAAATAAAAATTGCAAGAAAAGATAAGTAAGGCTTGGAGGCAGGCCACTAGGGTTACAGTTATAGTGAGAAATTCACTTTTAAGTCTCAAATACACCCGTCTATCTCATGCCTTAACAGAGCTCTGATTTATCTCTATTAAATTTGATCATAATGTCATGAAAAATTAGCTTTTAAATTGGGTTAGAATTACAATTATTACTATCATTTTTCCACTATGACTGGTATCGCCAGCACCAACGGGTAGGTTATTAAGATTAAGAATTTTTGATTTAATATTAACTTACTCAATTTCAATTTATTGTAAAAAATCATGAGTAAAATATTTTTTTTTTTAATTCCAAACAAAGATGGCAATGATAACTGCATTAAATATATTTATTGAATTATCTAAATAATTCACATCTATTTAATCATCATTAAAAATTGTAGATAAAGTATGTAGAGACTTGATTATAACTGCGATATTATCATATTATTCTGAGGGATTTAGAGGCACGCTTCCAAGTTACAAACTGATGCTTAATTTATTCAGAAGAATAACATAACATGGGGCGCAGCCATGTTTAATTTCAGTAATGTTTCCTCTGGTGTGTATACTCTTACAGTATTTAAATATAGTGCAAAGTGTTAGAAACAGTTGTGAGATGAAAATAATGAGAGAAAGAGAGTGAACTGGTAATTATGTAGATGTGCTGTTACTGAGTGTTAGTGCAATTAAAAATAATGTAATTGCATGTCACATTAACAAATATTAAACAATAGATCACATTCGAGTCAAATTAAATATATAAAGTTTTTTGATTTAGTATCAACAAATACAATATAATTGAGACGCTATTATGGAGTACATTTTAATACTTTCAAAATTTCCAAATGGAATGACAGTTACGAAAGAAATTATTACTATTTTCTTACTTGGTGTCTATCTCTAATATTTTGTTTTGCAATGTAATGCATTCATGACATCTCTTCGCTGAAGTATGAAATGCAAGTTTTTTTAAACAAGATAAATATTAAAGACTAATATTTATTATTTAAGAGTGATAATCTTGCTCATCTCCTTCATCTGCAGTTTGAAACATAAAATACAGGAAGCCTGAAATAATTTCTCCTTTTTTTACGATTATGTGCAGTGTGCATGTAATCCTAATGAAAACAGAACTAATTTGAGATAAATTCTCTGTTAAAACTAGAGGGGAGCAAATAAGCCCGTCATTTTCTAATTGAATTAGGAAATATTACGTAGAGTGTATTTCGTGAAGTGAAACTATGAAAATATATTTTTGTGCAATTAAATTGTTACTGTATAATTCTTTAATAAATTTGAATAAACATATTACTTTATAAATAGTACTCACAATATTATATGGTTCATTAAATATTATGATTAAGTTGTTATTCCTCTGTAAAATTTGAAAATCATACAGAACAAGTCAAATGTCGATAGTTCCATGAACAATTTTTCCTTGGTTTATTAAAATAAACATTTGAACTTTGATTTTCTATTTTTAGAGAACTGTTACATTTAATAACAGTGAGAATATCATAACGAAACTCAGGCAGCAGTATTAGAAATTCAAAATGAGTCAAATTGGGTCAGCTAATCATCAAAGTCTGTTTTTGGAGGTTAACAAAAATTAGAACTTTAGTTCGTACCTCATTAATAAATATAAGAGTCTTAATTACCGCCTAACTGTTGAATTGCTGAATTTCTCCCAAACTATGAATATCTAAACTCATAAAATTATTTTTACCTGACAATTCCAAGAAGAAAGGATACGTGAACATTTTTGGTGGTAGTTTCTTTTCATTTAAAATTCTGATGTAGGAATGGAATGTTGCTTCATCCTTAGATTGTTTCGTTGATTCCTGTACTTTGAATTATTCAATTTTCAATAAAAATCCAGTAGAAATACTTCCTAATTCAAAAATTTAATTACATCATTTAATGTTTGTTTTGTACCATATTTTGAATTTCATTCTAGGTAACTATTCTGAATTTAAAATAATATAATTTTCTTCAATGCTAATGTTTAATCTTTTCAAAGAAAGTCACCAAATTGATATCATAATACGACATGCATTTACTCTGTGTACATTGCACATCCAGAGACTTCACATTGAACTCAAATTAATCAAAATAAATAATTGCAGTCGTTAAAAAATGTGAAAAATGTTAATGAACGCTGTTAGGATTGTTTTAGTTTGTTGTATCAATTACTGGAACTAGAAAATAATACTAAACAAGGTGAAGTTTCTTTATTTTAAATTAGTGAAATAAAAGAGCAAAATATTTGTACAGAGATATTTACAGTATAATCATTTGTTTTCATTGAAATGTGAATTTTATAAATTAATTTTAATTTTCAACATTGATTAAGATCAAATTCGTGATTTTTTGATAATAATAAGAAATGTCAATAAATTTTGATTTATTATCTTATATTAAATGCGATTATCTCCCCTAAAATACATTGATATCGAAGTCAAAATATTTATTCTTTGTTCATTTTGAATATTCGTGTTTTTAATAATCTGGGAATTGTCATTTTTCAGTATGCAAGTCTAAAAATTCAAACATAAATATTAATAGCACTATCAAGCAAAGCATTAGCAATTTGGAAATTACAATAACCTAGAAATAGGTCCCTCATTTGTTGGTTGAAATGTATTCCATATTTACTAACTTACGTTTTATCCTTTTTAGTAATTAACAACTGAAATTGAAACTTCAACTCAATCGAGTAAATCCTTTGATGCTGTCGGCTGTTCGAGTAATGTCCTGCTGTTTTATCATTAAATTCACTCAGCATTTACAAGTAACTTCAAAGTAGAGGTCAACAATCATGGTGATGGTTTTGCGAAGGGAATATTCATCACAAGGACCAGCTTCATTATATCCAGTGCTTTAAATTCAGATTTGTAGCATTTATATGATATTCCATCGGAGTGGTTAAATTGATAGGTAAATTGAATAGGGTAACTGTATGTTTGGCGAAAGAGAATGTTTACCATTTCGAGAAGCATTATTTTCTTGTTTATGCTTTAAGTTTCTAGTTACATTTTTTGAACAAAAAATGTTTACATGTCTATCTAAAACCATCAAATATTCTAGCAAATCATATCACAGTGAACAATTACTAATTTAAAGTCATATGATAATTTGAAGATTATTCATTTCCACATCACAATAGATTGAAAATTTTCAATTTACCAAAAACCAATGGTGCCTATTATTACACAAGAGAAATATCTGTTTTCATTTTTCATCATCTCACTTGTGAAAGTAGCTCTAATGTTAAAAGTTCTCAAAATTAGATGTCATTAAAATTTAGCTCACTATTAGTTGTTGTTGCTGCGACGCGATAACTGCGAGTTTTCAGTCCACTGAATGAAATTAGCAAAACTGAGGCTTAGACCCAAGTACAGAAATTTAAATTGAAGAATTTCAATATTGCACATTCTAATGTCACTATAATGTATGAAATTATCGCATTGACTGGAATTGGAGGGCATATATACAGAGTGTCATAACCCACATAATAGCGGCATAGATGTCTTCGAGGCAAAGTGGTCAAATCAGTAAGGCAAAAATATTATATTGCTTCACAGAGAGATGTGTTCCAAAAGAGTGGCTTGAACAGCAGATTTGTGTTATAAATCAATAATAATAGTTATATACATTTCAGCATTATCATACCTACCGCGTTACTTCACCCCGTGTTTTGATTTCAGTTCCAGTGAGTTTTTCCTTCTCTCTTCGCACAATATAATCATCTCTGGCGTAGCTACCTACCTCTCTCCAAAATATTTTACCACGAAAATCTTCACATACTTTACGAGCACAGGCTTCTCTTTATGCAATAACGAAAGGAATGACTGATCTGATTTAGTTGGAGGCGCTTTTCTTGACGCCAAACACACGGTGGGGAGGGTTGCCCCGTAAATATATTCATTAGAGAGAGATGCTGCAAAAAATTATATTCTGTTGGGGAAATTGTATCACCTAAAAAGTTGTCAATATTTTGAAATAAAAATGCACTGTTTAAAAAAAAAATGCACAACAAAGAATACTATCCTAATTGTATTAAAAATGAATATTGTATGTAATTTATTGAACTTCATTCACTCTGAATAGTCTGTAATTATAAATTCATTCATCATGACATAAATAATTTATTGATTAGCAAATACTGTATATTATTATGATACATTAATTGAAGAAATAAAAAGCTACAAATGCATGACAGAGATAAAAATATTCACGACAAAACTTGCTGGTGTCACGCAGGGCGTTACGCTTTTAGGGCTCATAAAAAATAACAGTAAAATTTAATGTTAGTTCATTTATGCCAAACTACAAGATTTGGCAAGTTAGAGTTGCCTGCGAGCCTCAAGGAATCGTTGTTTTTTAACATTTAAAAGAAACCCATTTTTACAATCAAAATGCATGAGACATTTTTTTAACTAAATGTTATACCATATAAATCATCAAAGGAGTTGGGAGCTCCAAAATCATATTTTAAATGCAATGAAAAAAGAATATATGAAGAATATTGATGGTCCTTACCAGGCATTGTTCAATACTTGAATAACATATTTATTGTTTCTAAAATATACATTTGTTTTCACGGCAACGCACATTCTTATAAATCAAAGTCTAAAATTGGTTTGGATTTCAATTTAAAATCCTTTGTCATTAAAAACTTCAGTTGAATAAGATGAGATGAATGTTAGATATTAGGAAATTAAATTCGGGTAAAATCTAACTTTAAAATTCAAAACTAAATTTAGTTTTCTGTGTTGCAGATGAAATTAAATCACTACATATAAAGACGCTTGATTTCATTCATGTCATATTTTACGATAACCTTTTTATAATAAAACACCAGGGAGAGATTAAGCATATTAAGAATAATACATAAAATTTTGACATTTGTCCTTATTTCTTTTGACAAAACATTAACGATACCAATTAGTTATTTCTCTTAGTGAGTTTGATTTTACAGCTTTCGTATTCATAATAAATTACGCACGTAATAATCCAGATTAAGAAGAGTTAAGCAGTAAATAGAAGATCTCAGTCATCGTAAATGCTTATTTGAAAAAAAAATTCATACACAAAATACCGAGGTACTAAAGGAAGAGAATATTTACAATTTGAACCTTTTGGCGTCTTTTTTAATTTTTATATTATCATTATTTGTGGTGCAGAAAAATATTCACGGAATATCTCCCAATATGTCACCATTAGTCTCATTTGTGTCAAGAGGCAGCAGTTCGTGACATCAAGCAGCCAATAAAGTTAATATGAATAACTTCAGTGATCCTCTTTGGAAAGATTCCAAAAGAATATTCTTTGGATTGAAAAAAACAGCAAATCACAGTCTAAGAAAAAGAGAGCTTCGAGTAAGATGATTCCATGGAATACATTTTCAATATAATTTGTCTAATATAATTTGAACACAGGATTTAATTTGTAATATTCTTTTCTCGTTTGAACATAAACAATAGTATATAAACGATAAACCTCGCTATAATGAGTCTCCAACAATCAACTGTTACTACCCACTTATGCCGCAGCATACCACTTATTTACGACACACTGCATCATTAACATCGTGAATATGCTCATATATAAAAGAGCTAAATTATATAGGAAGATCATACGATTTTATTAGATATGTTTCCTATGTCACACTATGGTACAACTTCGATGAACTGTGTCGTGAAACTGTGGGTTTCTGCTTCAATTTCTACTGACTCTATTATTGATACGTGATATATTTTAACTTTGAATATATATACTAACTATGATTATAGGTCGACTCCACAGTCTACATGCAGCTGTATATTTTTTCGATTTATTCTAGTATATGTTTTAGGGAAACATATGGAATAATTTTTTTTTAATGTGAAAATTTAAAACAGATATGAAGTTTAAGCCTCATATTAATTTTACAGATACTAATATTCGACTCGTTTTGAGTTAATGAGTGATTAAACTGATTAAGTTTGAAATCTGGGAAGTGCCAATTTTACAATAATATTCACATTGTGTGAAGTTTTACTACTTATTTCTTATTTCGATTTTCAGTATAACAATATATAAATATAAAGCTGACAATTTTATTACGAAAAAACAGGTTAATGAAAAGCTTCAGCTTCAGTGACAATTCAAATCCACCCAAAGTCTGATTCAGAATAACAACATTCAGGTTCATCTTCAAATTCTGAGTCCAGTTCAAAGTTACATTCGAAGCCAGACAATATGTTCTTAGAAATGATGGGAAACAAATGTATACTTCACAGAGGACATAAAATTATGCCTAAATTAAGAATGATATATTATTTCTAACAAAATTTGCGTCACTCCATCAACTTATCATTTTCATTCAAATTATATATGTGGATTGTGGAATATGTGTTAAGACAATCAGATGGGTAATCAGATGGGTAACACTCTAGTCTTTATATTGCTTATCAGTTAAGCCATTCTGTCAGGTAATATTCAATGTAATTATATGTCTCCTAAAGCAAAGAATTATGTTGATAAAATCTGAACATTTTATTCAATCGCTGCCAATTATTCTAATTCATTCCTAATCGAAAAACTATTTGAAGATAATTATAAAGTTAATAATTGACAGAAGATTAATTTTGTCATATTTATGATAATATTGATATTGCTAATTAATTGTATAAATTGAGTAAATAATAATTGAAGAATAGCTAATAATTGAGAACAGTTACGAGTGTAATTCATATTTTGTGAAAGAATATTTAGGAATTAGAGGGATAATTTGGTAATGATTCTATTTAATATTTGGAGATAAGCAAATAAGTGCTAGGAATATCCTTAGCAAAATAATTAGATATTAAAGAGTATAAATGATAAAACCTAGAACTCTTAAACTCTTAAATATTGAAATATGTCTTGAGCCAATTTGAACTTCAAATTTAATACATTTGTTTGTTTACGTAATCCCCAGTACGTTATCGATATACAATAGATCATACGAGAATATAGATATAACATTGCCAATATTAATGTAATGTTGCTACGAGAAACATTTATTATCTGGAAATTCATCAAAAATTTAAATGTTTCATACCTAACAAATACTTGAATAGTGTTAATCATTGGAAGAATATTAAAAAAAAGCTAAGAAAACGTTCCCAAAATTTTTTAAATTTCTGCGTCTGTAGGATTGAACGCTATTGTTTCCTTTTGCAAAAGAAAAACTTTCACTTTGTCGTGCTCTTTCAAAATTCTAGGATATTTAAACATTGATTTCATTTTAAATATAAATGCTATCAATTAATTATAGACTACTCTTCTTTCGTAAAAAAGAGAATAGGTTTAATTAGTTTTACGAACTGCTTATCTACCTAAACAGTCCTTCTTTCTTAATTAAGTACCTTCGCTCATTGTACGATTGATTTCAGGGACTAATAAGAAAGGCTGATAAGGTGACAATATTAACCATATTTTCTGGGCCAATTTCTTTCCGTTTAGGGTAGTTCTCTTCTCGCAAATGTCCGATGTACTTAGCGTCAGAATTTATTGGGAACTATATTACGAATTCTCTCTTATTGCTTTGGCACACACGGAGGTAGAGAGTGAAAGAGAACATCAGCTATGCATTTTACACAAGTGAGGCTAAAACTAAATTACCAGAATTTTTGCAAACTATATACATGTTCAAGTTCAAAGAATTATAAGACACTGCAATGTTCAGCTATCCATTTGAATTAACTATCCATAACTGTTCAGCTATCCATTTGAATTGTAATTAGTGCACACCTGAAAGTTTACGTGTATCTCTCAGATCAATTTGATAATATCAAGGCTATGAATAACATATTACTCTGGGGATATATGTTTACTCTGGCCTTACCTACTGACACTGACTCCAAATGATGGTGATCAGGATCTAGTGGAATATGTAACATAAACATTATGTATTGAGACTTTATATGTGCAATAGACTGTTATAGAGATGTTATAATATTAAGAGTTTGCAACCTACAATTGTGATACATAATGAACTATTTTTGTGTAATTTAGTAATTTCAGCATCACAATGCTTTATTGCTTTATTATATATCAAAAATAAATATGCTCCATTCAAATTCGAGTTAAATTTAATTCCAGCAATCCAGGTAACATCTCACTCTGTTCTGCTGTTCTCAACACTGATCTAATTGCCCCTAATTCAATTTATGACTTCCCCATGATACAGATTATTATTAATTGGTCTCTGGTCACATTAGAGGTACCTACTATGTTTGGCGTCTTGATCATGTCGTGCAGTTTTTGAATAATTAACGACTGAAAATTCTCCTTGAATATGATGAAGTGTCGTAGCTAATTTTTTTGTGAACGGTTCTAGGTATATTTCACCCCGGTATATTCCAACCCGGTATATTCCACACCAGGATATTCCACCTAGGTATATTCCAACCCGGTATATTCAACACTAGGTATATTCCAACCCGGTATATTCCACAGCAGGATATTCCACCCAGGTAAATTCCACCCCGGTATATTCAACACTAGGTATATTCCACCCCGGTAAATTCTAGCCCAGTGAACAATTAATTCACTTTAATAGGTAGTTAAGCGTCTATCTAGGAGAAAAAGGCAATATCGCGGACGTCAGAAAGATATTTTATACAAACGACTAGAAGAAGCAGTCGGAAAGGAAATTTGCTCCAAGATCGAAAACACCTACCATCTGTCGTACAAAATGTTTGCAGTATAGCTAACATAATCTACATTATAAAATCTTCTTCATCAAATAATATTTCCAGCTCTAATGAATACATTCAATCATATCAACCACGATATCTACGTGAAACCATAAATACGGCGATTTCTCCCGTCATCAATAATACCCATACTTCTATTCCGCCAAACCATTCCTTACTCAATGGGAATCTGTTTCCGATAGACCATTCGATGGCACTTCACTTTCCCTATGTTGTAATAAATGATCAATGGACCACTTTTAGGAAACAGAAATTTGAAATTTTAGTTTGGTAAAAAGGGAGAAGAAAGCACAAATTATGCAAAAAAATTCAATGAGGATTGGGAATAAAAAAATCACTATATATGTAGATATGTATCGAAATACAAGTTATAAATTCAACACGTGACACCACACTCTCCTATTTTTTTTTATCCAAGCGTAATAATATTCGAACATCAACTTACACTTCTGAAATAAAGTAAAATTTAGATTTTTATTTTAATATAAATTTGATTGCTCCATGAATGATTACAAATAATAATTGGAAAGCAGTATCTAAAATGTGATTAATTGAAATTATTACTTAACACCATTACCCTAATTAACCTAAGGACTGGTCCAGTCGGACCAGTCCTCATGAAAATATAATAATTATTAAACTTTTAAACCGATTTGGAATCTGCATTTTAATGACTTTTACTTTTCAACATACATACGATTATACTCAAAAGAAGGTGATAAAAGGCAGGACTCTTGGATTATAAGCATTTGAAGGTACATGAAGGTACATGTTTTTACAATTGAAGGTACATGTTTTTTTCTGGTATATTTTTAATTATTGAACCCTTTTCCATCCACAGATGAATTATCATTACATTTTATTCATTTTTTGTGAATGTTATAACGATTTTAATGATGGGTGGTGAAAATGGCTTTTGCACAAATAGTTAGAAGACCTAATAAATGTTTGTTTCTTTTTTTAGCTTGTTAATTTTATTTCAAATAAATAACTATTCTTTGAAATTTACCAATAGATATGAGATGTCAAATAAAAGTTTTTATGAAGACAAAATATCGAAAAGTCAAGTTTTTGAGATCTTATAATATGTGTAGTGAGGACTGATCCGCCTGGACCAATCGCTATGTTACTGAGCATACTTTTACGGACTAGATTAATAGGGTTAAAAAGTAAAAAATTGAAAACATATGATAAATTAAACCGAATCTCAACGCGTTCATTTCATTTGAAAACATAAAAAATGTATTCATATTTTGAATTTATGTCATAGGGGATAACCGGGAGTATTCGGACACATTTGGGGAATATTAATAATTTGTAAACTAATTCAAATTTAACCATGTAAAAGTTTTATGTATGTAGATAAATCGTTTTACTTCAATTTGTATTAAGACTGTTTTAAAGTTTAAACCTTCATTCGGAAGTTATAAGACAAAATATAAAAGAGATTCAAGTGTCCGAATGCTCCTTCCTAGAGGGAGACTTCGGACAAGCTGTGAGGATGATTCGAACACCATAACAATGGTTAAAATATTGGAAATTTGGGTAATTAAACGATAGGATTGAATTCGGATCTACTGATTTAATTGAAATAAACCATAATGATTTGTTATTCACAGTAATAATTTATCGTATTTGAAATTTTATTATTGTAATGATTGAACAATTTATCCAACAAAATATAAATAGCCAATGAGTAATCACTGTGAAATTATCCTTATATTAAATAGCTATATATCAAAAGCAAATTGTATAACTATTGCCGTATACTTTGAGTATAACTATTTCCTTTTTCTTGGAATTCACCAAAATTAGTAAATTACATCTTATATATTTCATCGAATGTTTAAAGTATAATCCATAAGTGTAGATCTTGCTACACCTCCAATTTTAGCAGCTTTTCTGACAATTAATTCTTTTTGGACTTCATGAAATGTTTTAGAATACCTTCTTTATTACGTCCTCTATCAGTTTTCCTTTTATAATGGTAAGGCATGAATACGATCTTCAAACTGTCAAATAAAGACACTAATATTAAAAGTTGCAATTAATCATATGAACGAATGCTATGTATATTAAAATAATTAACTTCAAGTTCACCATGTCCTTTTTCATAAGAATTACTTCAATAATACAGAGGGAAGGTTCGGACACCGTCCGAACCAACCTCAACAGAGGTGTTCGATTCATCTCAAATGACACTGCAAAATTAAAAACATCACCATTTTCTAATTTCATTTGTATTATTTTTTTAACACACCAAACAAACATAAAATATTTTTTTCATATAATTCAAACCTATGAGATTGAGAATCAGTTTCGTATTCGTATAGTCCACACACGATCTAATTGAATCGTGTAGTCTAATTGAGTGTGAATCACGAAAAATTACATCAATATTGAAGAAAACAGTAAATTACCTCTCTGGGGCGAAATACTACATCTCCGCATTGGATCTTTCAAATAGCTGACGGTTAACACGTCGCACACATTCAGTTGCAATAAGCGGTAGTTCCAACAATTATAAAACGAGCTGTCCGAACCATCCCTCTGTCCAAATGCTCCCGGTTCTCCCCTACTGCACTTTTTATTTTTTATTATTTTTTGTTAATAACTTATAATGAGAACTTTTAAATATTGTTTCTAATTTAAATCGATTTATACTGATCGTGAGTAATTCTTCTTAACCCTAATGATCTTGATGTGTGTTTTTAAACACATTCTTTTTAAATAACTTTATATCTTTCATATCATTCTTTTATATTTATCGTCCTTTCTAGACTTTTATTTTGTAGTTAAAAGTTAAAAAAATATTTACGTATCGGCGTAAATCATCGTAAATCACGTAGGTCGAGGAATCAATTGTAATGTGGTGACGTGCGACAACGTAGAAATAAATCTGGGTACCTGCTTATCATGGTGTGCAGACGTTTCGACCAACGACTTTTCGTCGACAGAACTTTCGTAGACAGACATTAAGTCGACAAGACGTCTCATCGACAGGACTTTTCGTCGACAAGACATTTCGTCGACAAATTTTCATAAAGGGGATATTAACACACTCTAATGTTTCAAAACATGTACTTTAATAGAATAATATATTAAATAATCAAATTACAAAATAAAATAATGGTGAGGGGGAAAACTCTTACATATATTCCAATCGTTCTTCTACTTTAAAATAAAACCAAAACTACTCAATAATAACAAATAATCTTAAAGTAATATAATAATTTCAGGTCGAGTTACTTTTGTGATTTAATTTACGTGTGTAAATTTAAAACAATTTACTCTCAATAATTTACGTTTCATAATAATCAGATCTATTTCGTCGGATTTGTAACTGCGGGTTTTCTATAATTGAGTGATAATCCTAGATTGAAAGTCAAGATTTTATATGTAAAAAACTCGTCATTGAATGTTTATCGATACTTAGGTTATTGTGATACCAAACAAGAAGTGATTCTTTGAAACGAATAGTTGGCTTTAAAATAGAAAAAGTTCAGAGTTATCGAACGATATCCCATTTTTTAATTTTGATCCTGTAAGAAAAAATAGTAAACAACCTCTCCAGGCTCCATGGAAAAAATGAGCTTATTAGTAATACAGGCAGGCCTCGCTTTAAGTACAACTCACTTTAGTAAAAGTGGTCCTTATTGCGAGTCATGATTCGAAATAAGAACCGTTCGTAGACATAGAAAACGGAGACAATTTTTTGTGATTATTTCACGGTAACTAAAAAAACATCAAATTATCCCAACAAACATATGAATGTCGATTCGATGCCGTTTGCTGTCGAATTCGTAGCGCTAACGGTGGGTATCGATTTTGCAACCATTTCGACTCATAGTAGATATCGGAATGTCTGTTTCTAAATGATATCTGTATTTTACACTTCGAGTAGAATCACGAAAACCGATACATGGTTTTAACAGCATCATCTTGACGTCGGCATCTGTTTCCAAACGATATCTGAATTTATATTTCGATCAAAAGTGCGAAAACAGATACGTAGTTTTAAAAATATCGTTTCAAATTTAGAAATTCATTTTCTTATCTTCCTGTTTTCTAAAGAGTATAGAAACGTAAGAATTATTTCTATTCAATTGGATTGTATATTTCTATATAACGTACGTTGTGCTCCCTTTAAACTATACCCAATAATTAACACACTTATAGGGGACTACGGCAGTTGTAAAGGTAGGATCGGACATTGACAAGCTAGTGCGATTGTACACTGGATTAACGTAAAGTAAGCGATATTAGAACATCGGTTGTTGAATATATTGTTCCTCCAGTACCGTAAGAATGAAATGGATAACCAATAATTAATCCAGATGAGGTTATTAGAAGCAATTGGTTCAGAAATTCAACATGTTAAGTAATGGTAAGTTCCATGTTATCGCACGGTTCAATATTTTCGAACACGTAAAAATCTTTATATAATATTCATTATTTAACTTTTATTTCAATTGGTATCCATGATACGAAAAGTCTTGTCGACGAAATGTCTGTCGAAGAAACGTCTGTCTACGAAACGTCTTTCGACTAAACGTCTGTCAGCCATTATCACACATCAATTCTTACGTTATGATGGGGAACACAAGTACACCAAGCTGTGAGTGGGTCACACTCCACCCAATCGTAGCTCTACTCACTCAGTTGCCAATGTCTTAGATACATATGAATTTATTTCTCCTTATACGTACAATATTTTCACTTGAAATAAGGTACACATTGTTTTATAATATATTCTAACAATTTGTTAAAAATACAGTACCGTAGGTTTGAAAGTAAGACATATGTTTTTTAATCTTTTTTCAAAGTGATTTGAATTTTTAGATATTTTTCATTTCACTTGAAACCATATATCACCAATTCTCTTTCTAATAGTAAATTTACTGCTTAACATTTTTCCCGCTTGCAGGTCGTATCTCCGAATGTTTGAGAGACATCTTTCATGGCTCCAGAGACCGACTTTGTATTCCAAAAACAATCAGATATGCCCCAAAAAAAGTTTTTGCTCTGCATACTTTAAAAATTATAATCACGAAAATACTTTAACTGAAAAAGGAAATAAGTTTCTAGATGAAAGAGTTTGTTTTTTCTGAAAACTGAGATTTACGGACTGAAAAAATTCAGATTTTACATAATGTTTGATATGGTGCGATTAGATATTTACTTTGATGTGATTAAATAATAAAATTTGTAATCTGCAACGATTGTTCTGTGGATAGTGTTTAGCTACAATCAAAAATGTAAAATATGGTACTTTTGATTCAAAAACTGATATGAGAATTCAGAATCTTTACGTTTTGTCAAGATACATATTCAAAACATTATGTATTAAAATGTCTATATCATGATAATACTGTAATAATTATTTTCAATAAATTTTATTTAAATAATTTTATTAATGGCCAAAAGACATAAGTAAACAGTAAAGGAGATGAATTTAATAAAAGATTGTTGAAAATTCACTGAGCTGTTTGATTGAGCATATTTCCACACATTGCAATCACGCTCTCAGTTGGCGAGTAGAATCTGTGGAACTTATGAAGCTCTGGCGATAACTGGCATCAGTCTAGTTTGACTGATATTGAAAACTACCATGGATGAAAGAGTTTAACAATGAAATACGTTTTGAAAAATAATTATAGTGGTAGATTTAATATAAGAAATAATATGAATTTGAGATATGACAAGCGCAGATAATTATATATATTAGTATTGCAGTTAACCGAGATTCTAATTATTATATATGACGATCCTTATGAACGATATCTAGTTCAGCTAGTTTATACATAATATCAGATTCAATCTATCGTGCTATGTTCCTATATACATATTGTTCAGATAAGTGATGTAATATTATTATTTTTAATCATTTATTTTTTCAATACTACATTTTTATATTGTGTAATTAAATTAAACTGAATTCTGAACAATTAGCAAACTACCGGTTCACTTATAACTTTTCTTTTGTCATTTAAGGAAAAGGTTTAGTTTTATTAACCTCATAACGATGATAATAACTATTAAAGACGTATGCATTATGTTGTAGACATTTTAATTCTTAGAATTTTTTCGATGGATTCCAATTCACTCTCTAACTATTAGGTTTTCCCTTTTTTGATCGAACATAACAATAAAAAAAATCTATAAAATTTAGTTCTCAAATTGTCTCCCTAAGAGTTCTTTTAAAAATAATTTTCTGACAAGAAAAATCAAATTTGAGAAAATTGATTTTGTACAAACGATAATTTATGATATTTGGGAAATTGAATTTTTGTAAAGGAAAAAAAATTAACCAATAGAAAATATTAGTATTCATATAATCATTCAGATTGTTTGATTTGGGAAAAAAAGGAAATGTTAATCACTTTAATTATTAAATGTTAAAATCTGAAATTATTTTCTCAACCAATGGAAAAATCGTATGAAAGTACAATGAAGTTATGAAATGGCTGTGAATTGACAAATTCCCGTATATCAATTGGAACAGAGAATCTGAAAAATAAAATTTATTCATATTCATTATGAACTGAAAAAAAAGAGGGATTGTTTACACTCAATATTTCATGATCGAAGATTACACACACTAAAAAATAATGACACCAGAAGACTGGAATCTGACTTTCACAACCTCTCATGGTATAACACTTTAGAATGTATGTGTTATATTTCACTAAATTTTCAAATATGTTATTTTGTTAGCTATATTCTCGCATCTTGTGAACCAATCAAGTATTATTCATTAGAATAATATCATACTTCATTTTCCAAAACTTTAGATTTTAATAAAACATAGAGAAGAAAGTGATCAAGGCTATAATCAGATAGCAACTGTCAATAAATTGTATTTTTTCTGAGTGAGCAAATGAATTACACAACATAATACACAACTCCATTCATTCATAAATCCTTATAATCATCAGATATCATTGCTAAAAACTTACATATGGCAATTAATATGAAAGATAGAATGTATTAAAGTTATTTTTTATTTCAAATATAAGCCTAGCAATAAGAACTTAAGTCGATAATTGTGTGTAAATATGACATATAGTTATTGTAAATTGTCTTTCTTTTCAGGTAAGAAATCACGGAAAGAGAAGCAATAAAATTTTTGACGACTCCTACACTGCTCAACTTGAACATTATTTCAGTCACTAGACTGCAATGTTATCTCTCGTCTAGTTGTGTTTTCAGCCATTCAGAATTAGCAAGGAAAGAGGTTTGTTATTCTAAGGATTAAACGACATGAAAAATATATAGTAGAAGGAGTAAATGCAATTAAATCCCTAACCTTATATACCAGATACAGAGGACAATTCTCAATGTGTCGATATTCTTTTTACGGAATCTGCCCTTTCAAAATTTCTTTACTTAATCAAACAAAAAATGAATGAAAATCACCATTCATCCCCACCGATATTCAGAAAGTTTTTCCTTGTTTAGTGTTCTCTTCAGTCTCATCCTAGTGACAATTACCGAATGGAATGCAATGATTGCAATCTTAGGAGCTATTCCATCAACAAACTTTAAATGATCTGTCTGCTCACTCCTCAGAAGTGCTGAAAAATTCAAATCTGGCTAGAGAATTTCAAATCAAAATTGATGTTCAAGTCTGTTATATGTGAACTCTGCTGTCAACTTATCATCATTATTAGTTATCAGGATATGGATACTATTACATGAATTATTTAGTCGAGATCAAAACCTTGAAAATATCATATATATTATAAAGTTGTAGTGGGTATTTTGTAGACATATAATGAATGGTGAACTCTCCGTTAATGCGTTAATTTGATATGATTGTATATAATTGAGAAAAAAAT
The DNA here is from genome assembly GCA_947561585.1 of Caprella mutica. Classification (NCBI taxonomy): domain Eukaryota; kingdom Metazoa; phylum Arthropoda; class Malacostraca; order Amphipoda; family Caprellidae; genus Caprella; species Caprella mutica. The sequence goes on along the minus strand of CANNZV010000077.1, from coordinate 211,609 downwards.
AGTTGAATGATAAGACACAAAATAATTGTATAGATATATATTCGAATAAACTTAATTTTTTTAGGAGAATTAGTAGATGAAAGATGATCTAATTGATAAAACGGAAATGGTTCACTGACGTTAATTAAGATAATCATCTCACTGTTGTATTTTAACTTTGTTTTCATTGTTTCCATTTGCATAGACGATAATTGCACTAGAATTATATTAATATTTTATTGAACAATAAATGAAGTGTATGAGTATTTGTTATCATTCAAATTATATGCAAAATAAGAAATTAAATATTGATAAGATTTTGGAAATGATAATAGCAATTTCCCGTAGCAATATTTGATACCAAATATATTTCTTTTTCAGTCTATACTTTATTTGACATCAAAATATATTTGATATCAAAATTTTTATTTGATATCAAAGTGGAGAACTAATAACTGAGTAATTCACTCCACTTAAATACACTATCTTGTAATTGAAATAACTAAAAAGATTCAAAGTTTCTGTTCACATTCTCAAACTATTGAGTTAACGATGAGTGTCAAATCCAATAGATGATTCAATGGTATGAGCCAAATAACCGTAAGTCAAAACCGATTCAACTTCCTCAGTGGTCGCATTTTTATGACGATGTGGAGTTGAAATCATACCAACAGAAATGAGAGTAAAAACGCTTGTCAAATAGGTATTAATGTCGTACCTGACACAGACTCAAATGTGTATGGTTGCTTGACATTTGATTTTTCGAAGTAAATTAGGCTCTATTTCGTTGAAATAAAGATAGAAGTAAATATTTTTTAGATGTTACACATCATTCAATTAGAGATAAATAAAGGAATTCAACTAGGGAAAGGTGTTCCAGAATTTAAAAAAAATGTTATGTGTAGTGTACAAACATATATTACGATTTAAATGTTCAATTTTGATTTTGCAAAATATTAAGCATGATATACACTTTTACAACTATTCAGCTTCAGTCTACGAAGAAATGCATCTCAATATAGTGTCAATCTGTTCTCGTGGAATAACTTCATTTTAAACTTGCTAGTTTGCTTTCAAGAACTCGAGAGATGTCTGTCCTTGAAATTTATCAAGTATAAAAGACTAAGGGATTAGGATTTGAACTCCTTGCTTGTACAAATAAATTCCCATTATAATGGAATACTTGAATTGCTCCTTTGAATCCAGGTTTGGGTCCATTTAAGACATGTGATTGTAAAAGTACTGTAGGAGATTCCATAGTGAACTCTATAAGCGGTTATCAGGCAGTGGTAGAAACATCAATTCTAAAATGAGTGAGACGAACCGTTATATAGTTCAATAACAGGATATATGAGACAAGATTCAAGTCGCTGTTAACATTTATTGACTAATCATTATTGAACCGAGTGTAAATAGATTTTTACGATCCGGCATGAATAATATGAATCAATCACTATGAAGGAACAAAGATTAATGTTCCAAAGATCATCACAATTCTTATATTCTAATAGTTTGATTCAATAATCTTTGCTTTATATGGTAAGTTGAGGAGAAAACAATTCAGTTCGTACCATTTTAAGCTAAAATCAGATTTCAAGATACGATATTCCAAATTTAATTTTCTATTTCCATTTTTTATAGAAAGAAAAACATATACCAGTGATCTTTTATTATTTATTGCTATTATTTACATATGAATAATAAATAATATAATATAGAATTCTAAAAGCAATAACTTCGATATTATTCATCTTCATAACTTGCTTTTATTTGTTTGCAATGCTTTGTACTGAGAGAATATAATATCAGAATTTTCTCTCATCGAAAACATGCCTACTTTTATAATAAATGTTGGATAAATAACTTTATACGTTATTATAATTGAATAAATAAAACAGAATAAATATTAAAAGAGTGTTCTAAAAGGAATGTATTTAATTCTTATTTAAATACACAATATGACACTTTAACTTGTAATGGAACATTATGTAAGTTACCACACTATTTCTTTAAATGTTCGTCATTTGAAGTTAGTTTGCGTTTGATTTTCTTGGACAACTGCCACCTCCATCTCTTTACTTTTGATAATTATTTACTGAATGCTTATTAATTCTCTCAAATTATTGTCAGTAAAATATAACATAAAAGGTGCTAGGAAAATTCGTCCACGGGAAATTCGTCCATGGAAAATCCGTTCACTGAAAATTCGTCCACGGAAAATTTGTCCACTGAAAATTCGTCCGTTTTCTTAAATTTGGATTAGAATGAGAGACATTAGTGAGTGTTAACATTATATGTAAGAGATAATTGGAGTCTCATAAAATCTGGTTAAATGAAAATAACTCATATATTCAGCAGTTATAGCTGTTGATTAAATATGTATTCCATGTAGCTAATATACAGGGTGGGGCGTAAGTTTGGAAGCAAATGAAAGTGCATATTATAATCCAACGAAAAATATATTTAATAATTTACAGTTATGTATTATTACATAAGGGTTTTAAGAATTCAAAAATCACAAATTTATTCAAAATGTCCCCCCTTGTTTTTAATAACAGTCTCAAATCTCCTCCGAACTCCTCCTACTGCGGCACGCAACTGTTCTTGTGAAATTTCCTTCCAAGATCTCTGGAGCGAACGCTTTAAATCATCCACACTGCGATGGAATTTACCACAGGCCTTTGATTCAAGAATGGACCATACCGAAAAGTCAATAGGATTAACATCTGGGGAGCAGGGAGGCCACATTTCTTTGGACCAAAACCGTGGAAGATGGTCGTGGCAACAGTTTTGAATGACATTTGCAGTATGTGAAGTCGCTCCGTCTTGCTGAAATGTCCATAGAGTGTCACTACCGAAGTGATCCTTAGCTGACTCCAACATTGGCGTCAAAATATTCTCAATATAACATTTAGCATTGATTTTGGCGCCTTGTTCCACAAAAATTAAAGGAGATCTCCAAGTTTCTGAAACGGCTGCCCAGACCATTACTGAAGCAGGTTTCATGGTTCTGTGAACAGTTTTTTGGTTGTTTTTTGCACTTTTACCAATTATTCTGTCATTCGTCCGGTTGTAAGCCATTTCCTCTGTGATAATTTTTTCGTCAGACCAAACAATTTCACCAGCCGTGCCAGACTTCAATTCTCTCAGAAGTGCTTTGCTTCTCTCCAATCTCTTTTTCTTTACAGCTTCTAACATAGTCTGTCTCTTTTGGAGGGTGAAAGAGGACATCTGTAGGTCTTCTTTGACAACTCTTCTCAATGTTCTGGGACTCACATTAGCTGTTTTGGCTAACAATCGTATTGACCTTTTCGGGTTCCTGAGCTATGAAGAAAAATATGTTTCATTCGGAGTGCATTGCAATACTAGTTATTTTTGTTCGGCGATATCTCGATATTTTGGCCTTTTACGCCGTGTGACATCTCTCTTTGTTTAATTTTTCTTTTTAGTTTGAGTTAAATCTTCTACCAAATATTAAGATGCTATTTCTTGAACATTCCAAAATTCAATTGAATTTAACGGGTTTTCGCGTTGATTTCGTGTTTCCTGTTATATTCCAATGTACCTAGCTTCAAAGTGTAGTTAAACAACTCAATTGGCATAATCGCATAAAATTTTCCTTAACGCCAACAACATCTTCAGGTGTTAAGATCGCTAAGGCACCAAACATTTTATCTTTTTAATCATGAATTTAGCAGTATAAGAAACTTTATAATGGATGCAACAAAGTAGACTAACTATATAGGTCAGTGGCTCTTAACCTGGGTTCGATCGAACCCCAGGGGTTCGGTGAGTCATTTTCATGGGCTCGGCGGTTTGCCTCATTAATTGTTTGTTCATAGGCAAAATTCATGTTTAGTTCATTTTGATCATTGAGCATATTGATTTAGTGAGCAAATGATGCATGGTTTGTGCACAAATACAGTTTATGTTATGTAAATATGTATATATTCAATAAGTTATGTAAATAGGTTTATATTTTGAAGGGAAAAACACATTTCATTTTTGCAACTACAAGGGTTGCACGAAGGCATATATATGGAGCTTGTGGGGTTCGGTACCTACAAAAAGGTTGAGAACCACTGATATAGGTACTATCACCAACATACATTAAATCACTTTATAAATTATAACAAAACATTTATCATGACATTTTGTTCCATTTAAATTAATTATTTTCGTTTAATGGATGAATTTTCCGTGGACGAATTTTCAGTGGACGAATTTTCCGTGGACAATTATTCCGTGGACGAATTTTCCGGTCATGATCATAAAAGTAGGACCTAAAAAATTTTCTAACACAAATTAGGCGAAGTGATATTGTTACTTGTGGTAATATTTACCTTTAATATCAGCAGTTGAATTTCAAATTGTTCAGAGTTTAGTGGTTTACAAGGTTAGATTGATTTTTTTTCCAAATTCGTCATAGAAATTTAAAAAAATATTTTTTTTTAAATAATTAAAAATAACATTGAAATGTTCATATATGACCGTATACTTTTTCAAAAATTGATAAATATATAAAAAAGAGTTCGTGTGTATGTAGGAAGGAATCTGAATTATCAAGGAAATGAAACAAACTCATGTCTCAAGCTCAAAAACTGTTAGAGGAGTAGCATTTTGCATTCGAAAAAAAAAACCTTTTCAGCAATTCCAATTTTCTGAAATATTTGCTGACTCATTTATAGATTGATTTGATCTTTAACACTTTAACCTGAGTAGCATAGCCCTCAAAAGTTTTTTTACTAACCTAGTCGATGGCGCGTAGGTGCAAGTCTTCACTAAAACTATTCTATAATTGAAACCAATTAACATTTAAATATTTTTTCGTCATAAAAATCTTCTTTTGATATTTACACATCTATTGGTAAAGGCCAAAGAATAATTTTTCACTTAAAAATAATAAACGAACAAAGATAACAAACTAATTTTACTTAAGTATTATTATTTGGGCGGGGCTTATCACTGTGTACGGCGCTTAGCAAGGTGCGGCGTTATACTTAGACTCACCAAGCCGCTGTAAAGTTACAGTTAATTGATTATAGTGAGACAATCAATCTTATGTTCTCAAACACATTCTTGCATGTCATCACTGGAGAGAACTCAGATATACTACTTATATATTTGAATTAATGATCATAATATGAGTATTTCATCACTTATAGCCTTCATTCATGTCTAATATTATGCAATTATGTGTAAAAGTAAACGTCATGAAAAGACAGCTTCGAAATCGGATTTTTTTTTCATTAGAACTAGTCCGCCTGCGTCAGCGACTATGATACTAGGGTTAATACAATCATTAATAATTGGAATTGAAATTAATAGTATAACATATATCTAAAGGGTGTTTACCGACACTTTTTTCATGATTTTAGCTCTTTCAATTTCTAGAGGAAACCAAACGTAAGACTTTTGTCTCAGCAAATGCAGAATAAAAACTTCCACTTTTTGGACTTCTTTCACTTGCTCAAATACAGAAGTGGTTTCTATTTACAAGCCATTTCAGTTTCTTTCCTTTTCAGTTTCATTTTACAAGCTCAGTTCTGTTGTATGCTAATATATTAGAGAAAACCAAAAAATTCTCCTACTTTGAAGAAAATATATTTCATGAAGGCAAAGAATTTCCCAATTTGTATAAGAATCTCAAATAATTGTTTTTTTTCAGATTTGAATATTATTAAAATATTCATTAGTAAGCTTTAACTGTTATCAAAAACAGAATATATTTTAATGATTTCAAGATAATTAATCTGATGGAATGTGATATTTGAGATAATACGATATTTTAGATAGAAATTAGTCTCAATTTATTGTTATCAAATTAAATGATAAAATATATAGTCCATTTAATCGATTAAAACTGTTATGCATGATCTAATTGAATATAAAAATTGATAATCTTCTTTCTTCTTTTTAAATTCTTAAATCTAATAACCTTCTAAAACAGAAATACCTTCACATTCCATCCAACATATATAACGATATCTGTGGATCTTGTGTCACCACATTGCGTTCAATAAGACCCTCTTATTGCTGTATTAAATCTTATCATTCTGTTGACTGTCTGTAGTACGAAAATGACGTAGTGACGATTGATACTAGATATAACAGTGACTATGTAGGGAAAAGGCTCCTTCTATCGCTACTCTCCATTAATCGTCACATCTTAGTTATTTTTTTTATTGTAAGACTGGTTTAGGTCTTGTATTGTTCAGGTTTTTTCGTTCCCATATATTCATAATAATTTTTCAAACATTTTAAATAATGTCAGTTAAATAACAGTTAGAGTGTTAGTTTCATTGATGAGTGTATGCAAATATGATACAGTCACGATGAATCTATCGAAATTGATTAGATAATAGTTATGGAAAATTTGTTATGCACGTTTGATTTTTAAAAAAATTTCATTTAAAAATATGGTTTAAACCATTCAATTGGTGTTTACAATTGAAAGTTGATTTATTCATCAATATTTCAATTAAATGAATAGATGTGTCAATAAAGAGGGAATTTCCCTTTATTGTCATGGTAATAAATGGTAATTTGATCAGTATTTAAATATTGGTTTTAAGACACTTTAAAGCTATTTATATATACTAATTCTAAATCAATAAAAAAAAAGATCAATCTAAATTAAAATTAAGAAAGATCCATTGTACTAATAATAAATGATCATTCCTTAAACTGAAGATTTTCATTTTTCATCTTGTCTGATGAAATTGAACTTCGGTAAATTGAATCACCTTCTTGAATCCCTCCACACCTCGTTCTGTAATTACCAATCTTTTGATGAAATATTTCTGTAATTACCAATCTTTTGATGAAATATTTCTGTAATTACCAATCTTTTGATGAAATCTGAAGCAGCGAATTATTGAAAGCGACTAGAATATTGATTTTAAAGTAATAGGATCCATTGCTTCTTGAGTATTCTTTGAGCAGATTTTGTTATGAAGAGGAAAATATTATGAAAAAGATCATGTTTGCAAGATTTATTTTCAATGAAATGAATCAGTGCAGATATTTTATTAACAAGAATTTATATGGTTCATGTTAATTACATTACACATCCAGCAAATTGTTAGATAAATAACATTTTTATTATTCTTTGAAACTATTTAATGTAAATGGTACTCCCTCATAATATTTTCATCAATATTGGTACAAAAAAAGATAAACAATATATTGTATTACTATAAATACATATTGATAATTTGGGCTACATTTGAAAAAAAAATTTGGTGACACTTGTTGGTGATCTATTAACATATTATATAAAAAATATGATTTATAAAGAATTATTCTATATAGTTTGGATAAATTTTTTTTTAATTCCCATCCAAATTAGAATACAGACTGTCAGTTTGGTGTATTTCTCTCATATTAGTCACCTGCTATCGTAACTATGAATAACATATTACCCCTAGGAAATGGTAACTCCAGACTGAACTTACTGCTGGTATTTGTTGGTGAATCATATGCAGTCTGTAATTGAACGTACTTGGAAATAAGAGAAGTGAAACTGCACTGCACAGTAGAAAAACTTATGATCGGAAGTTCGTCTGTTTTTGTATATTACTGTAAAAACTGATCGTATAAATAATCGTCATTTCAGATATAATCGTTAGGATTTTATGTCTAATAACAAAATAGATATCAATTATTTTTAGTTCAATCTATATAAAATGTACACTGTAAAGCACAGGGTATAAATATTACAACATATTAATATCCTGATAAAGAAATGAATTATTATTAATTATTAATCATTAGATATTAAAGCATTTAAAGTATTGGGCAGTCACTTAGCGTGTGATAATATTTTATTTACGTTATCAAATGTTCTTTAATTCTTGTAATTATGTTAAATGAAAATATTGGTATAAACAGAGAGGTTCCAAAATGGAAGTTAACTCTGAATATAAATATTGTGAATGTATCACTTAAGGAATATTTAAATAGAAGGATCAAATTATTCTTATATTATTATCAAATAACACAGAGAAAAAATAATAACAAACTCAGTATAACACATAATAAGACTGTAATTAATTCTAAGTAATATTAAAATTAACAGTAACACAATTAAGTTTTGACTGAAAACATTAAATTCTACATGGATATATCTACTTTCAAATTTATGTTAAATAATTAAATTAATATTCATGTAATTAGATATTTTACATAAATATTACAGATTACTAAAGTAGAATACAGTTATTTCTACTCAAGAACTTTTTATATTTCTAGTAGGATTCGATTTACCGCCTTGTCTCTTAATGCAAATTGCCAACGTAAAATAAGCAAGTACGAATCTTGTCTTTAGTATCCCACAGTTGGTAAATAGTTCATCATATCTTATTCATAAAATATCCAATGAATTTAAACTACACATTTATAAAATATAAAGTAATTACATTCTTGAGTTTCCAGTTAATACGAACCAGGAAGTTGAATCACATGAACTCGTTTCTGCTCTTCTAATCTCTAAAGCTTCATCCGGCACTCTGCAAATTTACTCATCCAATGAACTGTGATTTGTGAGCTCTGAAATATTCAATGGCGATCAGCAGGCAGAATAAATGAAAGGAAACACTGAAGGTGAATTAGTAATGAAGATCTATCCAATTTCGTTTGCGATATACTACCTTCGAGCTCATTTAATGTACCCTTCTGATTATTTTGTATTAATGTGCAATTTTGTTCTATATTTCTGTTTGAAAACATCCATTTATCACATTTTTTTTCGTTTCAACGATTTCTTTTCTTTGATCATCAGGTAGGAAATAAAGTGAATATATTACTTCTTCATTTAACTTTATAAAAACTTACAGAGTTTAGTCTTAATCGCAATTGTCTCCTCAAGGAGATTTAAATCCACAGCATACATAAATATTGTTAAAATTATAATTTAAAGTTCCAATGCTAAACACACTTATATGAAGAAATATAATCATAAAAAAAATCATACTACTATTTTTCAAGCGTCGAATTCTCCTAATTATTTCATTTTGTCAAATAATTTTTATTCAAGTACTCATCTATTCTAAAGTCTTCGTACGTTATAATTTTATTCGCGTAACTATAATTATCAAGACGAAAAGCTATTCCATATTATATCCTTTGTTTTAATGATTTGTTACTATACTACATTTACGTGCGATTGTTGCACTTCAATAAATGAACAGAACACAGTTCTTCACAGAATGATTTAAGTAACGATATTATTCTAAAATTATTATTATCTTAAAAAATTAATGTTTGTAATTTAGCTAATATGCAATAAACTTGTATCTTAAATTTTATCATTGTATCATCACTTAGTTTATTTCGCCCAATTTGATATCATGTAATAATAGAAGAAGTCGAAAATATTCAATGTAATGTTCGCTGCAATGTGTATCAATATTTTTAATGTTAATATAATAAACAACAGTTAATTAATTTACGTATATGTCATTTATTACACCTGTAGATATGAATGTTAATGCAGGTCAATATCCTTTTCAGTATAATGATGCGGTAGAATTTAATATAAGATATTAGGTAGTAACTGCAGTTAGACTCTGGAACCCTGTTCTTTAAATCCTATTCCTATTATTTTACGTATGACAACCATATGAGGAAAAATTGTTTTAGAGAAACCATTTCAGAAACAATTATTTTCGAAACTATATAATTGCAAATGGAATTTCATAACTTAAACTGAATTTTAAACTCAAATAACTCTAGGTATAATGCATATATTTAAGGGGACTCAATGGTCAAAAATTTATTTTTATCATAATTTTTTTATGTCCTAATATGAAATAATATAGTGTAGAGAAGATATTCGCAAAATTTCAGGATGATCTGATGATTAGTACGCGAGCTAAACGTTCACAAAAGTACAATGCTAGTGCCAAATGCCCTGTCGTGAAAAAAACCTTTTTTCAAATTAAATTTAAATTAAAAATCCTATTTATTTTGTTCTTGGTAACCTAGATAAAATCTGTAAATTGCATAATGATCAGTGACATATAAGGTACAATAAACTTCAAGTTTTTTTTTCAATTTATTGCATATAGATTTTTAAAAAAGGAATTATTCATGGTAAACTCATTTTTTTCAAAAATAATAAAAAACTGAATGCAAAAAAATAAGGTAAACCCAAATGTAATTTATGTAAAAATATCTGAATTATATACTTCCGAAATCGGTTTGTTTCTATCTCTTTTAGTTTTGAATAATTCGTACAAATTATTTTCCTAAATAAGAATTCCTGCATTTGTCATGATACAAACATATGTGAAGTTTCAAATTTCTTATCATTATTAATAAAAAAAAAAGTTCAGAAAAATCATTGAGGCTGTGTGAAAACATGGCTGTGTGACTTTTCTCATATCACTGAAGATTATATTTAGGGTCAGTAAATTCGAAAATATAATGTCTGACCATAGTTTATTTAGTGGTTTTACTATCCATGCTTAACTGGAGTCAAAATGATCCCACTCAGTATAATTATATTTCAGATTTGCATGAAAATTGGTACTAAGAGTGCTTGTGCCAAAAAAAATCGATTTTGCGAATCTCAGCTCTCTAGCTTTCATGGATCAAAAGTTATGACCTTGTGAACTTTAGAATATAAGGGCAAAATGCCTTTACAACACCATTTTTTAAAGGTCATAACTTTCTCATTATTAGTCCTAGAACAAAAAATTTTTTGTATGTTATTTGATTCAGAATAAGCTAAGCAATCACCCTAGATGTACATTTTTTTGTATTATTATTTTATATAAAAAGGGCTTTGTCCTATTTGACCTTGACCTTTGACCTCAAAGACCAAACATAACAAAAAAAAGATTGCCACAAGGAATGCAGCTTGATTGTTTGACTTTAGTTTGGAAAAGTACAAGAAAAATTATAATTTTGATGTGTTAAATTCGAGTAAAGTTTCACAAATTACAAATTTACTAATATTAATAATTTCCAATAATAAATTTACTATTATTTACTTTTTTAGTGATAGTTACTATTATGATCAATATTTACTATTAGTTACTACTATTCACTCTTATTTATTAATATTTAATATTATTTACTTAGTTAATTAGATTAAAAAAATGGTGGGATGAATATGACCAATCAGATTTGTTTGAAGAAATACATACATCCTCTGTTTAAGGGAAAACCAAATATTTTTTATTAAAATCCTTCGAAATATGTGTATTGAGAAACATTCATTTTATAAGAAATTATTATTTTATTCTTTACTAATTACTTGATTGGAAAACACGTTACTGTGATAAAGAACTACATATTTGATTGACAATTTCAATAAGAATAATTTGGTTGATTAGCTCTTCGTTCATTTGGCCTATTCAAAATATCTCCAATGAACGTTCCTCAGAATTGATGGATACATTTTCTTTCAATTGCTGTCCATAACAAACTTTCAGAGGTATAACCAAATTATATTAGACGTTACCATGAAAAGTTATTTCTGTGAACTTAAAGAGATTCATTCTCTTCCTCTTGATTAAAATAATTTGGACAAGATAATAATTTTGAAAAGAAAATATTTTTCCATTAAAAACAAAAACGATAAAATCTTCAGAAAAGAAGAAATTCCTTCAGGAACATACGAGTGAGGGTTTATGTTCCCTTAAGGGGTGGAACCCACACTCTTAAACCTCTCCTTCCCGGTTGAGAGGATGCTGAAGGAATTCCCTCTCTTGATCGCAAGAACCATTCGCTGTTGGAATCAGGAAGACTCCATTGGATCATTCGTTGTCTCAACAAGTCGTCTACCTATGGATTTCACGATTGAGGAGGTCGTACAACCGTACGCTCCAGTGATCTTCATAGCAATTGGCTCAAATATGTATACATCTCCAAGGGGGGAGTATTTCTGACGCTTACGGTTCTCCGCAGCCCCGGCAGCTGATCCGGCCTCAACCGTTGAATCATTGAGGTGTGTCTCGGCAAATGTTTCGATACACGTGCAATCCCAAATCAGACTCTTTCCATTCATGTAAGGAACACAGTAATACCATCTGGGCGTGTACCATCACCTCTGTCAAGCCCAGGAGGCTCAAGCAATGAAGGGAGTCCTGCTCTCTGCAAAGCCCGTTTTAACACATCATTCATTGCTGCATGTCTTGGGTGACGCCCAGAACTGTACCTACAAGACAGCCAATGCAGTCCTCTGACATCCATCCCACTACCAAAGCGGCAAGAATGAGGTTCACAGACTGTGGCACCTACTCTGAGAGCAATTGCTACCCTCAGGACATCAGGATCAAGCTGTGTACCCACCCAATGACGGTATGGGAATCGCGTTCAACCACACTCCAGTTTCTTTAAGAGATGCAAATAACAGTCGTATCCTTGCCACCTGATCAGCTCTAGCCAACAAACTCTCGATTAATGAATGAGCCCGTGGTGTATCCCATTCTTTTTGACTGGACTCGTGGACTGGTACCGGGAGACCGACTTGTAAACTCCGCCTCCATGTCCCAATGCATCCGTAAACTCTCCGGTATTGAATCTGAACAATTTGCACTTCAAAGTTCATTGATTATCAGACTCAGATGATAAAGCAGAGTCCATGCAACCTGTGAGTTGAGAGTTCATATTAATTGATGAAAATTGTCATTGAGTCAATAATACAAATTTGCACTGATCATAAATAGTTTATTTGTTAATATTTAAAAGTTGCGATGGTAGAAGGAATTACAATTTTTGAATTCAGTTGTGTTAGTATGTATATTGTAAACTAGAGATATATCATTATATAACTGAGCAATGAAATGTCGTGGTTGATTTAATTAATTAAAGTAAATTGTAACTTCCGAAAATCTTAATTTCATTCCAAAAGTGTTAATTCAAATCATTAATGAAAGTCAGTGTGCATTAATGAATTAACATAAAAATCATAACCAGTTACACAACTTTTTAAATTGCAATTTAAATATTCTTCAAAATAAACATTGCGAAAGTTGTGAACTGACAGTTATTGACGAGTACTGAAATTGATTAGTCCGAGATGCTATGAAAGGGCAGTAAACTGTGAACCAATAAATTCGTATTTAGGTAACATTAGTAATTTTCATAATAATTTTGAGAATTACTGCTATTTATTCATTTCAGATATTGTATAGTAGATGAAACACAGAGGGTGAATTATAGTGAGACAGAAGAAGAATAACAGGTGGCAACACTAAATCTTCTACAACACCACTATAATTTTCACTCTTTGCATACATAATATATATCTATGATATCTAAATAATCACATAGTATTAATCACTTGATATTCAATAGCATGTACTAGATCATATATTTTTTAACTCATAGACTAGTATATTAACCATTTCCCCCATAGATCATTAATCCATTCAAAAAAGTTTGATATTATTTAAATAGTTAACAAGAATAATACAACATTTTAAAGCATATGCGTATAATACAGTATGAATATATATCAAGTCTTAGACTGGAAATGTAAATAAACCTCAAATTTCAAGTCTGTTGTTCTAGAGAGAGGATTTACATGCGATTATATTGCAGTGTTTGTAATTCATAAGGCTTAGAATTCCATGATAGCCAAAACAATATATATTTGAAATGCTTTTCTCCTTAATATAGTACAATAACGTTCTTTTGAGTCAAATAAATTCACTATTGTCATTTCATAGTGGAATTGTATACTTGTTTACAATTATTTCAAAATTATATTCCAGTGTTCTGTATAACCTTTGTGTATTTCATTCACATATACATATATATCAATTTTAAAGAAGGCGTAATTTGTCTCACACAATTCGAACAGTTTGACTCCTCCAAACTGTGCCACTTTACAGTAGTTGAAGTCATGAAAAGTGTTCTCGTTTCTGCCACCATCGCCCGTCAAATTTGTAGAATAATCAGCTCCAATTTCCGATAGAAATCTGTTTTCGATGAACATTCGGAAGAGCGCTAACTTCTCACCATTGTGTTGAAAATGAAGGAGATTTTGTGACTGTAAACTGATATATATTAGACGGATTTATATTATTCATGGGATAATTCTATTGAAATCAATTTACAATTAGAGCATAATCCGAGTAAGTGCACGGACAAATATTAACTTTGATTTTAAAACTTATTATGTACGGAAACATGATATGACTTAATATGGATTTACATTAAAATAAAGTAACTTTTAAAAACTGCTAAATTGTATGAATCATTTATCAAACATTTAAGTGTTAAACTGCCTTTACAGTATTTATTTCAATGCGTACTAATTTAATCCATGTTAATTGGGTTTTTCATCAGAAATTAATTTGTTATTAATTAACTCGACTATACTTTAGATGATTTCTTACGTAACTAGAAAATTAAATAATTAAAAAAAATTCCGTTAATTTATAAACAATAGATAAAACTTTTTTATATTATTTATTGTAATAGGATTCTTCTTTATAGTTCATTACTCATGATTGGACATTTCTATTATATTATTGGGAATATTGACTGTAGTACAATGAGAATCACTATGATAATGTACTATCAGATAAAAGATCACTTTGAATATATATTATAATAGAAAAGAGTCAGTGTGATTATGTATGTACTATCAGAGAAAATAGAGAAATAATCATTATAACCAATTTCATATATTATTCTTATGTACAGTTAAATTAATCACCAAAGGTTGTATATGCTAAGTATAAGTACACTGGTGGAGTCTTTGGCATTGTCTTCTCTGTTACAACAACTCATTGTTTCCATGGTAACTTGCACTTGCTACAGCAATTATGCCAAGGATAGTCAACTAGCAGGGCTTTTTATGTCTACGGCAAAGTGACCCAATCAACAGATCTGTTACTTTTTCAAAACATATGCCAAGCGCAGTCGATTATCCCACTTTGCCTTTAGAAGCCCAAAAATATAGTATTTTGTGGGTTATAACACTCTGTACATTTGCCCGTCATTTTTTCACTACTTCATTCACAAACTTCCTATTCGCTTCACCTCAACAATGTGGCACAAACGAGTTAGATTTTATGGCCCGAATTGAAAAGAAACACCTTCGTATGCTCCTTCTTGAACATTCCTTGATTTAATGTAGGGAAGAAATCAAAAGATTCTTCAATCAACGAAAATAAATCATACTGAGCTCCAACTGATGGGAGAATATAATAAATGAAATTTGTTAATTAAAATATTTGTTAAATTTTAGTGAATTATCATAATTATATGGAGTACAATAAAATCGAATACGTAATGAAATACATTATTATACATATATTCCATGTGAATTTTACTAAATACATGGTTGGCAATACACAATATAAGCTATTATATGTAAATATTTATTCACTAATAAAATTAAATTTTCTAAATCAAAAACAAATTGACAAATCTCAATTATTGAACAAAATTATCTTGAAGGATGGCAATGATTAGTCAAGTGTTGGAACTGAAGAAGCTCACTGCAATAATACAAGAACTATTAAATAAGCAATTTGGCCAGTTTACCTTACCCCCCCCAGTTTATAGGGTTTGTGAGAGAAGAAATGTATACATTATATGCGTACACACTACAATTATTTAAAGAAAGTTACACCATTTCAGAATAATAGTCCGTGAAAATTTCGTAAAAGAATAGATAAATTAAATTTTACCTTACTAGATTTAATGAAAAGGGAATTGGTGATGAGAATGATCGTCTGCATGTGAGTCCGTACTACTCAGAGAGCAAATGAAACACAGACCCGAGAACAGTGAGGGAAATTCTCCGCCATATTAGATATTGTAGGTAACATATTCATTTTGTATGAAGCAGAATATATTTCCTCTCTGGAATTGAATTCTGGAGCTGCAAAATCCCTTAAATAAAAGAAAATAAAGACAAGTCTGACAGAAGTGAAATCTGCCTACAAGTGTTCATAGACAGACAGTGACAGTTATTGAAAGTTTAATGGAAATTAATTATTCAGCAATAAAGGTATTTTATAAGTGTTTCAACAATCTCTCTTTGTAAGATCTAAGAGAATTCTGTCTTTTTATCAGATTTTCAATAAAGATCATCAATAATCTCTTTTCTCTGGTTGCGTATTCCATTCAGAGAATTCTCACATCTTCGCTGTTCATTTTATATCAATCAATTAATAATGAGAAATATTAAAACTGTACGAATATTTCTAACAAGCACTAAAATACTCAATATAAGAATGCATCAATCAATATTAGTTCACAATGCGGCGTATTATAAATATGGACTCATGTACTCCTGAATTTTTATGCTCTCTTCTCAATAATAATAACAAATAGAGTACAGGAATTCCATCGAACATTTGAAAAAATTTCTCCAATGATATCGATTAAAGTGTTTAGAGGTTTGACTGAAGAAGTTCTGCCTTAGCACCAACAATTTGGATACTTTGAAAGTCTGAAAGGTCTAACAATTGCTATTGCGTTATAAACATTTGTTTTAAATGTCTGTAAAAACACCTTCATTATACAATTTAATAAGAATCAAAAGATTTTCACTGAGCTCTTTTAAAAGATCTGCCTTTCTCATTGATATCAGAGTATCACAGCGATCAACCACGAATTTAAACTTTCTGCATCCCGCGTGTAATCTTTAAATATGAGTCTCTCATTGGCTTCTGATTCGAATGCATCTCTTTGTTGGAAATGAATTACATTATTGTATACAAATTTCCAACTCAAACATCTGTTACGATTCGAATTATTGGCACTGAAGGATAAGACATAGAGAGAAAGTCGTACGCACACAGTACTCCATGGTTAATCTAATGAACATATTGCCTTATTTCCTAACCTCTTCAAAAGGGCTGAGAATATTCTCCGTTCTTCTGGTGTGAGTAATTTAGTGCTTCAATTCCCATGAATAGGATGTGTTTTGTTTACCCAAATTACCTCTCGATGAGCTCTTTTAGAGCCAATTTTCTGAGAGATTGCAACTTAGAGAGCAAAAATTTGATGTATTCGCCGGACAACTTTGCCTGTGAGACATCTTATGCTGTGTAAACAGTTTTATATTATTTATCAGGCCATAAATTTTTATATGAAGAATTTCTGAACGCACACCGTACCTAATTTATTTTATAATTTTTGAAAATACCTTAATGTTTTCCCTTTCCCGTCAGTTTTAATTGATCCAGTGAAAATCCCCGCTAGTTATCAATTCCTGCTAGTTATAATACTTAGTTTTCTGAAATAAAATCACTAATCATAATCTACTAAGTTTGGACATATGATGAAAAGTATTAGTAAACATTATTTAAATAGACGTCCAATGTACATGTATTACTGCATTGTTTTCAGTTATGAGAAATGTTATTGTAGAAATGTCATAAATATTTGAAAATTATTATAAAGCATAATATTAATGTTTGTTATTTTAATGATACGAAGATTCATAGTTTTCATAGAAATCTCTTCATTTAATTATCACAATGTTTTAAAAAAATGTTATTTGGTTGTCAATAAAGAGTTTTAATATATGCATTATTCTACACACTGATTTAAGCCCAACCACTAGTGTTCTAAACTACACACTACACAGTACTCACTCTAATGCGTCACACTTATACCACTAGTGTTCTAAACTACACACTACACAGTACTCACTCTAATACGTCACACTTATACCACTAGTGTTCTAAACTACACACTACACAGTACTCACTCTAATGCGTCACACTTATACCACTAGTGTTCTAAACTACACACTACACAGTACTCACTCCAATGCGTCACACTTATACCACTAGTGTTCTAAACTACACACTACACAGTACTCACTCTAATGCGTCACACTTATACCACTAGTGTTCTAAACTACACACTACACAGTACTCACTCTAATGCGTCACACTTATACCACTAGTGTTCTAAACTACACACTACACAGTACTCACTCTAATGCGTCACACTTATACCACTAGTGTTCTAAACTACACACTACACAGTACTCACTCTAATACGTCACACTTATACCACTAGTGTTCTAAACTACGCACTACACAGTACTCACTCTAATGCGTCACACTTTTACCACTAGTGTTCTAAACTACACACTACACAGTACTCACTCTAATGTGTCACACTTATACCACTAGTGTTCTAAACTACACACTACACAGTACTCACTCTAATGCGTCACACTTATCATGTATAATGTATAAATGTGGTGTTAGTAGATATGCATAATTTCTCCATAAATTGCATCAGTGTCACTATACTCTGAGTTACCATTTTTTGTATAATTGTTTTATCTCCGTGTATATTTATAGTTCAAGCTCCCTTGGAACCTAAGAAATAAACATATCGTGATTTTGAAATTATAGTAGTTTTGACTTAAATAGAATAATGAATGTATACTAAATTCATACTGAATGTTTTATATTTAAATTAATTTAATCTCTTTGATTCATAGGTTTCTCATTCGAAAATACTGATTTGTATCTTTGATACGACACTGCCATGTTTGCATTTTAGGTGTCAGTAAAAATTGAGTGCAAATTTTTGCATACTAGAAAAATTTGTATTAATACCCAAATAATAAATATATGAATATGATATATATCTTTTATGGCATTTTCACATATTTCCATTCAAATGGTGTCCTTCCAAATACTGACAGTGATGGATAAATATTGCATGGGACTGCGGTATGAGTTGACATTGTTTGTTTAATGGATAGTGAGAAAAATAAGATATATTGAAAACAACAAGTCACAAAAGTGAAATTTTCAAAGTGACTGAGTTACGTTAAAAACTTAATATTATTTTAACGTATGATGTAGGAACAAAAAATTAATGCAATCTCCTGTACATTTTACCGTTTTGAAAAAAAAGTTATTTCATCTGTAATTAATTCAACTGTTATCTTCATTTCTCAATATATTAATTTTCTATAGCCATAAGAATCGAATATGGTTTTCAAACATTTTGTTTTGCAACTCATTTTAGAGATATAGGCTCTTGCAATTCATAACTCCAATTTTAATTGAAAATAGTGCTTCAAATACTTTGATCATTTTTTATATTTGTCTTATTGAATTCCTGTGTTCTGAAAATAATATAGGTACTGTAAAAGAAGAAGTATGAGTTTCAGTGCTATTTTTTTCAATAAAAATAGACGAAATTTGCAGGGATAATTCTCATTTTAAGATGAATATAATTCACATCTTAAATTTGAAATACATATATTTAGTCTATCATTTTAAGATATAATTCAAATTTCAAAATAGTTAGATCACCAGAATACACGTGAAGCTCGTACAGCGGACATCCCCAAAAAAATACAAAAATTGTCCGTTCAATCGAACATGCACCTCACTATAACCACCTCTTTAAGTTATGAGGTTTAAAAATGTTTCATCCGTCCAATGAGTATCTAATCAAACATTTATTATATTCAAATGTGTTGCAATTTACAACCAACCCTTGTTTTTTCAGTATTTTGATATTTTTTATTATACCAAACAAAAAAATAAGATTCAGGAAATCAAATAATTTATTTATATATTGTGTTGTAAATATTACCCTGCTTTATCACATTATATGTATAGTACTTTAAGCGTCCTTTATACCTACCCTATTATTTCGTACATTATATAATAAGATTTTATTCAATAATAATCTGAGATTGTATACCTTCATTAGCATTTCCTAGAAATGCTGTTAATTTTTTTTAAATTTGAATCCCCAAGTGAAGTAAAATCTCAATCGCACAAAGCGTCCATTGATCGACATAGCGGACACTTTTTCCTGTGTCCAGTGTCCTTGTACGAGCTTTACCTATAACGTTAAATTTCCAGCCTCAGTTTCACAATGAAGACCTAATGTTGAAACTTTGAAGTTATTCCAGCCTGACTCTATTTTTCATAATGAAGGAACTGATTAAACTTTGTCCTGTGGGGAACTTTACTCATTACCGAACAGACTTAAAGAGAATTATGGTCAAATCAGCAGTATTTAGAGGCTATGATTTGATTGTTGGGGAGCTCATATTGTAAACTGTGCTCCCTAATACGATTAGATATTGGAGAAAATTTGTAACTTAATTGATTACAGTACAAGATCTCGCTTCGAGAAGTTATTGTAATTTAACAGTTTCACTTGAAGCCATCTTATATCTTAACGTTTAATTCACATGTGTCAAATGTAACTGAAAGTTTTCAGATCTTTTGTAGTTGTATCAGGAACTCTCTTTTTCTGTTTACTGTTCTTTTGGGATATAAGTCACAATTAGTGCAGTTGAATGAACTGTGCCACTTTCATATAAAAGTATTTGTATTTAAATATTATTTGTACTTATATAATTAAATTTCATTATTGATAATTAAATTTTCACACACCTAAAATATATTTAAAAAAATCTTCTAGTTCACCGATATTTAATATTCTTAATTACCGACTTATAGATTCAATTCGAAGTAATCTAGTAAGAGGACAGAAACAACAATAGTTTTACTTTATTTCAGATCAAATTTACCGAATAATTTTGAACTATAATAACAAACTAATTGGTAATTGATATTAACATTTAATTGTATTTAACTAATTCTATCAGAATGAAATATAATCACATATTTACGGCAGTTGAATCATTTAATAGTAGTTGTGACTGTTAATATTAATTCTATGCACAGCATAGATTCAGTAAAAAGAGACATCAAACAAACACATTTATATCATTTAAAACTCAGCATCGCGTCATCAACATCTGCTGAATTGAATTAGTTTTTAATTGCCAATTTAATTTTAAATTATATTTACTAATTAGTTTTGATATTCGTGGGCTTAGTACATGATATAGCATTTGTAATTGCATGGTGTGATATCAGAGAGAGAGTATCATGATGTTGATATAATAAAATAAAGAAGAAGCTGTAATTAAGTATAGTTTCTTTATAAAACATTAATTAATTGAAATATAAACGATTACGAAGTATATATTGATTTAAAACTATACCAATAATAATCATGAAAGTCATATCATTTTATTGTTAATATCATGATCAACAAATGTTACAAGTGGCTTTTTTTCAATGAAGACTGGAAATTATAATATTGCTCACCTCAGTTTTTGTGAAAGTTGGTGAGTAGACTCCGTGGAGGTAAGGTGGAGTGCGGTGCTGAGATAAGGTGATGCCTTCAGCACGTGGGGGAGTAACAGGTTGAAATTATTATTTGTATCTTATAAAAAGAAAAAAGGCCAAGAAATGTCGTGAAATTAAACTGACCGGTGGATATTATTTTGAAAACTTCCCACCAATCTATTTTTTTTTTTTGGAAATGTAATTCAATTTAACTATAAGGTTACTGGTTATAAAACTATTTGGTTCAATAATGTTATTATAATTATTAATTTTAAGTTATTTTTGTGATTATTAACGTTCCATTAATACAGGATTGTTCATTACTAATAGAGAATATTTAGCTGAACGATAATGATAATGATAGGCAGCATAGAAAATTAGGTGGTTATACTTTTAATCGTCAATGACCCAGACATAACTTTACCTTCGATAATATTATGAAGAACATACATTTGCATCAATTATTAACTCAGAAGTTTATGCATTAGGATAATATAAATTACTTGATTAGAATTTCCGTGTTATATAATTAGCTAGTCATTAAAAGTTTCTGTTCAGTACGTAAGAAAAAGATCTTCAGCTGTACATTCACTGCAATGTTATTCATCACAATTGTCGCCCTGATGATTATTATTAGGGTTGAGACAATATGCTTTTTAGATCATATCAGTTAAATATATAGAAGAAACGAACTGAATTTGTTAAAACGATTCAAAAGTGTAAAATCCTCTCCGTCTATAATATTTCTAGTTATGATTATAAAAGCATATTGTCACAACCCTATTTATTATTATCAGGATTTTTAAATTCAAAATTAACTTAATTAAGTAGTAGTAATATGGATATCTATTGCTTTTAATTTATCGAATAATTATAAATAGCAAACTTTTGTGGGTGAGAGAATGAAAGATTTTATGAATAACTGACCAAGAATCAACAATGTTATTTATTGATAACATCAATTAATATACAAGCCTAACCGTAATATACTAATGAGATATATACAGAAAGAAATGTTGGAAAATTCATTAACAAAAATTCAATATAAAATGATATTTAAGATGAGAAAAGAACTATTCCCCGCTAGATTTTATCCCGCTATGACTTTTCCCCGCCGAATAGTTTTAAAAATTAAACTCTGGAAGAAAATTTACAATGTTATTTTCTGTCTAATTTTCGAAAAAAATTGTTATTTGCAAAAGTACCCGTTGCCGTGAAATTGTATCGCAAATTGTATCGCAAATATCATACATTTTTTGGATTTTTCTTTGAATAATATTGTTGTTATAGTTTACAATGGAGATTTTCAAAGAAAATGTAAGACATTTTATCAAATTGTCCTCGAACTACACTACTTGAATAGTCTTTATTTAAGGATTTCTACACACTTAATTATGTGTGTATTTTCATAATAATGGTTAAACACCTGCAAGTTCGTTAAGGTTTAAATATTATTTATGCATAATAGAAAAATATACACTATAAGAAGAGGCCAATAATAAGTTTAATAATAAAAATCTATTTTATGTACATTGATTCTGTAGTATATTTATTGTCAAATTAATAAGGTACAATTAAATTTATTAGTTATCGAGTAGTATATAGATCGTTATATTTTATAATAGCTAGCAAAGAAAATTTTGATTCACGATATATATAACTGTAAAGCTTTAATAAACTGAATTATACATCATCATTTCAATCATCGTAAATATACCCAGTATTCCATTGCTACATACTTTTTATATTTATAAATATTTCCCTACCAGCGAATATCTGACAGTAGTTGTTATTGAGCTGAAAACAGATTGAAGTTCTTAATCTGAAAGAGGTTATTAATTTTACGTTCCAAATTCTGTCCACAGAAGCTTTATTTCCCTACAGATGGGGATTAATAGGACTTAATTTTTGTTTTGAATTGGTTAATGTTGAATATTATGATGAAAATTGTTATAATTATATATTATTACTTCAGGTACCTTACACAATATCAATTCACTTCTATCGAAATTAAGAAAATTGCATGGATAGATATTTATTTATCAAGTTTGAATATCTGAGGTAAAAATATCATAATATGCCACTAACTTGAGTGCAATCTTCCATAGACTTTGATGAACGTTTTCAAAATTAACGAAATTTTACAAAGACACTCAGAATCTATGGAATCGAAATCATATTAGTCTTTTCTAAATTGCTATAAGCAAACACAAAATTAATGCAGAATTGGTACGAAATGCAGCGAATACCTTCTTTTTCAGCATTAGAGAAAGGGTATAGAGTAAATCATGAATGTTTATACAAGTTCTTAGAATGAAAATTGACTAAATAAATTTATTTTCCATTAGCATACATAGGTAAATATCTATGCTACAAATAATGCAATAACAAATCAAAATATTGGATTTCACTCACTCAAAAAATTGCATACAAAGTATGTACAAGAAATCTTTAAACTTCTAAGAAATCAAAGATTGTTGAATAAATTGTGTGCTAAAATTTAGGTAGATATTCATATTCAAATCAGTATATATTTTTTAACTAAATACTCAGTACATATGTTATAATTATATGTTGTTGTATACAATTCAAATTTCATTCCTTCTGGTTAAATTGATAATGCAGGATTAATGATAATCACTGTAATAATCATGATGTTATCCTTCAGAGTATAAAATGAATACCAATAAAATATTCTATACCTTTTTTCTACTCATTGTTTCGATAGTTAAATTATTATAAATACCAATCGTCGATTATGAGTAGAGCCCGGATTTCTATGCTCTAACAGAATAACAGCATAGAAAGCTATAAAAGCATAGATGATCTATGCTTTATAGGCATTAATCTATTTTGCATACAAAGCATATAAAATTCTATTTAAGGATATTTTTGTCTATGCTACAACATGCAAAACTCTATTTAAGAGAAATTAAAGTTTATGCTACAGTTGCTCCATTTTCTATTTACAGTTTTTTCGTTGTTGCAATATTTTAGCAAGTCATTTAGTTCCAAGTCCTCCTAGTCTTAACAACTCATTAATTAACAATACCCAAAGTTAAGCGGTCTGATAACGTCATGATACGAAATTTAGTTGTTCTGAAATGCAAGCCATGCAATGTGAAGCTGAGTAGCTACAAGAAATCAAATGCTGTATCACAGTTTAAAACAGCGAAACATAAGCGTAAGAGTGTAAATTTTGTAGATTTGAATGAGGATGATGCCAACATGATACCAACCGTATTGTAGCAAATAATCCTGGATTGCAACTCATAGAATAAATACGAAGCATTATCGCTAGAGTGAAAGAGGTGCAGATTGAAAGGAATATTATACAAAAAGCAATGTATTTCAAGTACGCCCGCCCCGTTGACATCAGTTGCAATGAAGAAGAAAGAAGCTTTTCAAAACTTAAAATTGTTTATTGCTAAATTATTTATATTCTAAATATAGTTACTATTATTTTTATCTAGCTAGATGAATAAATAATTAAATCTCATTATTTACCATATATCGTTATATAGAGACTTATTTTTCTTGTTCTAATATTTCGTTAAATATTAATGAAGCTTTAGCTGTCTCTTAGTTGAACTGAGAATCTGAGAAATTATCGTTTATGGTTATTTGTTGCTATATTATTCAATTTAATTTTAAATTTATTTAAAAATGCGATGCACAAAATGTGGTTCGATTTCCATCTCCATTTTTAATAATTACAAAAAATGTATTTCGATAATTTTCCATTTGAAACGGGAAACATTATTCAACATCATATATACAACCTCAAAATTAAAGAAAAGTATACGTAAATAAGTCTACCATTTGACTCATACGTCATATTTTAAATGTTTTTTGAATAAAGAAAACGTTATTTAAGGTATAACTAGTCAATTTATAACGGCATATTTAGCATAGATTTGAGCTATAAAGCATATTTTTAAGAGCATATTTTGCATAGTTTTTAGAGCTTTTTCGCCTAGATTGAAAGGGCATAGAAATCCGGGCTCTAATTATGAGGCATGGAAAGCTAATAAAATGTCTAAATAAATTTGGGCAAATACAAATAATTATATCTTTTCTTTAACATTTTAGATGTGAATTGAAAGTAAAAGAAGAAATTATTGCAAATAATCTAAATAAAAATACCATAATATCGTTTATATATTCAGAAATTAAGCCAATTCAAGGGCGAAAATGTGCAGTGGTCTATGTGACCCTACATTCAGCAGTCTATGTACATAGACCATTACAGTATTCTTAGGAAATAAGTAATCTAGAGTGGTCTATGTGGCATAAAACACTTCGCTTTTCACTCATCGGTTGTGTGTCAAAAAGTAGTCTATCTGCAAAAAAAAATATGGAAAGAGTCAAACACTTTCCTCGTGTCATCAATTAATATTATATAGATATATACAATTACACGTCAATGTATAATTAGATAAACTGTTTTTTATTTCAACTTTTTTATTTGATAAGGCATTTCATGTATTTTTTATGACCTATTATTCATATTGATTTTTTAAATACATTTAAGGATTTCTATTTCGTAGATTTCAAATAATTTCATTTTTGAATATTATTCTGGAATCGTTTGAAATCATTGAGAAACAGATAATAACTATTTGAAGTTAATGAAGAATTTTATATATAAAAATAATTGATTACTTACTTGATATACATATCTGAATGGACTTAATTTATGCAAGGTAATAATCCTATTGACTGTCTATAATATTAAAAAGTTAAGAATAATAATCCTTATAATAAAAATAATACTGCGTTGATTTGTAAACGCTCAATAAATTATCAAGCAATTGGAAATATTATTAGCCATATTATAATGACTCAAGCAGATAAATAAAACTATAAGGAAAGAAATTAACTAATCAGTTTTAGTAACAGACGGTTGAATTCGCTGTTGATTGATAAAATGTAACTAAAACTAATTAGGACCATGTCACTCGAACGATTTTGGAGCGTTTTCAACGATTTGAAAGCGTCGCGTAACATTGATACAAATGAAATACATATTCAGAGTCAAAAACGCTGTGAAAACGCTGTGAAAACGGTGTAAAAAAACCCTCGTTTGACAATGCCCTTAGGGTTCAAGTGAAGGATGTTCTTTTGTTCTGCATACGTATAATCTACGTATACAAAAAAAATCTATGTTTTTATTTTGCTTCAAATCTATACAGTTATAAATACAATATTAAGAACAAGGTTCACTTATTGGTGATTTACATTGTTTAATTGGTTAAACCATCGATTACACAGTGGAAATAGATATTGAAGAAGGAATAGTAAAACCACACACAAATTGCCAACTCTTCTTCTTAATTCAGCTCTGTACAGTGTACGTCTCAATTGAGTGGTTTTTTGTGCCAATCATTTTTTGGCAAATTATCTCCAAGCTCTTGTATAAGTTGGTTCCCTTTTCATAATTTGAATTTTAATATTTGCATAAATTCTACATTAGATTCAAGTTAGAGGACTGACTTGGCCATTGCAAGACATCAACGTTACTTACAGCAAACCATTACCTTGTACATATATGTTTTACAATGGCCAAGACAGTTAACAAACTTGCACACAGTGGAAGATATAAGGCTATATTTGAAAAATAAGATTTGGAAAAACAACACCAACCAATATCAAGAACTATGAAGACAATAGTCTAGAAGAATGTAACAAACAAAATACCACATAATGTGTGTAAATCATTAATTGAGACGGAACAAACATGGACTGGTAGCTGTTGAATTCATTAACAGATATAAATACATGCTATTAAATTGGTACACTATGTTTTTTTATGTGAACGAATACTTTTTTCACCGATAAAAATGAAAAAATTGCATCCATTTATGTCTTTTAATATTATTTAATAGTATGAACCGAAATTTGTTTTAGTTAAGTCATTTACATTTATAAAGAAAAATTATTAATGTATACGAATCTATGTTGTATATACTATCTAATTAATGAGGTTTTTTTGGTAATTTTCGTTCAAATAGTTTTGTCCCAAAGTGAATTTGGTTTCAGTCGATAGCCTTATACCCGACTTCCTTCAGATCGTTATATATATTTTGTTCTACTAATCAACGAAATTCTTAAACAGAAAAGAGAAGTAAATTGAATTGAACGTAAACTGAATTACTATTATTATATATTACCCAATATAATTTTTCAATAAAAAAAAATGATATCGATTAATTATAGTAGTGAAAAACTGTGAACTTATAACATTTGACGCTCTCCAATTGACGCTCTCCTGTTTTTGTCATTTGTTTATTTCTTTGTTTTGTCTTCAAATGAAAATACAGGATTAGCGTCCTATTGCTGTACCTTAATTAATGAACTGCCGGGAATCCTCGACAGATTAATGGATTTTGGGTGTTTTACCAGGTAGCTGGTAAATTGCTCGAAAACAATTGCTCGAAAGACAATTGCTCGAAAAACAATTGCTCGAATGAACAATTACTAGAATGAACAATTTTTCGAAACACAATTGCTCGAAAAACAATTGCTGAAACGAACAATTGACAGAATGAATAATTGCTCGAATGAACAATTACTCGAATTATCAATCGCTCAGATGATATGAAATATAAAATACAAATATTACTAATTAGAAACAAGAACGATTAGGTGCAGCTAATCAAAGAGATTACACTCCATAATTAACTGACTTTCGACCTTTTATCTAATGTACAATTACCCGAATGATTAATTTCTCAAATAATCAAATTTCGAATAATCAGATGCTTAATATAAAAGAAGGAGAAAATGGAAATTATAGTGACTACTGAAAAATGAAAGGAAAAGGAAAAGCAAGTGGTGCGAATGCAAGAGGTCTTGCTAAATGTCTCAGGAACAACCGGAGTCTCCTTAGTTCGGCAGTTTTCATTGCCTGAGTTGCTAAAACCTAACAACCCAAACCTAGTCATAAGAACATTAATTTTCGTCGGAGCCCAGTGAAGTGACACAAAAATAAAACTGTAGTACCTAAAATTGTTTCAGAATTCCTGTTCTATATGAATAAGAAAACCAGGAAAATTATAATATTTAAAAACAGTATAAATCAATTTAAAATGTTAAATACAGTAATTATACATAAATTACATACGAATTAGAAACCAGGACGATTATGTGCAGCTAATTGAAGTGATTCAACTTCATGATTAACTGAATTTAATAATTCGAACACTGTATGCAATTTTATTTTTCGATAAATTTATCATTTGAGCAACTGTTCGTTCGAGCAATTGTTTTTCGACCAATTGACTTTCGAGCAATTGTTCATTCGAGCAATTGTTCATTCGAGTAATTGTTCATTCGAGTAATTGTTTTTCGAGCAATTTTTTCGAGCAATTGTCTTATGAGCAATTGTTTTCGAGCAATTTACCTAGAACTGTTTTACCATGCTAACGCTGGAGGAGAGTAATTTTAATTATTGTGTACTTGATAAATATAACTTTGTCAAATATGGTGGAACAAACCACCCTGAATAAATTCCCTGCACTATATTTTGAATATTTAAGTAATCAATGCAGTATGGTTTTATATTTCAGCAATCAATTATTATTGTTTATCAACATTTATAGCTTCATGTTAGGTGATTTTTGTCAATTAGGTTCTGAAAACAGAATAAAGAACGCTTACATAATATGGTGTCTCATAGTTGTAATAAATTTTGCATAGAAAATCATCCTATAATTGAATGATGTTTGATCGAATATATGGGATATTTTTATTTTTTAGAACAATATAAAACAAAATAAGTAATAGAACCGAAACTACAATTATCAAATACTTTGCAACTACAACTCCTATACAGTATTATGACATCAATATGTTATCTCCCAAACTAATTAGTATCCCAATCCAATTACTGTAAGCAGTTCAACCAATCAATGGATGACTTTATTATGATAGCCGCATAATTCAAATGCTCTCAATTGATTAGCATTTCATCATTCAAATGATTAATTATTAGTAATTTATGTTAATTGAGATAATAATTACTATATATCAATACTTCAGTAATTAGTAGATAGGATAATAATGAAAATTAATTCTAGTTTACGAAGATTTAATCAGAGTTCCATATCTTTTATTTATATTTTATATTATTCAATAAGAGGAAATCTTTTATTTATTTAAGAATATTTTTATTTTATCTTCAGAAATACAAAAAAAATGTTATTTACTAGTTCATCTGAATCCGAGTTGGATAATTCATAATAATCCAACAAACTATTATTCAGGCCTACTATAAATACTCATCATAATTTATCATCAAGTTATGTAACTTCAAACTTAATCTTCATTTCATTTTCGGAAATGTCCGAGAAGGACACATGCATTAATTATTTAAGTTTATGATTAGTTTAATTAGAATTTCGTAATGTAGCTAGAATAATTAGATACATATATGATGTTTTGTATTGTAATAAACAAACGGTCAGTTATCATAAATTGTTGAATGCGATGGAGCTGATTTTGAAATCTCATCTTTGTTCAGAAGAATTCATATCTTCACAATTACCACTAAAATAATAAGGTAACTCAGATAATAAAAAGCATTTGAACTTGAAAAAATTTCTTTCGCAAATATTCTTTTCAATTTTGACTCAAAAATATGAAACAATTTTTGGGGTAACTGATTTGATCAAACTGTTCCGTAAGGAATATTTCGTGACCGGACAATTGCCACCGGCGGACAATTGCCACCCTCGGACAATTGCCACCCGGACAATTGCCACCCCCGGACAATTGCCACCTAAATATTTATTATAAAGCCTCTTAACTTTAAAAATGGTGATAAATATGTATATTATTTTCGTACGATTAATTATTAATTGTATACATTATAAGATAAACAATTCCATTCCACGTTTAATATTTTTTTATAAAATCAATTATTCCCACAGTTGATATAATAAATTTTATGTTGTTTTTATACGAATTATTTCCATTAATCAATTGAACATGTCCTTAGTAAATTAAAAAAACCATCCTCTATCAATACTATCATCAATAAACAAATATCCATATTCTAGGATATCTATGAGTTGAGATGCTCATCGGCATATAGCCTAAGCCTATATGTGATAAGTTAGTGCAGTTTCAAATTAACTAATAATCTGTGAAAAAGTTAATTAAATTAAAAAGTAATATAATTTACAAGTTAAGAATCCTGATAATATAATTAGGGTTGCGCCAATATGTTTTTAAATCATAAATCCTGAAAATGTTATAGACGAAGGGAATTAAACAATTTTGAATCGTTCTAAAGGAGTGGTATAAAGTATTCGATAACATAAGATTTAAAAAATATAAGATTTAAAAAGCACATTCAGAAACCGAATAATAATTTTTTTTATCTTGGAATGTATATAATTAATAATTAATCGCACAACACTAATATACATATTTTATCACCATTTTTAAAGTTAAGAGGCCTGCATGATATTAATTATTTGGGTGGCAATTGTCCGCAGGTGGCAATTGTCCTTAGCACCGGAATATTATATTAGAATTGTAGTGTAGTGTTTGCTATTTCGGTGCATGAATTACATTTTTGTATTTTTCCAAATTTAAATTGAATTATTGATTGTATTTCAAATCGTGTGAGTTTTATGAACTGCATATATGTCACTCAATCGAATTTTGTCTATTTGTTTGTAGCTAATTTGTCATTTCTTCACTTTTCAGAAATTCTAAGAAGAACAATACAAGGAACAAGAAAGCGGAATACCAATTTCGTGGCAAATTAATATAAGTACCAATATTAAACTTTGAATAGGTTTTCAAAGTTTTTCTTGTTTGAGGTTACATCCTTCTACTCACTTTACTTACCAATAAATTAAAACTCTCGTCAATAACTGTCAGTTAACCACTTCCACAATGTTTATGTCTAAGAACATTCATAAGAGAAAGTTTTCAGACCCTCGGCACAGGTCATGATTTTTATGTCTATCCATCACGGCAGACGAGCAGCAGAAGCTCTGAAGATTTAGGTGAGTGACGTATAATTAAAAGTTGAATAATGTTACATTTACCTAGTCAACTTTGTTGTTAAAAGTGGAATAAATAAATAAATTACCGATTTGAAATTTTCAGTTTGATTGACAGAGCTCTCGATATTGTATGATAATTACAATATCAAATGTAAATTATTTACATACTATAAATGGATGTTATTTAATTTCATATATGTCTGTTAACACAATTTTTTTTCATCTTCTTGGGGCTGATATTATCTAGCTCTAGATCTTCCATATCTTCACAAATATGATAATATTGTTTCCACTGCCCTAAATTACTAGATGCAAATATATCAGTCTGTTAATCAGTGACCTTTGAGGAGTAATTATAACTCTGGAACTGGAACACTAAACAATTTCCTCTCCAGTTCTATAAGAAGCATACCAAATGACAATGTCTCCCTGAACATTACTCTCTCCATCTCCAATAGATATGTTGACAGGTGCAGACTAAATCCAGGAGCAATAACTCTCCTCTATATACATTTTTACGTTACATTAAAACCAACAAGAATTTAAGTTATAGAGATTTAACAATATTATACTTTGAAGACAAATAAATATTCTGCATCAAATGAAATTATTATCAGCAAAATTTTATTCACAATATCTTCAAGCAAAGATTAAATTTTCTTCTTAGTATTAATAACCTTACTTTTTTTTATTTTAAGTACAGTTCAAACTGAATAAAAGCTGCAATGGACCGAGTGCCTTTTCGATCTCATTATTGGGAGGTAATGATAGCTATGAATAGAAATATGGAACCAAATTGGCAGAGCACTAAAATTCACGGAATATTGGAGAGAAAATAGGCATATACTTTACCATTCCAAAATAGGATGGGGAGATCTGCGTCAACAAATGGATAAAGAATTTTTGCAAAATTATGTAAGCAGTGGACTAAAAAGATGATCCTAATTCAGATTTTCAATTTTAAAAACGTAATTAGAAAGAAGTTTTCATCATAATAATCAAGATTTTAGACGCTATCAAAAACGTATATATGGAAAATTACTCTATCATACATTTTCACCTGATAGGAGATAAAGACCGCCTTAACTACACGGTCAGCCTACTGTCAGGGACGTAAAGTTTCTATGTTGAGATGATTGTGGCGTGTTGATTAATTAATATTTCTCCATTTACAAATTTTTATTTGACTAACTGAAAGATGTATATTTTCAACAAAATTAGTGAGTTTAAAAGATAAATCACTCTTTTTTAATGATTAATCAAAAATGAAAAACAATATAATTTTATTTTCTCTTTCACCAAAAGAATATTAATTTTCCATCACGATTGAAGTATTTTATCTATAAATCTATATCTATCTATAAATTTTGGATAAACTTACCAATCTGCACTTAATTCAAATTGGAAGAATGAAACCTATATTAATAATTATTAGTCATTTTTACACGTAATTTTCACCGATATATACGTAATGATATAACAAACATTAGTAATTCTTTCTCTAAAGATTATGACTCGTAAGCGTGACATTTGAAGTCAAACAATCTCACCCATTGCTTTGAATGTCAATCGATCAATTTAAACAAACTTTCTGTTTAAAATCAATAAAACTACTTATTTAATTGAGCAGTTTGAGATTGTTTAATTGATAGAAAAACTCTTCACTTCAAAAATATACAATATACCTTATGCCTTGAACTTAAAGAGATCAAACTATTTTCTAAATATAATAAATCGTCATCAATTTAACAATAACGAAGTAAAAACAATTCATTTTTTATGACAATTTTACTTAAAAACAATTTTAGGGACGATCCATTCAAAAACATAAAAAAATGACCACTTCGATACTCTTACATCATTGTCAAATATGATTTTCAATTAAGTGAAATAATAATATTTATGTATGAATGTTTTTTTTTTATTAAAATTTAGAAAACCAAAATCCATTCCCATTGAGCCCGTTTCCAGGTCGTATCTCCAAATGTTTAGGAGACATCTCCCGTGGCTCCAGAGACTGACTTTGTATTCCAAACAGAATAAGATACGCAAAGAAAAAATGTATTGCTCTGCATAGATTATGCATTGTACTCACAATAATACATAAAATATATATATTAGTTATAAATACGTTTTTGAAATTGATCTAGTTATTAATGTACCTTGTTAGCCTGGCCTCGTCAGTAATTAAATATCAACTATTTTAAAGCAAAGAATTTCTGTCTCGGTAGGTGGAGATTAAAAGACGGTGAAGGCTAAGCGGTAGTTTATTAGTTGTGATCTTCAAAATTAGTTACAATAAGCATTCTATACAAATCGAAATAAAAAAAATTAAAAAAGTACAAAGTTATAAACTCACTTCAGATAAATTGCCTTGGGATTTATGGACTCTATACCTATACTGGTCAGGTAGTAAACTGTTCTTAGGTTAAGATTAAGGATATATTTAATCTATAAAAAAGATTAATAATGGCTACTTAGTTTAATTGAATATTTTATCACAGTAAATTAGCAAAAGGTCATGACTAATACCCAGTTTTCCAAACTGGTTATAGCTATGTACCAGGGGTGGGCAAATGCAGCACTCAGTGCTCTTTTGGCACTGAGAGTAGCACTCGTGCCCACCAGGGAAAAAGTGCTTTATTTTCTTCCAAAGAAAATTAAGAATTTTTAGCTCCGACTGCTTTATAAATTGAAAGGATACTATAGAAGAGGATGGTCAACTAATTGATGAACAGTATATTTGTAATGACCTTGATACTTTTTGTTTATTGTTACAATTGTGCCTGTGTTTAATTTATTTACCTCTGTCTCTTTTTATCTAGATAAGTTAATTTAATATTTTTCATACGCTTGTCTAGGGACATTCAAACAATGTGGCAAATATTTATGCAATCATTTTTAATTCCCTTTTTTATTAAGTTAGGTAGCCATAGTAATTTATCCTATGTGAAAACATTAACAGAATTACTTATTATTACTATGCAAGATAGCTTATTTTTGTTTTTATTGTGAATAATTTTCACATGAAGAAAAAAATGATTATATATCATTTATTAATTCTTTTTAATGCAAAATATGTATCGTTGTACATGTACGTACTTTAATTAAATCTACCACCTCATTATATAATTACTCAGTATTCCCAGCAATTTAGAAAACGAAAAGAAAATTGGCACTGAAATTCCATCTTTCGGCACTGAAAAACACAATGTGTGCCCACCTCTGCTATATACCAATAAATCAGGGTAAAATAGATAAGTAACAGTAAATAGATAAGCAAGATAGCGTAGCATAGAATGGCATAGACAAGATAGGTAGCATAACATGGCAATGATGGCACAGACAAGATAGGTAGCATAACATGGCAATGATGGCACAGACAAGATAGGTAGCATAACATGGCAATTATGGCACAGACAAGATAGGTAGCATAACAGGGCAATGATGGCACAGACAAGATAGGTAGCATAACATGGCAATGATGGCACAGACAAAATAGGTAGCATAACATGGCATACACAAGATAGCATAGCATAGCATAGACAAAATAGCATAGCATAG
Organism: Caprella mutica; assembly: GCA_947561585.1. NCBI lineage: Eukaryota > Metazoa > Arthropoda > Malacostraca > Amphipoda > Caprellidae > Caprella > Caprella mutica. The sequence goes on along the minus strand of CANNZV010000077.1, from coordinate 176,934 downwards.
CATAGACAAGATAGCATAGCATAGACAAGTAAATATGAAATATGCACATAATAACAAGCTAGTACTGCTAAACTGATGACAAGGAACGACACACTAAATGATCCTCCCATCTACACTCAACCAGAAATAATATAAGAAGAAATGCCTTTCAGCTTGCAGAATTTTCATAATTGCCAGATGGCACTTTTTGTTCTCATGACGAATTTCTCATATATGTATAGTGGAATTAATGAGGGTATATTAATTAATTATTTGTTGACCAGCACAATTTCTTTTATATCACTTAACACAAATTGTTACGTTTAAAATAAACAATTGGATGACCAACCAAGTTAATCAAAAAAACCCAAGACTAATTCCTGATTTTACAAATATTAATTTTCATCCTTTTACGTGAGATAATCATTCATTATTCTGATAAAACGAAGATCCTTTACTCCAACCTATAACCCCTCTCCAAAAATATATTATTCACGGACAATGCCTTCCCTTGCCTCCTCCTACGGCAAGCATCCAAACTGTTTCAAAGGATTCTCTCTCAGTCGGCGAGTAGACTCCGTAGAGTTATGGTGTGTGTGCAGTATCTCTGCAGCTAGTGAGATGAGTGGGGATGCGAGGAGTTGGAGTTTGGAAGTTCATGATACAGGGAATTAGTTGGGATACTATATGTGTGAAAATGATGCAAAAAATATGATTGTCTAATTTATTGAAAGGAAGATGTTACGGTGGAGTGAAAAGGTGAGTATTATTTTTATCAGCAACAATGATGCTTGAGGAAAATTTTTAAAGAATATTTAGAATAGATTTTTTTATTTAAAAAGAGGTGAAAAATCCAATCAGAAATTAAATGGTAGTTTTAGTACAGATTTTACTAAGTAAATATATAACTAATAATATCATCTTAAAGGAATGATAGATATATGTAAATCTAATTAGAACGATAATACAGTGAAATTTGATATACTATAGACAATTCCTAATATTGATTACTTTACTCTTCCCCGCATCTTCCTAATAGTTCCGTAACTTTTGTCCATCTCATTCAGTGGATATTAATCGGCCACATTTTCAGAAGTTAGAGGAACTCTCCTACCCTCGATACTCCAAGAATTTCACTTCGCTGTAACTTACGCTCCGTTTCGCGTGGAGAAAATGTGGAAGATTTAGTAGTTTGACATTAACCAGAATTAAAAATTTCAAATTATGTTCAGATTAAAATTATTCTTTAAGCATAGCTACATTTAGATTTATTTACTGATTATGAAAGTTTGAATACGATTTGTGAGCAAACTAAAATATATAGCCCATCTTTCTTATTATGAAGTATGTGAATAATTATGTAATTGTATGTTTTTAATATAATACATAACAGTTTTTTTTGACATATTTAGGAACAGATTTCAATATATAACTTGTCACTCCTTGTTATAAAATTATGCCCTAAAATCAACCAATTTGCATTAGATAGAATACGGAAGAATACAAGGTTGTACTTACTGTGCAACATAATTTATAAACCAGATCTAATTGAAAAATCTATTTAAATATTTTAATTAAATGTGTATCATTGTTCCATCCATGTTTAAAATACCAAAGTGTGCTACCCACATATCTAATTATTTAATTTTATTACTTTGAAGAAACTGTTGATAGGGTGCTTAACACATCAACATTATTTTATCCTTCTTTTAAGTAGACCTGCTTTGTCTATTTCATTATTCCTGTTCCGATTCTATTAGGCCAATTTCGTCTATAATTATTGAGGTCCACTCCGTCCTTTCAATTATGCCTGCTTCAACTACATGTTTTTTTCAAATTTATTTTGTGAAAAATTACTTTCCTTTCCAATTTAATATTTAAGTATGTGTTTTCAGACTAATGTTTTGATAGATAGGTAATTATGTCAGGTAGAATTATTATATTTCAAAAAAATAAGATTATATATAATAAGACATTATAAGGCCATTTCATTCCAACTTTTATTACTTGGATAGATCTATAAACAGCATCTCCTACTTCTTTACAAAAATTCGACTTACAACACATTCCTTCATTTTCTCAATAATTGTTATTATTGATTTATTGGAAACAGATGCGTAAAGGTTACACTCTTAAGAAATGGGTTTCGCACTTACTGCTCATACATAAACAGAAGCCTTTTATATTTCTATCAATAATATTGGACTCATTGAGAAATGTATATCAAATTCAATGTGATGAATGTTATTGATAAAAGTATGTAGTATACAGTAGCGGACAAAATATAAGGGTAGGCAAAAACAAGTTATCTAAATCTTTAATTTCATAAAAAGTACAAAACACACATTATTGAAATTTTGCACGTATATTCATATAGAACTCATATGTATTTGTTTGAAATTTCAAGGCATTTGGACCAATATTCTAGGAATATTTTCATATTTTACTTCAAACACTAAATTTTGCTCTGGTCAAAAGTTAAGGGTAGCCATCATAAACTTTGAAATATTCGCGGATATTGGCAATTAACTCAATAATTTGTGAATAATTCTTCACTATAACACCAGAGTCTTCAAAGTAGCTTACAAGGTAGTTTCAACACTTCTGGTCAAATTTTTCGTGAGATAGATGTCATGTCTGGTGGTAAGGTGTCCCACTCTACTTTTTCGCTTCGACTTCAACAAGTTGGTTTGCAATAATTTGTCCCTGCATCGAAGCTTTCAATCTCAAAAAAGAAACGGAAAGTGATACTTGTGTTTCGTCATCAGTATGTCGTTTGGTCGATTGATCTTTGATCGAAAGTACATTCTACATAGGGATGATGGAATTGGTTCTTATAGGAAAGTACAAATTAAACGTAAAGTAGGGGAAATGTTAACTCTGAACTGCATCAAGAAAACGGTTAATTTTGGAGGAAGTAGTGTGATAGTCTTGGTGGTCATATTTTCTGCTGGACCTGGTCCCATTATTCGTCTACGAGGAGGAGTTATTGCAGAAGTATAAAACAGCTCTTTCGTCATCATACTCTCCCCTATCAACAAGCAGCTGACTTTCAATCACAGAGTTTCAAGCAGGACAACGTACCCTACTACTCAGATAAAAAGTTGAAACTTTATTAGAAGATGAAGAAATTGTTCTAATTAGCTAGCTTTCACAGAGTCCTGACCTCAATCGAATTGAGATTGTTTGGATGATAATTGGAGACTGTACTCAGAGAAGAAACACAAGAAATGTGAAAGAATTGTGGACATTTCTCGAGGATGAATAGAAGATGGATAACTCCTTCATATTGTGCCAAATTTGTAGAATTTTGTGGTAGAAGATGTATTGAAGTGATATAGTAAAGAATTATTCACAAATTATAAAGTTGCCAATACCCGCGAATATTTCAAAGTTTATGATGGCTACCCTTAACTTTTGACCAGAGCAAAATTTAGTGTTTGAAGTAAAATATGGAAATATTCCTAGAATATTTGTCCAAATTCTTTGAAATTTCATACGAATACATATGAGTTCTATATGAAAATAGGTGCAAAATTTCAATAATTTGTGTTTTGTACTTTTTATGAAGTTAAAGATTTAGGGAACTTGTTTTTGCCTACCCTTATATTTTGTCCGCTACTGTATATTGTGAGGTAATATTGGTTTAACATGATATATACCGACTGATTTACAATTTTTACTATATATAAAATGTTCTGCAATGTAGGGTTATATAATATTTCATAGAAATATTAGGGAATATCCAGTGTATGCATGTATAATCGGCACATATCATCAAATAATATTATAGTTATATAAATACAAAATAATTGGACACTCAATATAAAAAGTTTTAACTTTGGAATCCAGTAATTTCATGTGAATTTTTTTATTTCAATACAGTCGAGATTGCAGAACTGTAATGCAAGTATCTCAATATGGACCATGGACTTTTAATGGTAGAATATGAAATATGTATTAAATAGCTCCACTAATCATGCAATAAATTCACAGAGGGATCAAATAGGGACAGATTCCTTATAAATATGGAAAGAAAATGCAAGTTTATATCATAGTGTTTTGACAATTCTAAGTAGCAATTAATTTTCCATTTCACATATTTTTTCAAACAAATAGACTATACTGTTTCTCTAAAATTCATAAACTATTTTCATTTTTAGGTGTAGAAAACATGATACTGAACATTGCGAAATATAAATAATAATATAAATATTTAAAAATCGAGACTTAATTTTCCAAGAAGAAAGAAAAGTCAAAGTCTTTCACATCAATATTCCCTGAATATTCTAAAATACTTGAGAATTCTCTGAAAATGAATAATCGATCCTTCAATAACTGTATTTTCAATTCAAAAGTTGTTACACGTGCTTTTACATTAAATATGTAAAAAGCGTATGTTCCTCTAAAAATCTTGAAACCTACATGTTCACAGTAGTAGAAACAATTGGTACAATTACCTTGTATTTAACTATTCATATTTGAAAATATGGAAATATAATAATGTAATATCGAGTATATATATGTACGCTGATAATATTCATCTGCATTATTACTGCAATTAGCAAATTAATTAATTGTTAAAATAATTTAAATTATAATAATACTAAACGAATCGAATCCTTCTTCCCAAAGTATTCTATATTCTTGAAATATATATGGAACGAATAAAATAATTTATTTTTAATACAATCTTAAGCGTATAGCAATTTCACAAAATCACTTCTGATATTACCAATAACTTCACATCGGTATTAGACAAACCAACACCTACCGATAATTTATTGATTTTTTTGTCAATAGAGAAACGAATAACGAAAAACTATCGACGAAAACACGCATACATCTTCGTCGGTTAACCAAAAAAAGTGACCAAAAGAAGATATCGATTTTTTTGTTTGGAAATATATTTCATGTTAAAAGGTGAATCTATCAAAGTGTTTTAATAAAATATGCGACTCTATATTCTCAAAATAATGAAAAATGATAAGAAGTCTCACAACTACATACAAATAAGTAAATTGAAGTCAAGTATTACATTGAATACCTGTCCTCAATTCCTTCTGCTGCTCAGAGATTTCATTCGGTGGATAATTCAGAGAGGTCCAATCACAGTTTATGGAAGAGTGAATTTGTACTGCATGGAGCCTCAGAGATTAAACAGAGATTAAATAGCAGAGAAGATAAGAATTTCAGCTAATCTCTCGAGTATTACAAACAGTCTGTTACCTTACTGCTAGCATTTTCAAAATAATATCTTCTGTTAGCTATATTCTTTTTTTTGTGATCATTACAACATTCACCATTATTGTTGTCTGGTATTCGACTAATATTACATGTTATCACTGAGATAAAGAGTGACTTCAGTGAACTAATGAATTGACATACAGATGATTAGATATACAGCTATTTCTTGTATTTAAAATGAACATGTTCACCATCAATCTAAGCTGACTGTGATCTCTACAATTTAATCAGCGTGTGGAGGTATTAGGATTGATTGAAATTCAAAGTGCAATTGAGTATCTTCTGTCGAGTCTCTGTGAATTGAACCTTTTCAATTGATTAACTTTAGCGTTAAGAGTCTTAGGAGTAATTAGTAAATTTGCTTTGAAATTGAAACTTGAATTTATAAATGGACGAAGGTGGAATTTGACGAATCAAGATATTATTAACCCATTTTATTTTAAATTTTTATTGACTCTTCTCATTATTTTGAAGAAATATATATTTAAAAATCAAAATGATTCGAAAGATCATTTTCTTGTTCTTTCATTTATTTCCTATATAATGCAAGTGTCGATGAAATGATCAATAATACATTTTTATTTTAGAAGTATTATTCTCGCAAAATACAAGTGGAAATACACATTAACATTTGATATTTTTATATAACAAAATAACTATTAGAGACTAAAAACAAATAATACAAAACCTTATCATGTAATGATGTATAATGTATCATTCTGCTGTAAGTTGATATAAATAGCGACACATGAATTCTGATACGACTATAATAGCTGAGACAAATAGCATGAAAAGCGCTTTGATTTATTATAGAGGACACTGAGTATATATGTAAAGAAGTCTACTCAATAAATCCTTTGATTATTCAAACGATGGCCTCAAATGTGTCGGAGTTGATTACACCTGCACGCTACTCATCAATTGGCTGCTTTGTCTGTTTTCAATTGAGTTTTCGCTTACAAGTTTAGTTTTTTATACAGTTACATGAGAATATAACTCTGAAAATTTGAAAGAACTAGTTCATATCAATAATTTATTTACAATGAAAAAAAATGTGTTGCAGAACTTTTGTGTAATCCTGCAAATTCATTTCCCCTTCTACAATTAATGCATCAGTGTCAAAACACTGTTGAACAAAATACAAATTGATTTTAACTGTATATGCATATAAATTATATAAATATCTTTCTTTGTTTATTTATATCCCTCATTCTATTATTTTGAATTGATATTTAACTTTTAATTAAGTTTAAACTAATTGCTCGAAATTGTGTTGAATGAGGCAATGAAAATACCATGCAATGACTAATTGATCAAATATGTAAATGTAATAACTACTCCTGCGTCCTGAACAGATGAAAATGGAATCACAAATAAAATATAAACTCAAAAAATATTAAATGTTTACTGGATCGTGAGAGCTATAACTCTTCTCAAAAATCCATGAATATCAAATAATAATATAGATTATGAGGTTTAGAGATTCAATACTTCTCACATAGTGTGATTTTGATAAAATTGAAAAACTTACAGATATTATTTTGTTCAAATAGGATTTTAACAAATAAAAGAGGTTCTTCATTATTAATCTCGTAAATATAGAATATGAATATATATATAAGAAAGAGTAATTTTAAATAAATTGCAATCGTAACTAATGCTGGAACTTCAAGATATTCCAGTTAGACACAATACCTATTCTCAATGAAGGAAGTGATAAAATTTTATTCTCATAGTAACTCAAATCAATACAGATCTGACATAAAGAGAATTCTGGTCAAATCTCAACACTTCGGGTCGTATAAATTATTTAAATGAATAGTCGGAAATTATTTATTACCAATACTTGCTTCATACATGTTGGTTGTCCATTAATTATTTTGACCATCATGTTAAGTATATAGTTAAGTATTTCCAATCGAAACAGTATTGTATAATAATATCAATCGTACTGTTGGTATGAAAAAGGTATTCAATCTCCTAACTTTTAATGGTCTATCTGCTCATTCCTTAGAAGATCCTAAACTATTTTATCTTCACATAAGTCAAATGGAACGGAAAGTTATCCCATCTTTTGTTGCTATGTGACAGGAACTTTCACTCATTGGGATAAAACGGAACAGCGATAAAAAAATATTTGGACACTCATAGTTTTCGGGAAGTTTATCATACTTATAGTAAAGTCATGATAAGTAATCAAAACTTTCAAACGGATGAATCAGAACTTTCAAATGGACAGATCAGTTCATGACATACATAAGTTAATGTCCACTTAATAATATATAAATTTAATTAATAGTTAAGTAGATTAAGAGAGAATCTTTCATTATGACCTATTGGCACACCTGCAAGAAAGTAGGTATATTTCTAGAGAATGAATCTTATCGGGAAAAGTTATAGTGGCATACAAATTTTTTTTCTATGTACATTAAATTTAAAAAAACAAGACATGAATTTCAATGAATAAATAATACAAAATAAGATAGAGAACTCATATAAGATAGCATCCATCATACGACAGTTGATCATAAATTAATTGTTTAGCTCTGGATTTCACACTTCTTCCTCACGTTGTCACACGAGTGTTTTTGGAGCGTAACTTGGGTACATATGGAATGGGTTTAACATTAATTTCCACAGAGTCAAAACCGCTATGAAAACGGTGTCCAAAAACGCTCATGTGATATTGCCCCTATATTCGATAGTACGAAACCTAAAATACTTTATACGTTGTTCTTTTAATAACCCTCTTTAATAACTTAAAGTGTAAGTTTTTTCACTATCTAAAATTAACGGGAGGGAAGAAATTGAGATTTTCAATTTAATTTCCCTACAGAATTAAATTTTCTTTCTGAAAAATCGTATAAGAATATATAATAATAATTATTAATATAAAAACATATGTTTTAAGTTAGATTTCCCCCACCAAATTTTGAACAAACAGAAGTGCAGAGTTGGTATGAAATGAAACAAAACTTCTTTCTAATATTTGGGCAAGTCAAATAAATTTGAAAAAGTTGAAGTCCAATCTCACTATTTGCTGAGAAAATGAAAAGAATATCTTCTATAGTAATATATTGAATGAATGCTTTGCAAATTTATATATCAATATTCATATTGTATAACATAGCATTCGATCATATATTAATCTTATTTGCATAATGACTATAAAATTATTAATTATATAAAATGCAAAATAATTATAAATTATTGAAAGATTCCTACTTAGTTGAAAATCTAAAAAAACGATTAAATCTAAGCTAAACTTTGTACAGTATTATTAATATTTGCAGTGCTCTAAGAACGAATACTTATACAGTATTCTTTTAAGAGGGTCGGTCAACTCATCAAATTTGGTGAAAATTAACTCTTCTTTTCTGAAAAAAATTCTTTAGGTAGCGAACATTCATGTCCTATATGTATATGGAGCTACGAGTACTATTGTTAGGCAGTGTACTTTTATGACACAAATTTTTGAGAGCTATTGGTACTGCAACCCACCCAATGGGAGGTCAAAAAGGGAAAAAGGGAGAAAAATTAATAGAAGTCAATGCGATTTTGTGATGCTACAAGAAACCAAGAGAGACAATTTTGGAATCCTAGTAAGCTTTTTAACAAAAGTAATAGAGAGATATTTTCATTCATTCCTGTTTTTCTATGAAAGATGTTTAGGTATTATATGTGAATTCATATATATTTTGTTCTATGTTTAACTTTTAACTGGCGTTTCCCTGAGTGAATCAAGTAAGCAAATGCATTGCTTTTTTTTAAGAGAGGTGACTTGTTTAAATGTCGAAAATATAGGCGAATATCTCCACTGTCAACACATAGTAAGATATTTGAGAAGCTGATGCATCGCAGGTTGACGAAATTTCTTATCAAATTAAATAATTGCCTGAAACGCACATAAAGTTGATTCGCTGATTGTCTTCTTGTTTTTATTTTTCCAAAGCATTCGATACTGTGAATCGTGATATTCTGTTAATTAAAGTTGAACATTTCGGTTTGATCATATTATATGGAGTAGAACCCACGTGGTGTCTGTTGATGATTCATTGAATTCCTCAGAACTTTCTATGGGGACTCCTCAAGGCTAGATAGTGGGACTAATTCTATTTACTTTGTATATTTCACATACAAGATATGTCTGTTCTAGTTTATCCAATGGATGGACAATTATCAGTAAGTAACTCATGGCTGTGTAATAATAAATTGTATATAAATATTGATAAAACCTCAATTTTAAGACTCGCACCAATGAAGATTTTAAAAATATGTCACGATTCACCTGAACAATTTACAGAACGAAGAGTTTCTTCCCTCCAAATATCTTACTTACTTTGTACTACACTCTTGCTTATTCTCATGTATCGAGCATAGAAAACAGGAATATAGTGAGTAGAGTGCAGGTTCTAATTTGGAGGTGGTTGCCCGGTAATTTGTCCAATACTTATAGAAAATAAAAGACTTATTAATTTGGTGACACGTATTTGAATATGCCATCGTACTAAATACTTAGAAATTTAGAAAGTTAAAGACTGACAGCAAACTTCGAGTATTTGTCAATGAAAATAGTCCACCATTACTTATGTATAATACAATTAACGTGTTGTTAATATAAGGAATACCTCATAATTTAATTTGTTTGTAGTGAAAATAAAATATTATTTCTCTTTCAACCCCTTATAAAGTGATTTTTTGGCGATAACTAATCCTCTCATATTGTTAAATTTATCTCATTCTAACCCGGAATGAAATTCTCAAACAGTAAAAAACGACTGCTAAAAGAGAATAAAATAATTAACCAATTACATTTTCTCATAATATATTCACATCGAAAAATTATAATGAGGATAAATTAGAATAACAGTGAAATTATAACCTTTTAACTTCAGAAAATCCTTATTCAGTTTTCTTTGAGTCTTTACCACCCCATTGTTTTTCTCATCTGTTAAATCCCTTGTTTTGTGTTCAAATGAAAATACAAGATTAGTGTCCAATTGTTGTACCTTAGTTAATGAACTGCCGGTAATCCCCGACAAACTAACGGATTTTGAGGGTTTTAGCACGCCAATGATGGAAGCGAATGATTATTGTGTACTTGATGACTTCATTCTCTTTGAATTTATATCAAATATTTTCAGTGATTAATAAGGCTGTTTTGCATTTACATTTCTGAAATCTATAATTAAATTTTATCAATAATTTAAATTATAATATTTTATACTTCGTAAAAAAATGAAAAAAAAAGCAACGTTTATTTTTTTTCCCCCAAAAAAAAATAACAATACAACTCAATTTACAATATAATTTGTATAAAGAGCTCCTGATCAGTATTGTGACATCAATATGCTATCCCCAAACTAATTAGTATCACAATCTAATTACTGTAAGCAGTTCATCCAATCAGTGGATGATTTTATTTTGATAACCGCATTATTGAAATGCTCTCAATTGATTAGCATTTCATTATTCAAATGATTAATTTATGATTAGCAGGTCATCAAAAATCATTGATTGCAATAAATATTCATTTTTTATCGTTAAATATCATAATTTCAAACATAATCACAAAAATTGTTTTGTCAATAAAAGGTTCAACGAAATATGAAAAAAACAGTAAATATTTAAGTTTGCAATTTATTACGAATGAAATTTTGTATTACAGATCGAAACCGACGATCAGCTGATATAATTTTTAGACTGAGAAATAGCTAAGAAGGAAAAGAAAATATCATCTTCTCTCAGTTAAAGCTCATATGTTGTCTAATATCTTCGCTTGTTCATTACATGGTTAAGGCCCGCTTCACACTTGGATTTTTAATGGCGCGGAAAAAAGCTCTTCCTAAAATGTGTAAAGTAAAAATTTAATGTGATTTTTCCATTCTCGATGAAAAAAATGCAAGTGTAAATACATTTTAAGAACAGCTTTTTTCCGCGGTGTTAAAAATGCAAGTGTGAAGCGGGCCTTAACCATGCAATGAACAAGCGAAGAACGAATATTCTGAGTGAAAACTTCAATGAGATTAAAATGTCACTGAAGTTGTTCTATTTCAAAATAGTTTCCAAGGAAGAATTTAAGCCCCCTGTATTATAATGTCTACCATTATATTTTCTATTTTCCTTTTATTCACTGCCTTTTAGTAAGTAAAATAACAGTTAGCTCTAAAAATGACCTTCGCACAATGACAAAAATAGTCACCCTCACTCTTTGCTTACCAGCTCTTAAACTATGAACATTAGTTTAAAATTGTTTTTACTTGTTAATAGTACAATAAGAGGCAGTGAAAATGAGACCAAGATACAGTTTTTTCGTTCATTGGTTAACGATTTATAAGCATTTGAAAAAGAGGAAACATTTTTGTGGCCAATACTGTAGAGCTCTGATATTTCACACAAGCAACTAGAAGGGTATTAGGTAGCTATTTACGAGATAATGAAATGATAAAATTATAAGATTTTTTCAAGTACGGTCCCCTTAATTTAAAAATAATATTGGAGAACAAATTCCATTGATTTCATGAAAAATTTGGCTTTATACACTATGCAGGTCACAACATAACCTAGCTATATAAGTTTTCATTGAATTCAATAAGTAGTTGTTATATTTTTTATCTTCCAATTGTTTTCTTTCTCATTTCATTACAAACTTAGATATATGGAGATGGATACAAGATTACAATTCAAAATTAATAATCAATTTTCTAACATTAACATTTTGATCTGAAAATTATGAAACAAATTTTTTGGGGTCTTCCGTAATAATGTATACGCCATACTATCTTATTTCAAGAAACTGTTCCATAGTAACATCTAATAATTGAAAATTTGGTAACTCACTAAACTTGTATTGTACTGTGGTGATAATTGCAGTATTTCAAGTCGTAATATTTTCCTTATTTTCATATAAAGTAATTGAACGAAGTTACTTTGTTTGATCCAACCTAATTTGTCATTTTATCTCTTTTCAGATCGAGGACCAAAAATCTGATACACCAATTTCTTGTCAAATTAAACTAAGTACCAATATCACACTTTGAATATGTTTCAATTTTTATATTGTGTGAGGTTTACTTTACTTACCAATAAATTAAAACTCTCGTCAATAACTGTCAGTTATAAACTTTTGCAATGTTTATGTGGAAAAACATTCAATTACATATATGAGAGAAGTTTCAAGTGTCGACTCAGAATTTTATTTTTCTGTGTATCCATAATGGCAGACGAGCAGCAGAAGATTTGAAGATTAGGGTGAGTGATGAATAATTAAAAGTTAAATAATTTAACATTTGCTTTGTTGTAATTTGGTGGAATAATGCTCATAATTCAGTGAGTTCGATATATATAACAATTGAACATAACTTTATTAATTCACAGAGTATTTATTTCATATTCCCATTTTTTTAACTATTATGCCACCTTACATATCTTCATGAATAAGGAAATAATATTTCACTGACCCTAAATTACCAGATGTGAATATCTTAGTCTGTGACCTTTGAAGTGTAATTAGAACTCTGGAACTGCTTTTCATATCTGAAATATTTTAATCAGGAGAAAGTGAATGAATATCTTAGTGGTTCCCCTGACTAACTTTTAAGGGTGATATATTAAAGAATGATTACCACTCTGCATTAGAATAAGAGTGCCATATTTTTTTATATTATACTAACTTTTTCCCTAACTATGAGCACTAACTACTCTGAGCACATGCTCCTATATCTGTTCACGCGCGCTGCCTAACTGCATATGCGTGTCTCCTTAGACACGACTGTTATAAATAGTAATATAATATTCAGTCGTTGCTATGGGCCACTCATCAGTACGGGCTGGAATTAGCCCCAAATACGTTCAGTTCGGCCCCCACTTTTGCCATCTCACTGCACCCTGACTGCCGGGCTTGAATCCGATTGAGTTGACCGCTGTTGCAAACCTGCTCCTGTTTTCAAGTTAGGAGGTCTTAAAGAAAGTCCTAAATATGTATCGTTAATATCCATATGATAACATATCAATATGAACGCAGAAGTACAGAATTCTACAAATGTGCTGAAACGAAGGTCATTTGCCATCAAAATTTCAGGTTTATTTTAAATAAGTTCATTTTTTCAAACCTCCAATAATTAACGAATATGGAAGCTGTAAATAAAATTTGGAACTAAGTTGGCAGAGCAAACGACCCTCATTAAAATTCACAGAATATTGGAGAGAAAATAGACATACTCTTTGCTATGGCACTATTAGGATGGAGAGATGTGCTGCAACCATATGAAAAGTAGTTTGAGTAAAACCTAGTACTCAATGGAATTTAGATACCGATTTTCGTTTTTGGTATTTGAAATGTAAAAGGTAAATATTTTCATCATTAATGAACAATAAAGTTGATAAGTGTAATGTTAACTTATATAATATTTAAAAAGCTTCTCTCATTTATAGGTGAAATTAGGAATAATATTTAACCATTTTATTGATTTTCGTGTAACTAACATAATCAAAATTATAGTGAGTTTTAATAGATCGTCACGAATTTTTGATGATTGAATATCGAATGAAAAACAAATTAATTTTAATTTCACAGTTGTCAAAAGAACAGTCATTTTTCATATTTATATATTGATATGTTTTATCTATATCTCGCATTCTCTACTTAGGATTAAGTTTCCAATCTGCACTTATAACAGATTGCAAGTTTCTAACGTATCAGATTATTAGTTATTTTTATTCGTAATCTTCTCCGTGCGAGATATAACACAACAAACTTTGGTAATTCTCTTTCTAGATATTATGAGTCATAAGCCTGACGTCTGAAGCTGTAATTTGATTATTAGAAACACTGAACATCAGAAATAGTCTCATTTCGTAGAGTTTATAATACTACGGGAGCATAAAATAACTCAGCAGGATTAACAGAGTGAAAAGATTCTTTGAAACATGGGAAGAGATGTACGTGAAACTTTTTTACTGTTATCGAATTAACTCATAAATAATTTTTCGTATTGATAATTCTTCTATTCCACACAATAAGATATTAATAACAATCACAAATTAATTAATAATAGGCTATGCGTATTCGAAGAAATTCGATAACACTAACAATTTTGTTTTTTCCCTCAAATCAATATCATGTAAATGTAAAGTGAACATAAAGAGGCCAATTATATTTTCTTCTAATTTGAACATAAAGATGCATTCCCAAATAGAGTATTGTTTTTTTCCAGTTTACTTTTCTCCAAACAATATTAAAACAATTTGGGGTTTTTATTAAACAATACTACTATACATCGTTACTATATAAAACGCTAACATATTTTTCCTGTTGAATGCCCATTTAATTTTTCTCTCCCAATGAAAATCTGTATCCGATAAATCATTTATAAATTAACATTTCACTATTATGTTAAACGATCAGTTGAAGAACAGTTTCAGATCACCGTAAATTCAAAACATTTGTTCACTTCGAAAAATTTGCTCTATTATCTTACTTGTTTTTTAGTAAAAGAACTATGTATATTCATTTATTAATTTTATTGTATTGAATTTAATAATAAATCCATATTTTTCCTATCCTATATTCTCCAGTATAAATTCACTTTTCTCCTTCTGATTACCCAAATCCTTTCCCATTGTGCATGTTGCCACCCGTTTCCAGGTCGTATCTCCAAATGTTTAGGAGACATCTCCCGTGGCTCCAGAGACTGACTTTGCATTCCAAACACAATCAGATACGCAAAGAAAAAGATTGTTGCTCTGCATACATTAGGCATTGTACTCACAAAAATACATAAATAGAATTAGAAGTTAAATTTAGGAGAAATACGAGTTATTTATTCTGGGAATTGAAGTCTGCACAAGGATATATATTATTAGTTTAAAGCTAGTATGTAATTTTGTATGGAACTGTATTTAGTTAATACTTAACCTTGTATATAACCACATCAGTAGTTGAATATTAACTTTCATTTTATTACCTTCGGAAATTTGCGGAAGGTTTTAATTTACCCGGCATTTAATTATTTATTTATCTGTCATCTTGTTATTCGCATAACTAAAAATTGTTCAACCAAATTGCCTTAAGGGGACTCAATGATAAAAATCCCCCTTTTTTTTATGTTCTAATATGAAAGAATATAGTGTAGAGAAGATGTACACGATATTTCAGGATAATCTGATGCTCTGATGGCGGGCTACACGCTAACAAACGTCCATCACCCTCGCAAACGTACATGTGTGCGTTTTCTTTAGAGGGCTTTTTAACCCTGTTGTGAAAAGTAGCATTTGTCCAACTTCAAGCGCCTATTTCTCTGGTTTTGGTAACATAGATAAAATCTGTAAATTACATAATGATCAGTGATATATAAGTTACATTTGCTATTTGATTTTGTTTTTCAATTTATTGCGTAAAAAATTTCTAAGAAAATAAAATAAAAGATTTATTTTTTTCATTGTTTTCATTTTTCAAAATATTAAAAAACTGAAGGCAAAAAATAAAACAAAAACAAATTGCAATTATGTGAAAATCTCTCAGAAATCCATTTCCGAAATCCGTTTGTTTCTATCTCTTCTAGTTTTTGATTAATTTCAAGCTTTACGAAGTACCCCCAGGGGGGTTTTAGGGGGTGGAGTGAGGAAGGAGAGGTCGTACAAATTTTTTTCCTAAATAAGAATTTCTACATGGGTCATGATACAAACCTATGTGAAGTTTCAAATTTCTATCATTATTAATAAAAAAAAGTTGCGAAAAGTCATTGACGCGATTGGTCAATGTCCAGTGACCTTCTGGTGGAATTTTACGACTGACTCTTTCAAAGGTCAAGATCATGGTCATTTATAACTCGAAAAGTATTGAACCATAGTGCATGAAATTTGAGTAGGACGATTGTTCAATATACTGGAACCATTTTTATAGATTTTGGGACCGATTAGGTCAAAGGTCAAAGATCAAGGTCAAGTCCATTTATAACTCAATAACTCAAAAGGTATTCAACCAATTATTCTTAATTTTGATTGGACGATTGGTCAATGTCCAGGAACAATCTGATAAAATTTTGGGAGTGATCCGGTCAAATATAAACTTCAAGGTTGTTTATAACACAATAACTCTAAAATTATTGAACTATATTGCGTGACACTTGGTGGGACGATTAGTCATTATCTAGTTATCCGTTTATTATGTTCTGGGAGAGAACGGGTAACAGAGGAGGTGAAGGTATACGCACTACCGAGTGCACCTAATATAGTTTAACTATGTTAATAAAAGTAATGAGATTTTCTTTAATATATAATTGGATCGCGATGTTTTTTTTCCTTAATATCCAATATTGATATACCAATAAACTTTTTACAATTACCTATTCCTCTTGTAACGAGAGATATAATGGTAATAATCATAAAGAAGAGAATTCTTTCATAAAATATTGAAAATAAAATAGAAAATGTTTTTTTTTTCAAATATGAGTTTTCACTAATATCCATACTGAATCACATTTTAGTGCATCTCCAAAAGTACATTATTCTCGAACTACGCATTTCCTTGTCTTCTCCTACGTCAAATATTCAGACTGAATCAAAGGATTCGCTCTCAGTCGGCGAGTAGACTCCGTAGAGTTATGGCATGTGTGCGTTATCTCTGCAGCTTGTGAGATGAGTGGCGACGCGAGGAATTGGAGTTTGGAAGTTCATTCAAAGAGAATTTCTTTAAATTCTTCAATAAAAGGAACAATTATTGTCTATCAAATTGAAAGGAAGATATTAATATGGAGGGGTTTATTCTAGAAAGTAAGTAATTTTCATATTCTTATCGACAACAATGAAGTTTAAGGAAATTTATTCATTTCCACCTATTTCAAATATATTTAGAATCTATTTTCTTTACTTAAAAGAGAAGGAAAATTAAATGAGATTGTGATTAAGGCACGATTTTAACGATAATGCTAAAATTTTTAAGTTCGAAAGATCAAATTAGAACGAAAATACAGTGAGAGTTAATATACATACTATAAATAATTCCTCATAAATTGAAGTGTGTCATAAACTCCATGAGTTTTTGACACTAACTAGTGTCAAAAACTCATAATGTTTCGTTAAATCCTTTGCTTTACTTTTCCCCGCATCTTCCCAATAGTTCCGTAACTTTTGTCCATCTCACTCAGTGGATATTAATCGGCCACATTTTCAGAAGTTAGAGGAACTCTCCTACCTTCGATACTCCAAGAATTTCACTTCGCTGTAACTTACCCGCCATGAAACTTGGGGAATATTTCACGTGTAGAAAATGAGGAAGATTTAGTAGTTTGACTGGAACGAATAGCATAATTTATAATATATTTTACATATAGTTAGGTACTATTTAAATGTATGCAATTATTTGATCGAAACAGATGAACATTGAGCAGGTAGAGCACACTGAAATGTTTAGAATATCCTTTATTTTACTTTTTATATAACGAACATAAAATACATAATACTACATTAATTTTTTTAAACAAATATACGATCAAAATTTCCAATAAATATCCTGAATATACGAATCAACGAAAAATCAAATGGGAAATGATATCCAATATTGTCACTAAAACTCTCATTTACGATATAAAATATGTTGACATTGTCTCCTCAATAAGAAAGAAGATATCAATTATTTTAGTAGTTTTATTTTGTTGTGCCATTTTAATTAATTTGTCACCATTTCATTGTTTGTGTTATTTTTAGATGACAATCCAATGATTTGTTTTCACAGTCGCATGTTCTTGTAATTACATATAATTTTCCTTTACTGAATTACTGATATTTTTATGTCTTGTGGTCAAATTCATCACATAAACCTTTTAATTAACATGTGGAGCTACTTTAAATTCTATGTCGATTAATTATTGATGTACTTTAGGTAAGATTATTGTTAGAAATAAGTAAACTAGACAAATATATATGACATTACATCAATGAATGCATATCTTAGGGTGTAGTAGGAATGTAATTCCAGAAAATGGCAATACTTCATACCCATGATATTATACTCATAATTTTATCATAATAATGACATACGTAATTGAAATGCAGATAATGCATGTTTCTGAAATTTATTCATTTTATTCTTATTTATTTCATAGTATAAATCTATAAGTGATAAACTCATTTTAGGTTTCGTCTATATAAGTGTTGTTTCGTCTATATAATTTAACTTCTTTCGTCTACATAATTAAGCTTGTTCAGCCTATATAATTAGAACTATTTCGTATATATAATTAGAGCCTTTTTTTCAACTGTATCAGCTTGGATAGATCTACTAACCGCATCTCAATTTCTTCCCTAACATTTAACTTACAATCCTTTCCTTCATTTTTCTCAATAATTGTTATTATCGATTTATTGGAATCAGATGCGTAAAGGTTGCACTCTTAAGAAATCTATTTCACTCTTACTGCTCAGACAAAAATAGGTGTACCACGAAAACAGAAACCTCTTATTTATGCATTTACAATTTTATATCAATAATATCAAACTTATTGAAATTGAATATCAAATTCAATGCTATATAAAACTTTTCAGTATTGCATGGCATTGGTTTAATATGATTTATTATATTGCATAATTAATTCGAATTCTTAAGTATTGATTTATTCTTACATTGCATTTAATTACTGTATATTCGTAGAAATATACGATCTCTTTTTTACTACTCGGTTTCTTTGATTCACAGATTCCTTTCTCAAGATTTTGATTTAAAATATCGAATGTTTTTATTGTACACAAAACATCAGAGACATTAGAGACTATATATAATAAAAAATTTAATCGAGATTTAACTTTCCAAAAAGATACGAGATTTTCAAATTGATTCCCTAATGCATCGATAAAATATTCTCTCCCATCAATATTCCCTGAATATTCTAAAAGACTTTGAAATTCTCTGAACATGAATAATCGATTCTTCAGTATTTGTATTTTCATTTCAAAATTGGCACAGAGTTGTTACACGAGCAGTTACATTAAATATGTATAGACGAGTGTATTCCTTTCAAAATATAGAAACCTATGTCTAAAAAACATTCAAATCAAATATCGAAACAATTGGTGAGGTTATCTTGTTTTCAATTATTCGTATTTCAAAATGTGAATACTTGATTTACTAACATTCACAGTAAGATATTAAGAGTGCAGATGTGCTGTAATAATATTTAATTTGTATTTCGTTGAAATTATTATTCCAAATACTCTTTTAATTTTTTTTTTAATTTTAAAAATTACTAAACTGATTGAATCCCTATTTCTGAAATATTAATAACTTCTTTTCATCTTCTTTCTTACAGTACATATAGAAGGAATGAATATATTCATTTATTGTAAATATAATCATCCTACCTAAAATATTTAGATGTCTTTCAATGTGCTGGGAACATTTGCCAAAAAATAGAGTAAAGCCATTTTCACAAAATCTCTTGACAAAATACCAATAACTTCATATTGGTATTAGACAAGCCAACACGAACCAATAATTTATTGATATTTTTGTCGATAGAGAAATGAATAACGAAATACCATCGACGAAAACACGTATTTTGCATACATTTACGACGACGAGCGACTAGTGGGAAATAATTTATAACTGTATGCTGGATTTTGTAGTACCATAATAGTCTTGTATTGCTATGCAGGAAAATATATAATGTATTTAATCATTTTAATTTTTATAAATAAATTTTATAAATTTATATAAATCAAAATAAACTGTTGATCTAATTCTCTGAAAAAATAGTGCACAATAAATAGATGAATCTTGAAAATTTAATAATTAGAACAGGTTTTTCTACTGTTCTGAAAATATAACTAACGATAAAAATTTAACACAAATAGCTAATTATTTTATTTATATCTAATATACGATAATTTTTGTTGAACAATATTTTGACAGTGAATATATTCGTAAGTCCTATCTACCACTTAGACTATTAGACCCTTTACTAAACATTAAGTACTTTTACTCAAACTACAACTGTTTGCGAATATAGAATCTATACAAAGAGTTTAGAGTATAGACCCTTTACTAACAAATGTTGCATAGATCTTTTATCTTTAAATAATTATGTTAATTCTCTCAAACTCAGTGTATTTTCTTTTTAAATTACGACAGTTGAAGCTTACGAGTCTGACTCTTTCTATTGTCTTGCTATTCCTACTGAGCACTGGAAATTTTGCCTGAAGTTGGAGTATTTATCTTTAAATTTTATTTATTTTCACAACATTACTCAAGAAAATTAACCCAAGTAACCTAGCCCTCAAAATTTTCCTCACTAACCTAGGCGCTGGCGCGGGCGCACCAGTCCTCACTAAAACTCTTATAAAATCTAAATCAATTGACATTTCGATATTTCTTCTTCGTGAGAACCTTCATTTGATATTTTCACATCCTTTACAGATTGATCCACAGTAAATGATACTAAAACAAAATTTCTTTAAAAATATTTACTCTCCGAATATTCATCAAAGAATCATATCTATGCTACCCAGATGCTGGGACATTTGTATTAAAATAGACTGTTTGCGATATTCACTATTGTATCGCATCAATTTTGACCCTCGAAAATGGACTCAGTACGCACTATGCAATCGGAAAAAATCCTTCTTTCTACGGATCAACAAACATAATTTATCATCACAAAGTATGAAAAGTTCAGCAGCATCACAGAGGTCCAAATGACATTCAGAAGATAGAAATGGTTCGTCTTGAAACAGTCACCAAACAAGCAGGTACTTCGGCACTTGGCATCCACTAATCCCCCACTGTAATCGAATGCAAAAAAAATGAATAGTGAAAAAATGATAGCTACAGGTAGTTCTTCCCTGTTGTTGGGATTGACTCACATGGAGAAAGTCCTTAAAAATACTATGTGAGATTCTGCAAAGAATTTAGCAACAACACCTCAATATTGGTTCCAGCAAGATAGTGCCAGTTGCCATGTGACTGCCGAATGCCTTGAATTTCTGCATTCATGATTTGATGGAAGGATAATTTCTCGACGGACTAATCAGCATAGGTCATCTTATCCCTTGTCTTCTCTTTCTGGTGGCAAGCTATGACACATTACATAAGATCTGAATCACGCACACTAACTGAACTTAAGCCTGTCGTGGAAGATTTTGCTGTGAACATGAGCGAGGAAGATATTTGCAAAATGGTGCATCATACGAAGAAACAAGCCGACCTATGTAGAGATCAAATGTACAAACATTGGCAATACATCAAACGTCTTCTTCTATCAATTAATTGTCATTAAATATTAGTAGAGAATTTTTTTTTTAGTATCATTCATTGTTGATCATACCGTAGTAAGCTCCAAAGAATATTTTTCCAATAAAAATTAAAACAATAGAATTACATGCTATTGTAGTACACTTTCGTTAATCATATTATTGTGCAATTTTTCCCTAAAAATTATGTTTATATATTTTTTGGAATATTTAATATAGTTTTTCCATGACTGTACGATAAAAAAGGATAATGAATAAATACAATAAATATTCATGCGATTTATAATTCCTCGTATTTATGGTAGTAGGACCTTTATTCAAAATATCAATCTAATATTTAAAAAAATATTAGTTATCAAATACTACATAATGCACTTAGTACCAAATAATTCTATCTATTCCTTAACAAAAATTTACAACAAAATATATTCCCTGTTTGGGTATTTATTTATCTTCTCTACTTTCTTTGAATCTCTAAATACAGCTAGAATGATAAACTTGTCCTCAAGTTTTGAGTCAACATCAAGATTGAATAACTTACTAAGTTATGGAGTGACATTTGATATTTATTCTGAATTAAGAATAGGACTGTGATGAAATGGAGAGATGATGTTTTTGTTTGTTGAGTCTGAGTGAAAAGATTGCCAGTAACTTTAGTTAAAATAAGTTTATGCATGTGTATTACAATAACGGTATATCATATTTTAAAATGTACGTTTTTCGCTGAGATGAGAATCACAATCTTAGAGCAGTACAGTAATATTTACCTACAACTCAGCATTTTTCGAAAACATTACAAAAAAATTGTGTCAATTATGTTTTGACATTATTAAGTCTCCAATGAATTTTGATTTTAATATAATATTATTTTACAAAAAAATATTATCGAAAGAACGAAATTTATTTGATAAGTTTCACCAACTCCCAATCAAACTCTTTTCCCAACTTCTGATACACTTTTTGTAAATCCCAACAGAAATTTATGTTCGGTTATAACTGAGATCGTTAGGTACTCTGACAAATTGTCTTCAGACTCCAATAAGACGCAAAACCTACGAGTTGTTTGCTCCAAAGATTCAAAAAGACAAATTATTCTGGTGAGAGTTTGATGAGCTCATAGATTGGAATCTATCAATTACTTTGATGAGTTGGTTTTCATGAACTGATAGGGAATTACTGAAATAAAAATGAAAAAATGTTTAGAAGATAATATTGATATTAGTAAATTTTTCATATATTCAAATTGAAAGAGAGGGATTTCAATATGAGGGATCTATATTAAATATAGATAATAAATAATAATTACTTATTCTAATTACAAGAAGGTCAACTTATATTAAACTATGAGTTTATCGGTAAGTGTCTGCTAAAACGTTAATATATCTAAATGTTTCTTCAAAATATATACAATATGAAGGTTGTCCAAATATTTTAATTTGAAACTATGAAATAAATGGAGATTAGCACAGACATTTCATTAGTCTTGTTTACTCTTATAACTCTTAAGTATTTAAAAATAATTTCTTTTTAATGTCAAATAGATGTCACGAGTTCAAAACAAACTCAATTCTTGAAGCAACTTAGCGTTAAAATTTATTTACCGTATACTCTTTTTGGTGATTTGAAATTCAAAAAATAATTGGTTTACATATTATTGAGAGAAATTATGATAAAC
Source organism: Caprella mutica (assembly GCA_947561585.1). NCBI lineage: Eukaryota > Metazoa > Arthropoda > Malacostraca > Amphipoda > Caprellidae > Caprella > Caprella mutica. Next base: position 153,791 of record CANNZV010000077.1, on the reverse strand, counting down.
GGTTATTTTTTTTTTTGTAAATTGATAAATCACATATACATATTGTTTTATAGAACATTGAGCAAACAATTTCACAGAATAAATACTTCACTTGCTGATCTCTGGACAATTATACGGGGACTCATTGTCGGCTGGCCCAATTTACAAAGTCCAAATGTCGGTGTACCTGAAAACAGATACTAGACTTTCATGCATAAGGAGATTCAGCCTTTCCAAACTGATAACTTATTATTAGAACCCGGACAAATGTCATAAAGTCCTATAAGGCCACAAAACCCATAAAATGCCATAAAGTCCTAAAATGCCATAAAGTACTTAGATGCCATAATTGCCATAAAGTCCTAAAATATCATGAACTCCTAAAACTTTGCAAAGTCTTTAGATTGGGGCTAGATTGGCAAATATAGAGAACGTTATAATTCAATCAAAATCTGTCTGAATTATTATATAAATAGACTTTTCCTATCAGTTCAAGAATTAGCACAGTCTACACTGTATCTAGTTTTATGTAATTCTTCACATCAATATTTTAAGCTCAGACTCTGCCATGAAAAAATGATGAAATAACGAATAATCAATATAATTCACTATTTAGTTATTTATATCTGTAAAAAAATAGTAATACTTGTAATATTTACATTATAGAATAGCTGTCAGAATGCAAAAATTTGTGCTTTGTCTATTACTTGGTATTTCCTGTACAGTTTCAAGAATATCTCAATTCAATTAATAGGTCTAATACATGGTTTGTTCAGTCTGAAGTTGGTCTACTACAAGGGTTTTCTGTGAATACAAAATTAGAATTTAATATTGGAATTATTTTCGCTTCATGAATTTTAATTTAACCTTTGTTGTACTCTTGAGTTAATTTGAATAAATATACTATGAACTAGATTCATTAAATTTGAGGGATGAATTGTTTATCTATTTATTTTTCACAATTCTTATTCAAACAGCCTAAACTGTTGATTTTATATACCAAATTTCCAGTTCACTCATCGCAAACACCTATTCTATGTGTAAGTCATAAATGGCCTTTTTAAGGTCCAAAATTCATTATTATGGTCTCTAAATGCCTTTTTAAGGTCCTAAAATGCCTATTTTTAGGTCATATAATGATTTTTTTAGGTCTTAAAATGATTTTTGTATTGGTTCTAAAAGTCCGGGCTCTACTTTTTAATACCCATTTGGCTTCAATGATTTAGTAACTGATTAAATAAATATTGATCATCAATTACACAGGATAAAAAGCGAATAAATTACCATATAGTATTTCATTATCACAAATAACTAGTGACGAGAGTTCTCATACAATACCCTTTCACTGTCATTTTTCTTCTCTGGTGAAGGTCTGTGAGGAAGAAATCAAAAGATTTTCCTAATTGACATTTTCAATAAATTTTGGATTCGAAGTGTCGAGTCGTGAGATGAAGAATGTGATTTGTTCTTTTGGATCTATCTGTAGAAAAAGAAAATATTTGTAGATTCTTTAATATATCTTTAGTGAAGAATACATACAATACAAGGTTCTTAGTGTTATGTTAGCTAGTAATAGGGTAAGATCTAAACTGGTCATTTTTTAAGATTTTTCAAGTAGAAAATATCTAAATAATGAGGTCCTAATTTCGAATGAAAAAAGATTTGACCGACCATGCTCTGATTTCGATGTTATTCTCTATTTTCATTATTGATTCCTAAAAAACTTATAATAAATCTTCATTAAGAAATTCTAAATTAATTATTATTAAATAGTCTGATTTTACTTTTGAAAATCTATTTAGGTAATAGAGAAAGTCATACTACTATCTCTTGCCAATAAAATCAAGCTTCTATATCATCATTTTAGCAAATGCCCAATTTACCAATTGATCGATTTTCAATTTACCAAATGGCAAATCTCATCCCCAATATACTCGACAAATTTTACCATCTTTGGGGTTTGACTTCTACATTTGCATTCCAACAACATATGGCGCCTGAAATGACGTCATTACAAAGTTTGGCAGAAACCAATCTAAGCAAGTGAATGTGTTGACGAACAATGATTTTAAGTGGAAAATATTGTAACTGAAGTAATCATGATTATTTATTTAATGCTTCCAATATCTTGTCAGTAGTTATTTTTCTTACATTGAGCAGGAAAAATGACACCTTAAATTCAAGGTGACAATATATTTTAAATCGGAACATTCCATTCGGAACACAATTCATCATTTCTGAATAAGGAAAACCCGAAGAGCATTATAATCTGTGGTCTCCTTCTGGACATCAAATAATTAACAAAAATCATAGGTAAAGAAGCTTTAAGAACATTTACTTTAAGAAAGTATAAGTATTTAAATGAGATGAATGAACTATCTTATTAATTTTTTATTTAAAAAAATTGAATTAAAAATTTATTTAGCAGTAAAATTAATTTCATCAATTATTTGCAATCGCTCTATATTATATAAAAAGTATCCAGATCGCTGAACTAATTTTCAGTTTTGATATCAAATCTTATAGGTAACATTTCTAACATTTTGTACTGTATATCCTACAATATTCTAAAATAAAAAAAATGTTCCCAATATCATCGTATATCGAATCAATATATTTTTCTGTATACAATAACGGAAGAAACTTTTCCTTCCAATTCTGTGTTGGACCGCGTTTACCTAAATTGAATGGGTGAAAACTGTAGAGTTTTAAAAGGTTGCATTTGTTCGAATGTTTCAAAAGGATTTCATTGTATTATTGAGGTAATTTAGAACATGTTGTTGGAAGAAAAAGTGAATTATATATTCAGGATTACTATTTTCGGCAGGATTAGTTGCTACACACTACTTAGCGGATGTCAAATTCCATTAACAGTCCACCCAACAAATTAATATGGTATAAATGAAAGGAAACGATGTGGTATTTATTTAGAGTGCTAATAAACTATTAATGAAGAATAGCAATGATAAGTGCATAAATGGATGAAATGGATTAATGATTTTTAGCAGCGTTCAATTGTAAACATTAGTATTCAAAAATATCTTTTTAAGTATTGATTACTGAAAGTTATTCGAAATTAACTCCTCCTGAATGTTTTCCTCCTGAATTTTTATATATATATATTATACGCACTAGATACTATTTGTTTTTCAGTAACCAAAGATTCATTTCAAGAACACCACAGAAAAAGGGCAATATAAAAGTATAAACTGAAATCATTTGATTACTTATTTTGATGGCGTAACAATATATATATTGTAGGTGAATATACTATTTTGAGTCAAAATAAATACTAAAGAATTAAGAGATCAAGATTTGATATAAATCTTTTTCTATGCGATAACCATCAAATAATTTAATGGTATCAAACCTTAACAAATTGTCTCTACCTCAGTCGAGAATGTTTTACAGGGTGCGGAGAAAGACCCCGATCATATAATAATGTTAATTTAATGAGTTGTGATGGATGAAATAAAACAAAACTTATCACACAATATCTCAATAAACCCATTTAACAGTTCTACCAATTATCTTTCAATGTGACCACAAATGGCGGCGATTACTCTCTCGAGTTTCTTGTGGAATTTTGGCGCATTGTCGCTCGAGGGACTTCTTCAGAGTTTCCGTACTATCATGAGCTGTAGCGCACGCTTCCTTTTCCAAGATGGACCACACACAAAAGTCCAGAGAGTTCGGGTTAGGCGATGAAGGAAGCCACAATTCCTTCCTCCAAAACGCAGGAAAGTGATGCTCACACCAATTCTGAGTTTTGTTCGCTGTGTGCGAGGGCGCACCATCCTGTTGAAAGGTAAAAGGCCTGTCCTTGAAGTGCTTCTTCATCTCGACTTGTCCTGGAGTCAAATAACCTCGATATACGATTTTGCGTTAATTTTAGCGCCTTTCATGACGAAAATGAGAGGAGATCTCCAACTCTCAAAGATGGCAGCCAGAGGCAGGCTTTTGGCGGCGGAACTGTCTTTACGGATGGAGGGATACTGTAAGCATTTTTTGTCAAAATTCTGTCTTTTTGGGAGTTGAATTTGGCCTCCACAGTGAACATTTTCTCATCCGAAAAGACAATCTCACCAGCCTGCGTGTCATCTTTCATTGCATCCAAAAGAATCTTTGATCTGTCCAACCTCTTCTGTTTCTGCAAGTCCGTGAGCTGTTGCATGTTGGTCATTTTGAAGTGGGACAACTTGAGGTCTTCTTTAACGATGGTTCCTACACTTTTTCGTCGATATCTTAGTCATCTTTTTCATGCTTCACTTAAGGTTCCACCTTATCCACTCCCTAATGGTTTTTATTTTGGTTGGAATGCGTGCAGTGCGAGGTCGTCCACACCTGGGTCGATCACCTGTTGTCTCCAACAGCCTAACAATCTCTGGGTTTGTCTTCTCCGCGCAGTGTAGCTGAATAATAGCCTCACGTTGACTCAATTTTACAAAAGACAATATAAATTTATCACATTTTTACCTAGAACATTAAAGTGTATGATTATAGGAAGAGAATGAGATATAAATAGATAAATTTAGTAAATATATAACATCTTTAATTAAGAAAAGAAAATTTGATCAGGGACTTTCTCCGCACCCAGTAGTTACTTTGAAGCCATACAAACAGGAGAGTATTTTAAGTGTTGGTTTACCTGCAGTTGATGATATTTAATTACAATACTAGAATAAAATATCCCAACATTAAACTCTGACCTCTTCCCATGGAGACAATAATAACTTTTCATGAGGTCACAAACTTCAGAGATAATTTTAACTTTAGTGCTTTAATTAACAAACTAAAGGTCAGATTTAGCTACTATTAAAAAAAGCTGTTATTAAATATAGTCCAATTTTGTGGTAACAATATGAAGAGTGATAGCTAATGGAGGATATAAACAATTGAAATAAATAATATCTAATACAAATTATTAAGGGATATCAAACTCCTTGTTGGCATTTAAGGTGTAGAATTTTACAATACTTCGTTTACTTTTCTTGAATTACTCTCAGGCTAGCAAAAAATATATCAAATTTAACATGCTATTTTCGTTGATAACTACGATAGTTTTCATTTAATTTAATTCTTAATTCTTATTTTAATAATTACTAAATATAGTTTTCTCTTCTTTCCAGGTTCAGATAAATCTTCTCCACCATTGCACTATTACTTACAACTCTGGATTCTATGTGTATACAATATTACTATTGACAAGAACCAACACACACTGTACATACATTTTTTCAAACACTTCCTAATGCTTTGATATAATATCGACTTTAATTTTGTATTAATGAATCTAATTTCCTGGTTTGTCAGTGATTTATTCCCTCTATCAATACTTATTCTATGGTAAAAATATGGACAATAAACCAAAACAAAAGATATTCTTAACTGTAAACTCCTTCTGACAAGATCTTATGCACTGTCTATATCAATATATGAAACATAAAGAAAATATCTATTCTTTTATTATTGTTTTAGTAGATGCATTGACAGTCTCTGTCTGAAGTTATTAGTTTCCGATAGAGTTCAGGTCCAATAAACCTGACAATAGTCACACTCAACGGAAGAGAAATCAGAAGTCAGTCTACAGTCAGCGGTACGTCCTAAAATCCATAGATTTATCACCTACCTAATGGATGGTCTTAGGAAATTTCTGTCTTGGAAAATTTGGTCTCGGAAAACTTGGTCTCAGTTAAAATGGTATTATTAAAGAACAATAATTAATATTTATTTAACATGATATTTAAATGGTGTTATTAAAGAAAAATAATTAATATTTATTAAACATGATATTTCATAGGACAATACGGTTTCAGAAATTTCGGTCTCGGAATATTCTGTCCCAGGTATAAATATAACTTGTGAATTAGATGTTACCACCTACCAGGTCATTAAACAATCATGAAGTGTGCAGTACAACAAACTATCGGATACAGCAAACTACATAACGGTCATTTATAATTCTGAGACTGGAATTTCCGAGACCGAACTTTCAAAACCGAATATTCTGAGAACGAAATTTTTCGGCCACCCTAATAGAGTAGTAAAATTATCGTTTCGTACTATTAAGATCAATAAATGAAAAGAAACTAAACTGCACGATATCTGGCGATGGAAATTCAAGCAAGTTGTGTGTGGTAAGGAATTTAAGGTGAAATTCTAATGAATGTATATAAAATCAATTTTCATCTACTACGATCATCATAATATCAACATAATCTTATGTTAGTGTTGAATAATCAAAAGCTCAGCAACAAACCATCAAAACTTTTAAAATTAGTAAAGTTTTCCTATCGATCCCTACTCGAGTGAATTCAGTGTTATATTTATCGGAAGACAATGATGGAAAAACAATTTTTAAAAGCATCCAACTTACAGTGTACTTGTGAGAGTTATTTTTATATATTACTTTCACATCAAATAAAGTTTTATAACTTTTAGCTAAGAGGCTCAATTTGGAATCGAGTTCCAAGTTATTTTTTTTCAAATTTAATCAATTCATATAATTTATCCAATAGTTTCTTCAACTTTTTGATCGGTTTCTCATAAGAATTGGGGAATTTATATGCGAAGTAGAAATGTTTCTTAATCTCAGTTCAATATTTAACAGCAACGATCAAAAGGACGGAAATGGAAGTCAATTGAGTAGAAAATCATTTAGAAGAAATTAATACAAGTTAGTGATGGCTAATTTGCAATGAAGGAGATGGGAAGTGGAACTCTCCATAGACTGATTGTCATTAGTAAGTAAAATATTATTTGTCATCTCCGTAGACTGATAGTCAATAGTAACTGAAATATTTTGAGCCACCTCCGTAGACCGATTGTGATTACTAACTGAAATATTCTTAACCGTACTAACAAAGGGACTGGTCCATGCGCGCCAGTCCTCGTGAAATTCTAATAATACTAATAATAACTTTAATTATAAACCGATTTGGAAGTTTTCTTTGCATGACTTTTACTTTTTGAATAAAAGTGATAAATGGTAAGATATTCGTATTATGAGCAAATATTCAAATATATGAAACAAACAGATCACCACATCCGTAGCTGGAAAGCAGTGTGCAAGTGAAATGCCAAAAAAGAACTCAAAACTAGTTGCACTTCAAGGTCAGTGGAGTGAGGTAACAATATCAGGGCAATGTTGTAACAATACCAGGGCAATGTTGTAACATATCAGGGCATTGTTGTAACAAGAGGTGCCCTAGTGTCACGCGCTCGCTTGTCACGGTTGAGTGCTGACTGTCGATCATGGCGCGCCAAAAAGGACTAAGCGAAGAGGAATTTTTGTCCGTGTTCTTCAATGAAGAGAGTGGGATGAAAATGACTTTGAAGAAGTTAATTTCCCTAATAAATATCTGAGGAAAGAAAGGATATTAACGTAAATGGAAGTGATTCAGATAGTGGAGGAGATAATAGTGTACCTGCCCTACCACCTCAAAAGTGAATGAGAAAGACTCTTACTCAAAATAGACTTGTGAACAATTTGGAAAGTTGTTTGTGTGCTGATAATTATAACAGTGTTAGGTAATGTGAAGAGAAGAAAGATTAAATCACTGTATTAAAGAAGGGAACAAAAACTATCCTTCGTAAAACAATTGAATGGTTCAACATCAAAGAATCTTCACGGGGACGGCAAACATCTGAGAATGTTAAGTCAACAGGAGGTGAGCTAATAAGCGGCAGTCTATTGGCTGATGAATCAATTGACCACTGGTGATGTCCCATGTCTTCTGATGTGATTAAACTTATTGATGATTATACTGATCATCAAATTGAAAAGAAACTCCAGAAAATAGATTTATCTGCTATTTCATTTGAAACCAACCAATGAAGTAGAAATAAATACTTACATGTGGTTATTATATGCACGTGCTCTGCTCAACTTATCGCATCATGCTGCCTCTAAGAGTTTCTTTGATGTAATTGGTCATTTGATTTTTGGTGCTACAATGTCATCAAATCGGTTTTGGTTTCTGAATACTAATATTAGATTTGATGATGCTGATTCTCGCCCTAACAGAATATGTTGATTTAGAATAAATATGAAATAATTATAAAGAATAAAATGTATTATAAAAACTAAAATAATGACATACTAAAAATCTAGACAAATTTTATGAGTTTATCTGAGTCACACTAAAGAGTTAATGATCATTTTAATCAAAATATTAATATGAAAACCTCCTTTTACAGAATATAAAATATATCTAAAATTTCAAAGTGATTGAAAAGTTTGATCGAAGTGAATAAGTGATTTTTAAATTAATTTCACTGAAAGTGTTTGAATTATTATTGATGTTTATAAGACACTAGTGATAGGTTCTTTTTTTTATCCTATAGTCAGTGAATATGTATGTAAACTTTCAAAATGAACAGTTTGACAATATCAAAAGAAAAGTTTACAGAGCCTTTCTATCAAACATAGCGATCTGAAAGGTGAAGATATTCAATTAACATCCAGTCGCACAGGTCAGTTTTATATTTTCGTATAATTAGATTTTTAAAATATCGTGTATGTATATGATCAATATGAATGATACAATTATTATAAAAATATTGTATTATAAATGAAAAAGTATTTAAGGTTTCATTTGTTTATTATTTATTTTTGCACTGCTAAACTATTGTTTAACTTACAAATATTATAATATCAACTTTTAAATCATATTCTCAATAGGCATAATAGATCTATTTCAATAAAATATAATTTTAACAGTACATTGATTTAATTATCAATGCACACATAAATATACATAAATAAAAAATTCCATTTTAATGCAGCTATAATGAATTATGCAATATCGAACAAAAAAACTAATTTCCTCTTCAGTTGAACTTTCTCTTCTCGAAGCAGATTTTTATGCATATTATTGCCAAACATTCAACCAAATTATAAAAACTAAGGAAACTCTCATGAATGAATTTGATGAGACAGATTGATGGGGAAACCAGAAAATAGAGAAAATCTTTTTTTCCAAATCTGGTCTAGAATAAGGGATTTCATTTCTAATTCCAGTTCTTTTTGGGTAATGAGCTGGCTAATGGAGGGTCTAATTGAGTCCACTGATTTTTTCACTGTTTGATAATCTTCCCAATTCATGATGAGATTATCATAAGTTAGATGATGGAGGTTTATTGTTCAATCTATTTACAGAAATAAAATTTCCAAGATGTACAGTATTGTAGGATACTTTAAATCTTTACTTTCGTCTCCTGTTTTATTCACTATCAAATTTATTTTTAGATAATTTGAAATGAAATTGTTACAGTAAGATAAACTCAGAAAACCATTCATTTATTCTATTCATTGAAAAATAACCCAGAATTTGAACTCCCCTTTTTTATAAAATTCCAGTATTAATTATTGTATTGTACTCATATTGAATTTAGAAATTTGTTTAAAATTTAACTTAGAAAATTTAGAATTGTGTTATAAAACCTGTTCCTTCATTCAGTATTGCTATATTAGTATATACATAATAATTATATGCTATATTACTATATATGTATATTGTATAATAATCTATTATTAATCTAATACTGACTCAATAGGATAATAATATTTATAATAATATTAGTTGGCTTCAATCAGACAGATGAAATGTTTTTATTTTATAAAATGAATTTAAAATTGATAGAAAATATGCGATTTCTGACTTTCACATACATTTTAATGAGATCAAAATTTTTCCTAACCATATTGTCTGCCTATTTTGCCTGCCTACAAATGTTGATGAAGAGTTTATTCACTGTGTGGAGAGCCTCGAACATGGAGAACAGGAATAGAGGAGCGAATTTTGAGGTGGTTGCGCGGTGATTAGTCTAATACTTACAGCAAATATTTGTTTGTTGAATTTTGTGATACTCATATGAATATTTCATCTCACTAAATATTTTGAATTTAGAAATTTAAAGTTTCACAGCAATATTTTTCAATGAAAACAGACCCTCAATCGTCATTTATATATAATGTTATTAACATGTGGAATAAAATAACTTTAAATAAAATAAATTACTCATTATTTAATTTTTTGAAGTAAAAAATATAAATTTTTTATTCCTTAAAGGGTTTCAACCATAATATTTTTTGTGCGTAAAAAATTAATAATGAAATTTAAAATTTTCGTAGATTCTTGGATCTTTTAATTGGTTTGGGAAAAAATAATTTTATTTTAAACCAATATAAGAGCAATCCCGTTGTCAGCTCCCTGATTTGATGCAGTGATGTCTGTATGAAATCAATAGTTAGTCAGTCAAAGCTGAACAAATGTGCAACAGACTTTAAATTTCCAGAATCCTTACAATGTCTCCAACCTTCCCCTATAACGGCCCAACTAACGCCACCTAGGTTGTAACACCACAACCGTGATATGGCAACCAGTAACACTATAAGTACACAAGAAGATGCATAGTTTACTTACAAAGTAAACTAACACTAGTATGAAAAAGTTATTAAACTGCCAACCTTTTAGCTTGTAACGAAACATAACTTTTACACACTTTATTTCCAATCAAAGATGGCCTAAGATGCTCGGACCAAACTGACTGCAACAAATGAATTAGCTTCTGTTTAATTAATAATTTGAACTAAAATAACCGAAAGTACATGAAAAATAGATCATTTTTCCCCAATATTTGATTGTACTAGTTTTGGTTCATCTAGCAAAATGTCTGTAGTGTTAACATATATTATCTGTTTTTTTTTAATAAATTTATTATTATTAATCGATTTGGTTGTTGGATAATTTCCGTTCAAATAATGTCTTGCAAAGTGAATAACACTAAGTGATATTATCAATCACTCGACTTCCTCTCAAATCCTTAAATTAATCTCATTCTAACCTGTAACGAAATTCTGAAATCGAACAGGACCATCACTTGAAAAATTAGGAGGAAAGGGATTAAAGTTATTAACCAATCGCATTTCCAATAATTTATTCACATCGATTAGTTATAATGAGGTAAGAGTCAATTTGTAACACATAAACTTCAGAAAATCGAAAATCCATATTCAGTTTTCTTTGAGCCTTTAACACGGCCCTGTTTTTCTCATTTGTCAAATCCCTTGCTTTGTCTTCTAATGAAAATACAGGATTAGCGTCCTATTATTGTACCTCAATTAATGAACTGCTGGTAATCTCAACAGACTAACGGATTTTGGGTGTTTCATCACGCCAATGATGGAAGCGAATAATTATTGTATATTTGATGACGTTATTCTATTGGAATTTATTTAAAATAATTTAGTGATTAATGCAGTTATTTATTTTCATTTCTGCAATCTATTATTACATTTTATTAACAATTTGAAACATAAGATATTGTGATGTCATTGATAAACTTACCGTTACGTGATGTAGTGCTGTAACCGATAGCTTGCGCTAGGCTTCAAGTTATTTCAGTCCCCGTTACCATGACATAGCAGAAAGGCATTCATCTGTAGTACCGTGAATAACACTAGTGCACACTTGTATAAATATGTACACGAAATACAGTCTGCTCAAGTGATTCCTATAACGTATTATTGAGTGATATTCTAAAGCATAAGTATAGAAGTTATGTAAAGATCTAATGAATTATGACAATATATGTAAGATATACTACATACTTTAGTTAACGTAATTATATTATCTTCATCAATACTAAGTTATGACATTGATGTTATCTTGAGTAAACACACGTAGTTACATTTGTGAGCCGTATGGTTACAGTTAGATGTATTGGATGAACAATTCACAGTGTTAAGAAGATTAAACTCGGTGAAGTGTAAAAGTAACGTGAATTAAAAAAAATATATGTTTTTTGTTAATTTGGGAGGAACATTTATCTGATAAAGGAATATTTTTTCAGGCAACAGGTATTTCAGATCAAACTATGAACAAGGCAACAAACAAACAGTAGATATCGAGCGACTTTATTTAGAAGTTCACAAGTTTAATCAGTGAGTAAATAAAAAAATATAGAAATTCGAATCGTTATAGAGCTTATCTTTGACAAATGAAAATAAATAAGTAATCACAACAAAAACGTTTAACAAAACTATTTTTGAACCGGAACTCGGAAGCCGAGGAAGTGAAAAGGGTAACGATAATTTGTTCAAATTCAAGACAATAGAATTCAAGACAAAAATATCTGATTCTGAATATTCATACATTAGGTCTTTGTGATAGAAGTGATAGAAGAATTTTAAGCAGTGCAAAATTTATTAAGTTGATTTAGTTGATTCAGTGGAAAATTTATAAAGTTGATTTAGTTGATTCAGTGCAAAATTTATTAAGTTGATTTAGTTGATTCAGTGCGAAATTTATTAAGTTGATTTAGTTGATTCAGTGCGAAATTTATTAAGTTGATTTAGTTGATTCAATGCGAAATTTATTCAGTTGATTTAGTTGATTCAGTGCGAAATTTATTCAGTTGATTTAGTTGATTCAGTGCGAAATTTATTAAGTTGATTTAGTTGATTCAGTGCGAAATTTATTAAGTTGATTTAGTTGATTCAGTGCAAAATTTATTCAGTTGATTTAGTTGATTCAGTGCGAAATTTATTAAGTTGATTTAGTTGATTCAGTGCGAAATTTATTAAGTTGATTTAATTGATTCAGTGCGAAATTTATTCAGTTGATTTAGTTGATTCAGTGCGAAATTTATTCAGTTGATTTAGTTGATTCAGTGCGAAATTTATTCAGTTGATTTAGTTGATTCAGTGCGAAATTTATTCAGTTGATTCAGTGCGAAATTTATTAAATTGATTTAGTTGATTCAGTGCGAAATTTATTCAGTTGATTCAGTGCGAAATTTATTAAATTGATTTAGTTGATTCAGTGCGAAATTTATTCAGTTGATTCAGTGTGAAATTTATTCAGTTGATTCAGTGCGAAATTTATTAAATTTATTTAGTTGATTCAGTGCGAAATTTATTCAGTGAAAACATTATTCATTATTCAATTAGAAATTTATTCTTGAGGTTTGTAAAAAAACGCAAGATTGAATGATTTATTTTAACAAAAATATAAATATATAACATTCAATTTATAGCATAAAAAATTTAACAATAGAACTCAGATATAATATAATTTGGCAAAAGAACTCATGTACTGAATTGTGACATCAATTTGGTATCTCCCAAACTAATTACTATACCAATCTAATTACTGTAAGCAGTTCAACCAATCAGCGAGTGACTCAATTTTAATAACCGCATCATTGAAATGCTCTCAATTGATTAGCATTTCACTTCATTATTCAGATGATTAATTTTTTATCAGCATGTCATTCATCATCATCGACTACAATAAATATCTATATTATTTTATCGTCTAATATCATAATTTTGAACATAATCGTCAAGATTAACCTGTCAATAATGTCCGACAAAAAAAAACAATAGGTATTTAAATTTTTGGTTTATATAGATTGGAATTTAGAATCGATGTTAGATCTTTTCTTTGTACATCACGGATCGAAACCGACTATCAACTGCTACAATTTGCATACTGGGAAAAAGATGATACAGATAAGAAAATATACTCGAAGTTCTTTTAAAGCTCGTGTATTTTCTAATATATAATATGATGAGAAATAATGAATCTTATTGAATTTAAAAAAATGGTTTGGCCCTTTTCTGATCACTGTTAGTTGATTAATTAATTAATCTTAAATAGATTGATGATATGATTTATTATTTATATTTCTGTATCTTTTAACTCAACCAATTGTCCAATAGTGTTTTTCTTTTCATTTGAGTCAATAAGCATTTGTTATTTTTATCTTTCAACTATTTTCTATCTCACTTCATTACCTACTTGAATATATTGAGATGAATACAATTCAAGAATAATAAAATTATAAATCTTAATAATAAAAACCCAGCTTCTAAGACTGATTAATTTGCAATTCCTGATAATTTGATAAACCTATTTATAGCAAAATCTCTGTTAATTTTACATCACATTTGATTAATGTGATGTTATTTTTCTCCTGTGTTTTGAATAATAACATAATCTATGAGAAATCACTTACCTAGCTACATTTCAATTCACTAATTAAAGAGAAGAACAGAGTAGAGCGATTCATGTCCCCTACAGTAAAAGCCAAGATACCAATTGTTTTCCATAGAGGGTTACAGAGAGTCTATCACCCACACGGGGTGTTGTGAATGGTTGAACACCCAGCGTTACCAGATTGCACAGTCTGCTACATGTGTACCTTATAAATGCATTATACAGTATAGATACAACCATAAAATAAGCTTGGAAATTGTATCATTAAAAAAATTACTTAAAAATATTTCTTTCAATTAACATTTCGACCTAAAAATTATGACACAAATTTGTTAGTATTTAATTTTATTAATTCATAAATTATATACATGTAATACTATCTAATTTCAATAAACTGTTCCATGTGCAATATTCAATAATTGAAAATTTGATAATTCATTAAACTTCACAGTAGCGTTCGATGTTGTAATGCTTGAAATTTTCGTAATGAATAGTTTACTGTATTTATTTTTGAGAATTTCTAAGAAGAATATTACAAGGAATAATAATTCGATATATCGATTTTTCGTCAAATTAAAGTAAGTACCATTATCAATCATGAATATGTTTCCAAAAAAATTCATATGTGAGGTTTACGTACATAAGAAACTCACTTTACTGACCAATAAATTCAAACTCTCGTCAATAACTGTCAGTTAACAACTTCCGCAAAGTATATTTTTAAGAACATTCATAAGAGAGAATTTTTCTGAGCCTCGGCACAAGTTATCATTTTTCTGTCTATCCATCATGGCAGAAAAGCTGAGGAAGCTCTGAAGATTTAGGTGAGTGACGTATAATTAAAAGTATTATAGTGTTACATTTACTTAATAAAGTTCATTGTAAATTGGTGGAGTGAAGCTGATTACTTGCGTATTCAAAAAACTTCAGTTCACTTGATATGTATAATTACAATATATATAATGTATAATTACAAAAGTTCAATTCATTGTACTATATCTTCGTTTTACAATAGGTCAAGTTATTTTATATTCACACGCATAGTTAACATAACATTATCAATCTATAAAGTAGTTATTTGAAATTCCCAATTTTTCACCTATTATTTCATCTTTCATATCTTCACGAATAAGGAAATAATATTTCCCTGACCCTAAGTTACCAGATGTGAATATCTTAGTCTGTTAATCAGTGACCTTTGAAGTGAAATTAGAATCCTGGAACTGCTTTTCATATCTGTGATATTTTAAACAAGGAAAGTGAATGAATTTCTTTGTGGTTCACCTGACTAATTTTCGAAAGAAGAGTGAATTCTTAAAGAATAATTATAACTGTCCATTAGTATAAGGGTGTCACAGCTTGTGCTATTGCAATAACTTCTGCACTAACTATATCTGGGCACCTACTCTTATCTGCTTACGCGCGCTACCCAACTCCTGGGTAGGTTACAACTGTTGTAAATAGTAATATAATATTTCAGTCGTTGATTCGAGTCACGCATCAGCAGTTAGGCAGCGCGCGTAGACAGATAGGAGTAGGTGTCCATAGCAGTTCAGTGCAGATAGGACTGAGTGTAATTAGCCTCAATAACGTTCAGTTTGGCTCTCACATTGCGCTCTCACTGCTCCCTGACTTCCGGGGTGACTAATCTTATCGGCTTGACCGAATAGAGTAGTGGATCTAGGACATCTCGTCCACGGACATTTCGTCCAAAGGACATACCGTCCACGGACATTTCGTCCACGAATTGCTTTATTTTGTATTTTGAAGTGCATATGGGATATAATTCATTTAATTTTTTACTATTACATTAGTAGCCAGGTATAAATATATAATATTATTTTACTGATTTAAGCCAAAACATTTCATATGAACACATAATAAATGTTTATTCATCTATTATAGTTATAAAATTAGATATGCTGAACGGGATGACTGTATCATTAAGTTATTTACCTACTATAATATTATGCATTAATTAATGATTTACGAGTATCCAAAATATGAAATAACTGGGTACTAATAGATCTAAATATTGAAACTTAATAAAGTGAATAAAATAATTATAATAGGGAAAAATACTAATTATTTTATATAGTTTTATTATTAGTCTGAAAATATTGAATAATCCGATAACACAGATGTTTTTACGTTTATATAATTAAACGTAACACTAAATTTTACCAATAGTTAGCTAATTCTTTTATATCATATTTAAATATAAGTCACTTGTTTAGTAGTATATACAATTATACATACATGTATGTATTATACATATAGTCTCTGTTGAAAAAATGTTATCATAAAAACTAATTTCTGAACCAATATTACTAATAAGCTAATCTGAGTACTAATATTGATGTTTATGGAAGTTATTGTGAAAATGCACTGCAAAAAATGTAGTTATTGTAAATATATGAAGAAAGTCTCCGTAGGTACTATAATAAGTTCAAGATATGTCTCGCTATTATTACAGATTTTATAAAACCGGGGCACAATAAAATCGAGGCCTACCTGCATATCATTAAATAAGGTATTATTTTCTTGTTGCCGGTCAGCAAGAGCAGAAGAAGATGATTGCGATAAGAATGAAATTATATTAATTTATAATTACCATCAAAAAAGGGTGCTTTCTACTTTTATATTGCAGAATATATATAAATAATATACAATAAACAATATGTACACATTATAATTATAATACAAAATATAGCATTTCGTGGACGAATTGTCCGTTGGACGAAATGTCCGTGCACGTAGAGTAGTCACCTTCTCCTATCTTCAATTGGGGAGGTCCTAAAGAAAGACCTAAATGTGTATCGTTAATATCCAAATGTTAACGTATGAATATGCACGCACACGTACAGAATCTGACAAATGGGCTGAAACGAAGGCCATTAGTCATCAAATTTTCAAAATTCCAGGTTTATTTTCAATAAAGTTCTTTTTTCAACCCTCCAATAATTATGCCTTTTCGATCTCATTATCGAAAGATAAAGGAAGCTATGAATAGGAATTCAGAACTAAATTGGCAGGCTAAACCACCCTCATTAAAATTCACAGAATATTGGAGAGAAAATAGACATACTCTTCGCTATGGCACTATTAGGATGGGGAGAAATGCTGCAACCAAATGGAAAATAATTTCAGCAAAAACTACCCGATTTTCATTTATGGTATTTGAAATATAAAATGTAAATGTTTTTATCTTTATTGTAAATTAAAGTCTTTAAGTGTAATTAAAACATAGATTTGTAAAAAAGGTACTTTCACTTAAATGTGATACTTGTGATAATATTCCTTCATTTTTAAATTTTTATATAACATAATATAAATTATAGTGAGTTTTAATAGATCACCGCGAATTTGTCATGATTAAATATAAAATGAAAAACTGTACGACTTTAGTTTCTCAGTTGTCAAAAGAATCTTCATTTTTCGTAACTATATATTGACACGTTTTATTTACTTCTCGCAATCTCTACGAGGATAAAGTTTCCAATCTGCACTTATAACAGATTGCAAGTTTCTAACGTATCAGATTATTAGTTATTTTTATTCGTAATCTTCTCCGTGCGAGATACATATAACACAACAAACTTTAGTAATTCTCTTTCTAGATATTATGAGTCATAAGACTGACGTCTGAAGCTGTAATTTGATTATTAGAAACACTGAACATCAGAAATAGTCTCATTTCGTGGAGTTTATAATCCTACGGGAACATGAAATAACTCAGCAGGATTAACAGAATGACAAGAACCTTCCATACATATCTACATATATTCTATTCAACAGTTTATTTAACTTTATTGAATATAATTATAAATTCAATTTTTTTCTATCCAATATTCTCCAGTATAAGATCACTTTTCTCTTCTGAGAACCCAAATCCATTCCCATTGTGCTTGTTGTCACCCGTTTCCAGGTCGTATCTCCAAATCTTTAGGAGACATCTCCCGTAGCTCCAGAGACTGACTTTGTATTCCAAACACAATCAGATACGCAAAGAAAAAGATTGTTGCTCTGCATACATTAGGCATTGTACTCACAAAAATACATAAATAGAATTAGGAGTTAAATTTAATAGAAAATCGTGTTCGTTATTCTGGGAATTGAAATCTGTACAACAATATATATTAGTTTTCATGCTAGAACATAAATTCGGTATTAAACTTGATTAGTTAACCGTTCGCAGGTGGGGCTGGGTCTCTGAAACACAATACATACTTTTCAAGCACCTCTATTGTTTTAAAGATAATCCTAAATGATTATATTTTCAATAAATGCAATTTGGCCTACTAAGAGAAGATAAAGCCCTAAATACGATTTTTCAGTACATGAAAAAAATGATTTTTTTTTTCATGTATGGTAATTAGATTTCCAGTATTATGTCATAAAGTATCATTTCTTTTGTTTTTTTAACTAGAAAATGTATCGCTAAAGCCGATTTACACTATTTAATTACAAAGCTTATCAAGGATAAGGAAAAATTCATTGTTTGCTTGATTCATTTTCTGTAGAGTCTGACCTTGTTACAAATGATGATGAGAATGCCTCTGTAGATTGTGGGTGTCTTTTTTCAATTTCAGTTTTCTTTTTGTGCTAGGCAAAATTAATGTTCAAATTTTAAGTTTTTTTTTATTTATTCATTCACTTTTCCGAATCAGACCTGCTATAAAAGCTTGAAATATTGATAAGACACTACCACACTAAGTATATTCCAACCCACTTTACGGGTTAGGTTTGGTTAGTTATATATATTAATCATTTATTAAAATTTTATATAATACAAGGTAATTTGCATTTTCAGAGTACAAATTAAACCTTTTGTTGGTTAATCACAAGCTGTTTATTTTCACTAAACAAGGGACAGAACAACAGAAAGAAACTTTCTGTGAACGCTGTTTATCTGTTGAGATATTTCGATTTTCAATCACAAGCTAATTTACTCTACTATCGCCAACACAATAGCGATATTAACTGTGAAATAATGTCATATATGTAGTACATCTTGTTATTTTAATTTTATTTTGAATTCAGTATCTTGACTTTGAGTAAAAGTTGTGTAAAATGGTTTTTGACCAAATGCCTTTTTTACGTCGGGGTCATTTTAAATGTGTTTATTTTTGCTATGAAATTTTTGATAAGGAGGTGGGGATTATTGCACAGGGTTTCAATAATGGGAAAATTTTGGCCGTTTTTACATGAGAGATTTTGTACACGGGAGTTTTTGTCCTAGAATCCAGAGCAACAACTTTTTAGAAAAAAAAAACGAAAACATTGAATGAGTTTTCTCTGCCAGCCAAACCCCTCCACACCTCTTCCAACCATGCTGTAAGAACATATATTGCAGTTTCATGTTAAGAAAGAATTAATATTAACATGCTCAGCATGTAAATGAACTCCCATATTATGAATATTTGTATTTTGGTCTATTAAGATAAAATTTAAATTGACTTGAGCAACCTCTAATTATTGTTCAAATGTCTCAGGATATCGTCTGAGTTATTTCTTTCTGGTCTAATAATATAATATATGATTTTTTGTTTCACCCTAATGAACATTGACATCGGGGTGGAATTTACTGGGGTGGAATATACTGGTATAGAATATACTGGGATGAAATATACTTGGGTGGATTATACCTATAACCTTAAATTATATAGCGCCAATCCTGGAAGGTTAATAATTAACCTTAATAACTGCATCAGCAGTTAAATAGTAACTTTCATTTTATATAGATATACTAATAAAAATTGAGATTATCTTTAATATATACTTGGGAGACAGATTTTTATCAAAAATATTTCATATGAAATCCCATATTACCTTTTTTAGCATTTATTTTCAAAAAATATTCTTATAACGAGAAAGATAAAATCCTAATAGTTAGAAAGAAGAAGCTTTTTCACTAACATTCATACTGCACTTCACTTTAACGCATCTCCCAAATCACACTATGCACGAACAATACATTCCATTGCCACCTCCTACGTCAAGTATCCAAACTGTATCACAGGATTCGCTCTCAGTCGGCGAGTAGACACCGTATAGTTATGGTGTGTGTGCGTTATATCTGCAGCTAGTGAGATGAGTGGCGATGCGAGGAGTTGGAGTTTGGAAGTTCATTCAAAGGGGATTTGTTTAGATTGTTCTCTATATCTATGGAATAAGGAACAATAATTGTAAGGAAGATAATATGGCAGAATGGTTTATTCTAAAAAGTAAGTAATTTTCAAATTCTTAACGGCAACAATGAAGTTTAGGAAAATTTATTCATTTCCACCTATTTCAAATATATTTAGAATCTATTTACTTTACTTGAAAGAGAATAAAAGAGGAAAATTAGATATTGACTATGGCGAGAATTTGACAAAAAAAAACATGTATAAATAAAGATTTAATTTTGTAAGTTACGAAAAATGGAAATATGTACCTACTATCTAAAATTCCTCATAAATGAGAGTGCATTATAACCTGAATAGTCACTAGAACAAGGGTGGGAACACATTCCATTTTTCAGTGCCGAAAGATGGAATTTCAGTGCATTTACTTTTGTACATAAATATTGGTATTTTGTACATAAATTTATAAATGATATACAATTATGTCTTTATTCAATGTGAATATATTAAACAATTAAATTGAAAAATATAATTTATAAGTTATAATTTTAATTTTATATCACATCAATCATTAATTTCAGTAGCTATATACTCATTGCTACTGGTAGATTATGTATCTTTTACATTGTTTACAAAATCGGCAATATTTGGAGATATGTTTAAAATAGAAAAGCTTCATATTATTAGCGTGATGGGAATCTGTCTGGCATTACAATGATTTGACATGTAGAATTTTAGGACTGGAAAAGCTACAAAAATTGATATCTATTGGCAAATGACTTTATGTTTTTATATTGAAATTTCTCGAAAGTTTAATAGAAATTGGTGATTGAAAAACTAATCTGGAAAAATAAGATCCGAATGTCAAAAATTTAAACACCAAAACTACCGTAAAAGGACTTCCTACCTTATGAAAAAACATCGCCCTAAAGACGGATAAAATCGACTATCATGAACATGACAGATATACCTTCTAAATTTAAAAAAAAATGAAGCACCGTTTCATTCCTGGGCACCAGTGCTACTCTCATTGAAAAAAAAACAATATGTGCTGTCTTTACCATACCGTCACCAGATCGTCCAAAATTCAAAATGTTTTGTTAATATCCATTGCTATACTTTTCCTCGCATCTTCCCAATAGTTCCGTAACTTTTGTCCATCTCACTCAGTGGATATTAATCGGCCACATTTTCAGAAGTTAGAGGAACTCTCCTACCTTCGATACTTCAAAAATTTCGCGTAGGGAAAATGAGGAAAATCTACTAGTTTGACATGAACTGATAGCATAATTTACATTATATTTATTTTATTTATTTATTTGAACACTTTAAGCTCTAAGATTCATGGGCAGTTTATATTTTACAAATAGCTAAGTATTATTTAAATGTATACAATTATGTCATCGAAAAAGATAGCCTATTTAACTATTTTAGAGCACACTTAAATATTTTGAGCATCCTTTGTTTTACATTTTATATTACGAACATGAAAAACATAATATTACAGTAAATTGTTAACAAATATTAGCTCAAATTTTCATTTTATATCCTGAATAAATAAGTCAACCAAAAATAAATCCAATTGGGATTTATTAATAGAAATATGTTGATATTATCTCCTCAATAATAAGAATGAATTCAAATTATCAAAAAAGGATATCCATTAATTTAATAGTATTCTTTTATTTGCGAAATTGTGCCATTCGTGTCATTTAAATTAATTTGTCACCATTTCATTCTTTGTGGTATTTTAAGATGACAATCCAATAATTTGGTTTCACAGTCGCATGTTCTTGTAATTCCATATAATTTGTTCCTGGTAAATTACTGATATTTTTATCTTCTTGTGTGCTGTTTTTTTTGGCATTTCTGTTGACATGTGGAGCTATGAGCAACATATGCAACATATGAGAAATGTGCAACATATGCAACATAGCATATTTCATATTCTATGTTGATTAACTTTTGATGTAATTTCGGTAAGTTTATTGTTAGATAAACTGTACAAGTATATATGACAATTAAGTCAAAGAATACAGATTTTAAGTTGTAGATAGTGCAAGTTTATGAAATTTATTCTATATTTTATTCTATATTTTATTCTATATTTTATTCTATATTTTATTTATTCTATATATCACCTTATTATTCTATAAGGTGATTATCACATTTTAGGTTTTCGTCAATATTAGGTGTATTTTGTCCATATATTTAAACCTGTTTCGTATAACTAGGCCTATTTCGTCTATTTAATTAGGCCCATTTCATGTATATAATTAGAAGCCTTTTTTATTCCAACCTGATCAAATTGGATGGATCTACTAATTGGATCTCCATTTTTTTCCCTAACATTTAACTAATAATCCATTCCTTCATTTCTCTCAATAATTGTAAATATCGATTTATTGGAATCAGATGCGTAAAGGTTGCACTCTCAAGAAATCTATTTCACTCTTATTACTCCCGCCCAAAAATGTGTACCATGAAAACAGAAAGCGTCTTATTTATACATTTGTGCATGTAATTATACTTCCATATTTACATATGTAAAAACTTGTTAGTATGGCGTGGTATTGGTTTAATATGATTAATTGTATTAAATAATTTGTTTGTAGAGTTTTATTTTTCATTGTATTTATAGTTATTGTTTATTCGTACAAATAAAGAATTTCTTTTTATTTCTCTTAACATTCTCTCTCTTTAATTCAAAGATTTCTCTTTCTAGATTTTGATTTTAAAATATCGTTAGTAATTGTTTTACATAAAACATTATACATTAAAGAATATATTTAATATTAAGTATTTAATTCCACAAAGATAAGAGATTTTCAGTCATTTCCTAATGCATCGATAAAATATTCTATGCCATCAATATTCCCTGAATATTCTAAAAGACTTTGAAATTCTCTGAACATGAATAATCGAATCTTCAGTATTTGTATTTTCATTTCAAAATTTGCACAAAGTTGTTACCATAGCAGTTACATTAAATATGTAAAGACGTGTGTATTCTTTTTAAAATCTAGAAACACACATGTAAACAACATTCGAAACAAATATGGAAACAATTGGTACAGTTACCCTGCATTTAACTATTGATATTTGAAGATGTAAAAATTTGATAAACTTTAATACATAGTGAGTTATTAAGAGTGCATGTGTGCTTTATTAACATTTATTTTGTATTTTATTCAATTATTATTGCAATTAGAAAATTGATTGGTTATTTATTATAAATTTAAAAAAAATATTAGACTGATGGAATCTTTATTTCTGAAATATCAGTAGATATCTACTTTTTTTTTAGAATATAGAAAGAAAGAATAAAATCATTTATTGTTAATATTATCATTCTACCTGAAATATATATAATATGCATTTTCAATTCGCTGGAAAACATTTATTGAAAAATGAAATTAAAATAGTGAAGCCATTTTCACAAAATCTCTTGACAAAATACCAATGAAGGCATATCGGTTTTAGGAGAGCCAACACGAACCAATAATTTATTGATATTTTTATCGATAGAGAAATGAATAACGAAATACCATCGACGAAAACACGTAACTTGCATACATTTACGCAGACAAGCGGCTAGTGGAGATTGTATTGTAACTTTCTACTGGAATTATTATAACTGTCTACTATACTAGAAATTATATTATTTAATTACCTTAATTTGTAATTTACATAAAATACAACAAAATATTATATATATCTAATTCTCTGGAAAAAATTGCACAGTAAAAAATATGCCTTCAAAAGTTCAATTATAACATGTTATTCTATAGTTCTACTAATATAATTAATGATAACAAGTTGAACTCTAAGAGTTATATTATTTATATGTAACATACGATTATTTTGTTGAAAAATATTGTGAAAATATAAGTATATTCAAAAATCAAACAAAAAGTAAATTTTCAATCTACCACCTAGAGTCTTAGACCCTTTACTAAACAATAAGTAATTTTACTCAAGCTACAATTATTTGCGTATGAAGAATTCATTTTGAGAGTATAGAAACGAACTCACAAATTCTACATAGCTCCTCTTTTTTTTTTTTTAAATTATGTAAACATTGTTTCCTCTTTGTAAATGTTTCCACTTTGTATACTAATACAGTTGAAGTTTACGAGACTTACTCTATCTATTGTCTGGTCATTCTCACTGACTGTACTTTGGAAGAATTCTTCAGTTCAATTCTTTTAGATAAAATGTATCGGAACTTATACTGAAGAGACCTTCGATGTAACTATTTAGAGCTTCTGTAACCTCAAATTGAACAAACTGGACTGGAAATTGAATTGAATGAAGCTTTATTTATTTTCACAATATTACTTTCAAGAAATCATCGTACATTAAATATGCATAATATAAATATGAATGTTCGACTTCTTATCATTAGTTATTTATTAGAAATACAGATAATTGTATCCTATAGATACCCTTTTGTTAATTAATCATATTATTGTGCAATTTTTTACAAAAATATGTTAATATTATATTTTGAAATATTTAATTTCGTTTTTCTTTGGCTATTCGACATATTAGATACTGAAGTTATACAAATTAATATTCAGAAGACTCATCATTCTTTGTATTATGGTCCTAGTAGTATTTTATCAATCTATTGTTCTAAAATAATTAATAGATATTAAATGCTACACCATGCGCATAATTTCAAATATTATTTTACTAAAAATGAAAAATACAACAACAGAAAATACAACAAATACCTGTTTGGGTGTTTTTATATATATAAATCTTCTCCACTTTCCCTGAATCTCTAAAAAATCCGAATTATAAAACTTGTCCTCTAAGTTTTGAGTCAACATCAAGATTGAATAACTTACTAAGTTATGGAGTGACATTTGATATTTATTATAAATTAAGCAATGAAGATAGATGTGTTTGTTGTTAAACCAGAGAGAAAAGAAAATCACCGACGGGAATTTAAAGAAGAGGATACTTGTGTATTTTTATAATACGATTAATTGTGTATAATTGTGTACATGTGTTGCATTGTGTTGAAAATCCCAATCTTAAAGCAGCACAATTATATCTCATTCTAACTCTAAATTTTAAGACAACGTTACAAGAAACTGTGTAAATCATTTTTGGAAGACTTTATTTGTTTGCTATTTTCAAATTTTTTTTAGGAACTCTTATCCATTTCAATATTAATAGAATATTATTTGATGAAATTATATTCGAATGAACTAATTTCACCAACTCCCAATCCTATTCTTTGCCTAACCTCTGATTGTTGCTGTCAGTTTCTCTCATCCAAACTTTAGTCGTGAGTGTCCCATTAGAAATTTATGGTCTGTTATAACTGAGATCGTTAGGTACTCTGACAAATTGCCCTCAGGAACCAACAGGACGTAGAACCTACGAGCTGTTTGCTCCGAAGATTCAAAAGACAAATTATTCTGGTGAGAGTTTGATGAGTTCTTTGATTGAAATCTTTCAATTACTTTGATGAGTTGGGTTCTATGAACTGATGGGAGATTTCTGAAAAAAATAACAAAAAAACAAACGTTTGGAAGATACTATTGATATCGGTTAACTTTCATCTGCTCAAATTCAAATAGAGGAATTTCTTTATAAGTGGTCTAACTAAATTATAGAAAATAAATAATCACTTGTACTTCTGATTAGAAGAACAGCATATATTATTAATTATTTGAAACTCTCTCTCTCTTCAATCTAAACATTATTAAACAAATGTGAAAGTTAAATGAAAGATATAACTTTTGCAAATTAATAATTACAATGACTATGATCCTTATAAAACACGTCGGTTTGCATAATGTGTAAGATTTTCAATGTGCTAATTTCAAACTATGAAATAAATAGAGATTAGTACAAATAAATTACTCCTACACACTCCATGAGTCTCGTTTACTCTTGTAACTCTCAAGTATTTAAAAATAATCTCCTATAAATGTCAACTAGATGTCAACAGTACAAAACAAACTCAACTCTTGCAAAAGAATGAATGAAATATCGGTGCTGAAGAGACAAAGGGTTGAAATTTATTTAACATATACCAACCTTGGTATTTGAAAAAAAAAACAGTTCAAAACATTTCAACTGAAATGTATATGGATCAATGAATTAATGAATATATTATTGGGAGAGGTTTTATAGACTGGTATTATTTTACATAAATAGATAAATCACAAACAATTTACAATACATATCATTTTATATACCAATGAATAAACAAATTTCACAATATGAATACTTCACTGCCAGTTGCTGAACTTAATATTAATTCACTTGTGTCAGTTGCAGGATACATTGAAAATAAATGTTCTATTAATTTCATTTTACTCTTATTAAATATTCATTGTTTTGCTCTACTAAGAATATTGACAAATAAAATAAGATTCTAGCAATTTACTGTTACTTTTCAGCAAGAATAAACATTCATTGCTAATAAGGGGGAAACGGACTATTCCCCGCCAGACTTTTCCCCGCATAGAGTTTTCCCCGCCGGTGTTTTTCCAACCGGACTTTTCTCCGCCTATTTTATTTTTTTAATTTGAACTCTGAAAGAGAATTTATTATTTAGATATTTTAATTTATTTTTGAAAAAAATCATTTTGACCTATAAATCTATTGCCGTGAAATTGTTAATCAAAGTCTTCCGTCGCAACTAACCAATTTTTGTTTTAAACATTTTTGCTTGGAAATTGGTCACTTATCAACTCTTTGAACTGAACCCGTTTTGTAATTACTCTTTTGATAATTAGTTTTATTGGAGAGTTTTAGAGAAAATGTACGACTTTATATCAAAATCTTCCTCAAATCTGACTGCTTAAAAAGTCTTGATTTAAGGATTTCTACACTCTAACTTATACATTTTCATAATAATGGTTAATCCATTTTAAGTTCTTTAAGGTAAAAATATTAAATATGCATAATAGAAAAAAAGACACTATAAAAAGAGGTCAATATTAAGTGAAATAAAAAAATATATATAGTAGGGTTATAAATTCTATAATGTAATAATTGTCAAAATAGTAAACTACAATTACATTTATTGGTGTTCTGAAAAAGTATATATTTGAACGAGAAGTAAATAGATCACCATTTGTTTAAATAGCTGGTAAAGAAAATAATAAATTCGCGATATGTATAACTATAGAGATGGAATAAACTGAAATAATAGTAGGTGCTTAGACTACATTTCTATATTTGCCAATCCCTTAGAATTACCAAAATGTTTATACTCTGTAGCATATATTAATCATATGAAAGTGTACGAAGGTACAGTCTTAAAATATAAACGACCAATACGGACACATACGGAAATCAAAGCTAAAAATAAGACTGTATTATTGTGTAAGTCTGTTAATAAAATGTGACTTCTATTGATAAATGGTTTGTTTTATCGAAATTATAATTCAATAGCGCAGAATACTTTTATTTTTTTTAGCGGGGAAAAGTCCTGCGGGGAATTGTCCAGGCGGGGAAAAGTCCGGCGGGGAATGGTCCAAGTGCCCTAATAAAGAGTGATCAACAAGTATTATATATTTATCGTTTTGTTATGTACCCTTCTAGAGCTTATAGAAGAAATACTAGTCGTTCATATTTAATCGGATTGTATTAAACTTATCGTTACAAAACTGATTGTTTATTAATCATTCTCTGGCTTCAACGATTTAGTGACTGATTTAACATGGTTAACATTTACACAGGGAATGAAAGCGAGTGAACAATTAAATGAATATAAAAATACACAATTCAGAAAATATTGAGTTTTGTACAATAGCCGAAAATAGGACAGGGCACGGTATGAGAAAATGTTACCCGGGAATAGATAAGCCTGTTCTACCCCCCGTCAAACACTCCCCTGTCAAATTTACTACAGTCACAATAAATAGATAGGCCTCAAGAACAGTCAAATTTGAAATTAAAGTCTCAAGGACGGCTAGAAAACTTCAAATAGAGTGTATAATTTTTTAAATATACTTCCATAAGTATCAAGATAGAATATCAATGTTAATTATCCTTAATATTAACAATTGTTGCTGCAACAATAGATCACTATAAAATGGTTCTTTATTTAAAAAAAATTTAAATTATCGATTCGACTGCATTTAAAACACATCATAAATTAGAAAGATCTTGCAGAAAATTATTAAAATGGGAAAATTTGCAGTAAATACGTAACAAAAATTAATACTATATTTTTAATCTAATTCTTATTAAATTTTAATTTTTATCAGTAATTCACATCATTATATATAGATTGAAAATACTGTATCAAATTCGGTGTGTTATCACAGGTTTGCATAAGGTAATTCTATACCAACATTATCATACTAGAACAATATTTACCAATTATCTTACTATACAGTTAAAACAAGTATCTTTGCAGTGTTGCAATCAACGGTAAGTTCAATAACCTGTTGCTCAGGATATCATTACATAATATTCAATCTCTCTAACTAACATTAAATTCGTTAGAATATTGAACAATTTTACATAATACAATTTTTGTTTTCTTAATTTTTTTCCCCCTAACGTATTTGTCACATACAATTTCACCACCAATACAACTGAATAGTCTAATCAGAGTGAATTTAAATTTCAAAATCACTGCAATATAGTACATATGTATGTACGGAGTAACGATTCACCTTCTGGTAATAGTAGGGTTTTTTCTGCAACTGAGCTATAGGTACTGTCGGAAGATCATCTGACCACACAAAATATTTATCAACACAAAATATCACTTCAATTCAAATCGAATTCCACACCACTATCACCATTTTGTTACGTATTCTTTCATAAAGAATACAAAATACAACGAAAATAATTCATTGATGCATATTAGACTTCCACATTTAAGCAGATTTATCCTCTCAAAACTGATTGTTTATTAATATCAGTTTGGCTTCAATGATTTACAGTAACAGATTCACTATTGTTCATAAATTACAAAGGAAATGATCACTGGATATTATTTTATTGGCAAAAATAACTAGAAACAAGATTTCTCAAACAAATCTGTTTTACTATTCACTTTCATTTTTCTTCTTAGGTGATTGTCTGTGAGGAAGAAATCAAAAAAATTTCCTGATTGACATTTACAATAAAGTTTGGATTCAAAGTGTCGAGTCGTGAAATGAAGATTGTGATTCGTCCTTCTGCTTCAGTAGGAAAAGAAAATATTTGCAGTTTCTTTAATTTATCTTTAGTGAAGAATACATAAAATAACAGGTTATCAGTGTTATGTTATCTAGTAATAGAGTATAGACTGTATAGTTAGATAAAATCTAAATTGCTCATTTTGAAAAGTTTTTCAAGTATAAAATATCTTAGTCATGATGCTCTAATTTCGAATCAAATTATATTTAACCATCAAGATTTGATTTGATTATTGATTCTTAGAAAACTAATGATATATCATCTTAATTCATTAAAAAAATCCCAAATTACTTAATATTTAATAATTTGATTTTACTGTTAAAAACAATCTAGCTAATACATATTATTACCTCATCTTGCCAATAAAATCAAGCTTCTATATCATCATTTATCAAATACCCAATTTACCAATTGATCGAATGTTCAATTTACCAAATGGCAAATCTCATCCCAATTTAGTCGACAAATATTACCATCTTTGGGGTATGACTTCTACATTTGCATTCCAACAACAAGTGGCGCATAAAATGACGTCATTATAAAGTTTGGCAGAAACCAATCTAAGCAAGTGCATGTATTGATGAACAATGATTTTAAGTGGAAAAAATTGTAGGCGTATTAGTTTTAATTATTTATACCGATATTGTCAGTTGTTTTCTTCTAACATTGAGCATGAAAAATGACACCATAAATTCATAGTGACAATATTTTTTTAAACGGAACATTCCATTCGGAACACAATTCATCATTTCTGAATAAGGAAAATACCAAGAACATATAATATGTGGTCTCCTTCTACGAATCTAAAGATTTACAGAAATCATCGGTAAAGAATATTTTAGTAAAAAAATTTCATTGTATAAATTCACTAGGTGGACACTTCGAACATTTAATTAAAAACTAAAACTAAAATATAAATATCTAAATGGGATGCAAGAACTATTTCATTTATTTGTTATTACAAAAATTCAGAATATAAATGTATTTAATAGTAAATATAATGCATCAATTATTTACAATCACACTTTATTATATAAAAAATATCCAGATTGCTGAACTAATTTTCAGGTATGATATCTATTCTTATAGGAAACAATTCTAAACATTTTATACTGTACATCAAACAATATCTTGAAATATTGATATTGTTACAAATATCATTTCAATATCAGAAATAAATATTATTTTAATATATTTTTCAGTGTACAATAACATAAGACACTTTCTCTTCCAATGCTGTGTTTGCAAACTGTCTTGGACGGCGTTTACCTAAATTGAATCGGTGAAAGTTCTAGAGTTTTAAAGGGTTGCTTTGGTCCGAATATTTCCAAAGGATTTCATTGTATTATTGAGGCAATTTAGAACACATTGTTGAAAGGAACTGTGAACTCTACATTCAGAGTTGCTATCTTCAGCAGGATTAGTTATCGCACACTACTTAGCGGATGAAGACTTCCATTACTAGCCAGCTCAACAAATTAATGTGGTATTAATGAAGGGAACTAATGAGGTATTAATTTAGAGTATTAATGAAGAGTAGTAATGTTAAGCGATTAAATGGATGAAATGGATTATTGATTTTTTTGTAATGTTTAATTGTAAACATATTTAATTAATAATTTTTTTAAATATTGATTATTGAAAGTTTCTCAGAATTACATCTTCTTGCATTTTGTCCCTATACTATATGGCACACACTACATATTTGGTCTTCAGTAAATAACCAATTCATTGTAAAAACACTACAGAAAAATTTACAAAATAATAGTATAAACTGAATCATTTGATTATTTATATTGATGGCGTATCAATATATATTGAAAGTGAATATACTATTTTTTGAGTCAAAATAAATACTAAAGAGATCAAGAATTGATACAAGTCTTTTTCTTGGCGATACCATCAAATAATTTAATAGCATCATGCATTAAAAAGTTAAGGTATCTTTAGACAGTTTTAGTTACCTTTAAGTCATACAAACAGGAGGGTATTATTAGTGTTGGTTTTCCTGTAGTTAATGAGTCTTAATTAAAATATAAGAGTAAAATATACCAACATTGACCTCTGACCTCTTCCCATGGAGACAATAATAACTTTTCATGAGGTCCTAAACTTCAGAGATAATTTTAACTTCAGTGCTGTTCTAAATTTAATTAACAAACTAAAGGTCAGATTTAGCTGTTATTAAAAGAAACTGTTATTAGATATAGTCCAATCTTGAGGTGAGGATGTGCAAGGGTTTATTTATAAACAACTGAAATAAATAATATCTAATACAAATTATTAAGAAATATTAAGATGACTTGAGTGATTATAACTATGCAATACTTCGTTTCCTTTTCTTGCATTATTCTAAGGTTAATAAAAATAGCCATGCAAATATTGCTGGCACATTTTACTAAGTTTGCCACGCTATTTTCGTTGATACCTTGAAAAAGATCTAAGAAAATTGAGAAAAAATGTAATTATAAAATTGCAGAAGTCAGCAAAGTCACATTATATCTGACAGATATTGTTGTCAATCATTTGAATATATAGTTACCTAAATTTTATCTTAATTACTTATTTTGATATTTACTAATAAGAGTTTTCCTCTTCTTTTCAGGTTCAAAGAAATCTCCTCCTCCATTGCACTGGCATTACAACTATGGATTCTGTGTGTATACATTATTACTATTGACGAGACCCAGCAAAGACTGCACAGTGTAGAGTGTGTAGTGCACATATCATTTTTAACTACTCTAATATATATTGACTTTAATTTCGCACCAGTCAGTAAAATTTCCTGGTCTTTTACAGTGAACATTTTCTTCTATTAGTATTTATTCTTTGGTACAATATGGACAATAGACAATAGACGTGAAAATGATATACTTAAATTCCAACAACTCCTTTTGACAAGTTCTGATGCACTGTCTACATCATTTTAGGAAATATAAAGAAAGGATCCCCTCTTGTTATTCGTTTCTAAGTAGATGCATTGACAGATCCTGTCTGAAGTTATTAGTTTCCGATAGAGTTCAGGACCAATAAACCTGACAATGGTGACACTCAACGGACGGGAATTCAGAAGTCAGTCTACCGTCAGCGGTACCTCCTAAAATTGCTTTATTTATCACCTATTTGAATAATAAAATAATGATGTGGTACTATTAGGTTTGATAAATGGAAAGTTAAGCATATCCATCTGGCAATGGAAATGCTAGCGAGTCGTGTAGTAAGGTATCTAAGGTGAAATTATGATGTTATAATCATCATAGTATTATGTTACCAACGATATAATTCTTTTTATTCTCGTTTTTGGAAAATATTTATTCCAATAAAAAAATAACAGATTGATTGTAAGATACTCTTATTTTAGTGTTGAAGGATAAACAACCAATCTAATTTCAAAGAATCATCCTTCTGAAATGTATTCAATAGATAGTGATGCTCTGACCACCAATATAGATCAAAAGTTCAGCAACAAACCAACAAAACTTTTAAAATGAGTAAACTTTTTCCATCGATCCATTCTCAAGTGATTTCAGTTTTTTATTTATTGGGAAACAATAAAGGAAATACAATTCTAAAAAGCATCATATTTACAGTGATCATGCGAGAATTATTTCTATTTATTAGTTTCAGATCAAATAAAATGTGAAACTTTTGGCCACTAGGCTCAATTTGGAATCAAGCTCCAAGTTATTTATTTCAAATATAATCAATTCATATAAGTTCACGAAAAGTTTGACAATTTTTCTTATTTATGTCTGGTAGGAATTGAGGTCTCTATCCTTTAGATCTCAATGATCAAAAGGACAGAAATGAAGTCAATTGAGTAGAAAATCACAGGAAGGATATTGATACAAGTTAAAGATAGCTAATTGCAATGGATATGATGGAAAAGGTAACTAACTAATTAGATTTATTTCATCTTCATGGTGACTTGTACCTACTTGTGAAATTTTTATCACAAACAGTATTGTATAATGTATAATTAATGTCGAATCTATGTAAATCAAAATATTAGTTTATCATAATTTTGTATTTATCTAATGAACAAAATTCACCCTCACCCATTGAGTTGAAGCTGAGTAATCATCAGCTTAGAAATGATATTTGATACAATTCATTGACCCAAATTTTAAGCAAATTATTTCGAGGACCGTCTACAGTAGTTGACAGTATACAGTATTGTCAACTCTGCCATTTTAAGGAGCACCTCAACTGTGTGAGAAGAAGCAGTAGTTAGATAGCTAATAATCAAATTGAGTAATAATTCCTCTCAATGAAGTTCTCGTCAGTTATGAATATCCGGTCATTATGTAATCTGATATATTAAAAACTGAAAACTTCGGGACTGGTAATTCCTGAGTTGTTTAAGTAAAATGCTGGCGATGATGGAAGAGGTAAAACTAACTAAACGAATTTATTTTAATTTAAAGTCGAATTTGACATTACAAAATATAGATTAATTAATATATGTAATAGTATCTACAGATACACACTACTGCAATTGGGTGATTTTCTCTAATGTTCTCTGCCAAATGTAGCTAATATCTTCCTCTGAGCTCTTCACAAACTCTGTGTTGACAGCAGAGTGCACTGCTACTCTCTTTATGAGACGCTATTCACAGATTTATAGATACTCTGTGGAGGATAAAAAACATCATTGGATGTAGCATCAATGGATGCTCTGCCATGAGATAGAAAGTTAGATCATCATATGCAATATGAAAAAGAAGAAGTTTTCTATGCATGTACTTATAAAAAACTTCAGAATAATTTCCGTTCAGCCTCATATGACTACAGGGTGTTGAAGTTATATCATCAGAAAAAAATCGACTAGTAACTACAATATTCGAAAGACTTTCAAAATTTAGTACAGAAATGAGATTACAAATTAACAATCTATAAAAAACGTTTACTGAAAATATGAAAAATTAACCCTTTATCGTTCTAGTGTCATATTTACTCACACTAGGTATGAAAACCTGTTTACTGAACGATAAAGGATGAACGTCTGTTTCAGCCTCTACATATCTGGACTCAGAACCTGGAGCAATTTAATTTTACACTTTTCTTGAGATGACTCTCCAAATCTGCCTTATTTTGGTCGATTAACTGGGCTTTTGCAATTCTGGCACAACCATTACTGTCTTTTAGACAACGCCACGTACGTATTAGTTCATTGGATTGAGATATTGAAAATTCGGAGGACAAACATTCAGCCACAATGTCCAAATTTCGATGGCATGGGTGAATCATGATTTTATCCTTTTCCAGGTTCTGCGTGGAGAGATATATTTCACTTATCCAATGTAGTTGTTAATTCGTACTTGTATGAAGAATTGTTATGAAACTATGAAATTTACCAAAGATTTGCATGTCAAATTTTATAAACTTACGTAAGCAGTATGCATATTGAGTGTGAACATATTAATTTAATCATTTCCTACATAGAAAGTTTGTTTGGAATATATGTCATTCAACCCACAATCAGTTTAACGAAGAACTCAAGAATTATAGAAAAAACGTTTTAAGTTTTCCTGGTTTATAAAATATTTTAGAAGTGACTTTGGTAATTTGGTTGGTCGTTTACAGTTAGGCTGTTATCGTTGTAAATATTATAAATATTTATCATAAATTGAGTTTTAATCTATCCCACCTGTATAAGTTACGGTGAAATTAGCTTTAATGTAAAAACGACCGATTAAATTGCCAAAGTTACTTAAAAAATAAAAGAGACACATGTCCCACAACTATTCGATTGTAATAAGTGTGAGACGTATAATAATAGCAGGTTATGCTTGTATATCATATGAAGACATTTTGCCGTTATATTGATTCCATGGTATTTATTCAATGATTTCAACCATATTTGTTCTATAAACTGTGAATGAAATAAACTGACACAAACCAAGAAGTGAATGCTTCATTTACCGACTCCCCATTCGCTTCGCCTCTCGAACCTCAACAATGTGGCACAAACGAGTGAGATTCAATGGTCTGAACTGAAAAGAAACACCTTCGTCTGCTCCCTTTAAACTTTCTTGATTTTCTGCTGCGAAGAGAAATCTAAAGATTTCCTCAATTTAAAGTTCAAATGAAGTTAGGAATCAGAGTGTCGGAAGTAAACGACATTGAAAGTATTTGGTTAAGAGATACCGAAGAAAAGCCTTCAGCTAAGAATATTAAGGATTGATATTACGAATATTTATAACATTACTGTCCTTAATAAAATCTTTGATTATTTTTCATTCCAAAAGGTATACATACCATTACTCCTTTACATCTACAAGAAATTGAACCACGATAATTCTCTCACTCTTTACTGAAGAATTTGTAAATCCTCTGAACAGAAAAGTGTTGAATTTTATGTCGCGTATAGATTACATGAGAGAATTCACCGTCTACATTTGTAAGGCTGGAGTCTGGCATTTTTTTCTTTTGTATTTTGTGAGGAAATGTGTGTCGCATTGGAATAGAAAGGAATTGCTTCAACAGTTGAAAATGGTAAATAGAGAGTGCATAATTTGAGACAATTGTATATATTTAGGCTGTGAGACTTCAAATTAATTGTTATTTATTTGAGTAGAATGAATTATTATGACTAAACATCCTATATGATTTGTTTCATGGTTAGGGTACCTAATAATCGTGTGACTACACAATTTTTTACCCAAATTCAGATTTATTCTAATAAATAAAATCAATAAATAACTATAACATGCAAAACTTCACCGTGTTCGAACATATTTGATAACGTTTCACAATTAAACGTATGTTATTCTTCAGAGCTTAGAAATTAAGTTTATATACACGTAGATTTCATGTGAGTGATAAAATATGATATGAATAGTGCTATTCTTAAAAAAAAGAATGAAATAACAATAGCTACAGCCAATATCACCAGATATTACCACTCAAAACCTATATGAATATCCATAGCTAACAATAACCCTAATGAATGAATTTATTGTATGTCTATTCAGATAATTGTGTTATTATTTCAAATTGATTAGACAAATAAGGTTGAATTGGAAATATAGTGTAAATTGCGAATATATACACATATTTAGAGTATAATATATATTATACAAATACCAAATACACACTGAACGTTTTCAACTTTATGTGTTTCGACATGAAATTATATTCAAAATTACAGCCAATAAGTGTTATCATTTTTCTTTGTTATTAAATTGCTTCAAAAAACTTAGACTTATAATATTAATTATGAGAAGTTTATTATAATCCGATTAATATAATTGGCTTCTAGCTGCAGATAAATAAGGATTAATTTCTTAATCTATCCATTAGAGCATATAAAATTCATTATGCTTTAAAAATCAATTATACTCCTTGTTTATTGGATATTTTTTCTGTATACTAATGAGAAAAACATTTTTTACAGACCATATTGTTATTTCAAAACTAAAAAGTGAAAAGGAACTACCATTAAAGATGTAAGAAAAATGTAAAAGGAATCAGTGAAGTTTTTGAAATATGAATGAAATATTTAAGACACTATTGAGACAGTTTTATAACTGATATATTGAAGCTTTCTGTCAGTAAACATCTGGATAAACTTCCACAATGTGGTCTTTGAAAAGCATTAAATGTGATGTTTTTGGAGCTTTGGCACTGGTCATCGTCTTTCTGTCGATTCATCATGGCGGACTGGCTTCAGAAGCTCTACAAATCACACCCAGACGAACAGGTGAGATTATTTTTCAAATATCGAACAGAAAGATTCTATACTTTAAATTCTGAATCAATAAATGGTTTATAAAATATATATATATCTGAATCAGTGTTACATAAATCGAAATGATGATAAACCTTTATAGTTCTTTACTTCATTTGGTTTCAATTGTAGAATTATTTTTATTTGCTAAGGTCTTTCACTAGTATATACTAAACTATTATTATTGTGGAAAATAATATCCAAAAATAGCGCTTCCTATTGTTATTTGCCATTATTTTTAATTGTTCAATGGCAATGGCGGTGCAAATGGTCTTCTGCAGGTGTGTCCGAACTACTCAGAGTGTAAATGGGACACAGACACGAGAATTGAGAGTGAATTACTCCACCATACAAGATAGAGTAGCTAAAATATTCATTTCGCATGATGCAGAGGCCATTTCCTTTCTGGAATTGAATGCTAGAGCTGCAGAATCCATTAATGGAGATATCAAGACAAGTCTGGGCGCAATAAAAGCTGCCTAGCGTCCATATACCATGCAACAGTAATTTATTCATATTTCATCAAAGTAAGACCTGTTATTCGGAGTTAATTATTTTTGACTTGGTATTTATAAAGATTAAGTGTTCTGAATCTATATAACTCTCTATTTTTAATCTACTTTAATTTGTTATCAATTTTCGGAATAATTTCTGTCATAATTAAAGGATACA
This sequence comes from Caprella mutica, assembly GCA_947561585.1. Taxonomy (NCBI): domain Eukaryota; kingdom Metazoa; phylum Arthropoda; class Malacostraca; order Amphipoda; family Caprellidae; genus Caprella; species Caprella mutica. Next base: position 116,106 of record CANNZV010000077.1, on the reverse strand, counting down.
GCAGTTGTGGGTACAAGTAAGGCCGGGAGCAATATTTGGCCCCGAAAACAGCTCCATTTCTCTACTACATTTGAGGGCTTGAATAAATATTAGAGAGTTTTTAGAAGTTATTTGATCTTAGTACTCCTTGAACAAATTATATAAATGATTCATTCAAATGTTAATTCAAATTAATTCAGGCTTTTGATCTTGATTACAAACCCTAATTAGAACCTGTTCCTTTTAAACTGTATTTGTACAGTTATTAGTTATATCTGTGAATAGAAGAAATTTTGAAGATTATATGAAATCATTTTAATTTTTTGTAAGAATTAAGTATAGAAATGGATCTCAAAAGTTTTAGATCTTCGCGTGTCGATACTCTCATTATGTCTTTTTTGTTGATATTGACATCAAATGAGGTCATAATTAGAAAATTACCTGACAAGGATATATCTCATCGATATACAGTCTTTAGGATAAAATGAGTTACATCAATTAAAGGGTACATCGTGTAATGGATCTATCTAACATTCCTATGTAACGGGTCTAAGTAGCAGATAGATTCTTTAATTGCAAAAAAAATTTATAGACGAGTTAGCGAATTCATAAGCGATGAGTAAAGTGCCTAATTGGTCTAAAGCTAATTAAATATGAGTAAGTAAAATACTTATTATGATTAATAGACACTTTACCCTATTTGACATTAAATTATATATATATCATCATCAATTGAATCTAGTAGAGCAATCTTGTTATAAGATCATATATTTTGCAGTGAAATTCAATATATTTGTTATGTTTCAATTCTCTTTTTTAAAAGAATTTATTATATCATTAGTAATAATAGAATGATGAACAACAAATTCAAAATAATATATTAAATGAAGAAATATGTCATATTAAGTAATAATATTCGGATTCAAATTTGGTGAAAAGAATCGAAGAAAATTTATTAATACAGGGAATACCCGAGACTTATCTCTCAATTTCAAATCATATATCAGAAAATATATGAAAAGGAGGGAATTTTTCTTTAGAATTAATAATAGATCATTTTCCGTATCTATTTTCCGCTAGAGAAATCCCTCAAACATAGATCAGTTTGGTTCATTGCGTAGACGGCGTAGCCTATTTTATACTTTCATGCGCCGCTGAATTTCTTATTTCTCACAGGCGGCTGAGTTTTTCTCCTCTTCTTTGATCGTCTTTGTGTCCTACTGAGCGTGATCTTTTCGGTGTACCGGGAATATTGAGGGAATAATAAATTGTTATATTTTGATACTCCTATTTCACCATGAGATACAGTTAAGGGAGAATCGAACGGAAAATAGGGTTTTAAAGAATAAGAATATGCAAAATCAACGTATGGAAATATTCATATTTTAAGACTGTTCAGTGTTCATAATTATTTGAGGACTGATAATAATATTTTAACATTTATTGTGGCTGTTATGTCTTATTTAATCATAGGAGGATAACAGTTAATACTTATACTTAGGTTAGCCATGTTGCTGTGAAATTATTTGTAAAGCTTCAATATATAAAAACTTTTTGATACAGTTACACTTTATTCTTTATCTGCACTGAACATTTATAGCTTATGACAGAGTTCGGAACAAGTTAATTGATTTAATAACTGGTAAATTGACAAGTCTTTGCTTGGAGCGTTTTCTGAATCCTGACTAGAAAGTTACGAAACATGTTATCAAGTTTTGTTCTGAATGTTTGCAGACATGGAAATATAAACTGGTATACATTTTAAAAGCTTTTCTGCTAAGTCAACAGACATTCAATCTAGAAAATAAGAATAATGTTAATGTTAATGACGAACAAACATTGCGTCGGTTGAGTAATTATCGGTGAGAAAATGTCTTCTTAGTTAAATCAACAACATGTGATAGATGAATAATTAATTAAATGTATGCTAAAATTAGGAGTTTTATAATGAAAAGGCAAATTGTTTTATAAACGGGAAGCATAATTTAAATATTTATTTAATGATAAATAAATTTAAAACAAACTATCTACAAGATTCATCAATTCAAACATTTTATACTGTACATCAAACAATATCTTGAAATATTGATATTGTTACAAATATCATTTTGTAACAATTAAAAAGTACGATTAATTAAAAAGTAGTGATAAATTTATGATCGTAATATAAAATGTAGTTTTCATACATAATTATCTGTTTATTTAATATTCTTCGAAAATCTCTACTAATTTTTTTTCAAATAGTTAGGTGTTTCAATACACTATAATAATGTTTAATAGTTAATTTATTTTATTTTTCACATTCTCTCTCATAAATTGTAAGCGAACGAAAATTGCTTTATTTAATGACTTTATAATGTATATACATACTCTTATTGCAGTCTGTAATTGATAGATTGATTAAAAATTGATTACAAATATGAATATAAACTAACTTCAATCGCAAATAAATAGATAGATGGAAACGTAATTCAATATTTTTGCATTCAAGATGGAAGATTGTAAATTAATAATTTTTCTCTATCATAGACAGATGTGGTAATATTTCATTATAAACGAAAATGGAAATCAGTTAAAGTTACATTACTATTAATTATTATAAGATCTATTACATAATAGAAAGATCCTAATCGCGAATTGATTTTTACAATGTTTGGTAGTATATTACCTATCAATGAGGATACATTTTTCGATGAATATACGATCGAAATAACCCTATAAAACTTAGAGTCCATCATAATATATTTCGTCGAACATTAAATAAAGCAAAAATGTCCCACAATACTACTGTACTTTCATCTCCCAATTATTGAATTGTCAACTTGGTGACAGTTTTTACATCATAGATTTAATCATAAAATGAACCCTCACACCATTTCAATTAGCAACCACCCACCTCTCTACTCTTTCAATAATCTAAACAAAAAGCATCGAGTAATTAATTCCTGCATAAATACTAAGCAAGAAAACAACGTCGTGTAAATGTCCAGTTGATGTCAGCGTGAAAGGAAAATATAATCTGCATTTAGAAGAGTCTGAATAATTTAATGAGTGTTGTTGGGGATGTTAAGTGAAGAAACGTGCTCCCACTCACCTTTTTGAGATGTATTAACATGCACATGTAATTACAGGGTGTAAGGGAGAGATATGGCATTCTTTATAGAAAGAATAATTAATGAATAGTCATGTATTTTAATATTTTGGAAGTATGATGTTTAGAATACATGGTCTTTTTAATTTTAATGTCGCTAATAGTAAATGAATTACTGAGCAATTACATTAATGGATCTTTTAATTATACTTTAATTTGATCACTTTATAGGTATAATTCCATGCATTACTGGACTATGCTCCATATGTGTGAGCTAGAAATAAGTTATCATGAGCATTACTGCTCTATGTGTAATTAATTAAATATATCCCCTTCAAAAGACTAATCAAGAATCAATAACTACTCTAGTCATAAGTGATACATACACAGTAACACATCGATCACTTCTTAGTTACTTCTATTGACGCTACACCAGTAAGACAGTTATACGGTATCGGTAATTGAGAAGTTCCGGTAATCTAGAGAGTATAAGTAATGTAGATAGTACCGTTAATGCAGAGAGTACCGGTAATTTAAAAAGTATCGGTAATGTAAAGAGTACCGGCAATATAAAGTGTACCGGTAATATAGCGAGAATCGGTAATTTATCAGTTTTTAATAGAAATAATATTGAAATAACATTAAGTGAGAAAGCAAAAGAAAATTAAAGACTAGAATCAGTTTGTTTAATAATATTCAACATCTTAATATTCATCATCAGCATATTCACTTTTTTCATATTCACCATCTTCATATTCACCTTTTTCATATTCACCTTTTCCATATTCACCTTTATGATATTCACCATCTACATATTCACTTTTTTCATATTCACCTTTTTCATATTCACCGTTTCTATATTCACCTTTTCTATATTCACCTTTTTCATATTCACCTTTTCCATATTCACCTTTTCTATATTCACCTTTTTCATATTCACCATCTCCATATTCACCTTTTCCATATTCACCTTTTTCTTATTCACCTTTTCTATATTCACCTTTTTCATATTCACCATCTCCATATTCACCTTTTCCATATTCACCTTTTTCTTATTCACCTTTTCTATATTCTCCTTTTTCATATTCACCATCGCCATATTCACCATTTTAATGATGATAACGGAAATAAAACAAACAGATATATATTGCAAATGGCATACTATTCAGTTTTGGGCTTCAAATAATAATCATATGAATATTGAAAATTTTATCTTGATTTTAATAAAATTATTAAATATTCACCCCTTTCTCTTTAGGTTCTCATCGGTTCCTGGGACTGGAAAATCGAAAAACATTTCGGTAAGTTGTTGCTGTAAGACAATTCAAAAGTAGGTTTTTTCCATCGAGAAATATTTTGTCTCTGATTACATTTTAAAAATGTAATGAATTTATTAATATTTAGGGACACTTTCTTTTAAATAAAAGTGATAAAAAGGAGAGAATATTGAGAACTACAGTTTAAAATATAAGTTAAAATTGATTACTACCCGCATGATATTCGAATGAATGCAAATAAATTGCTAGATACATTCCGAAACATTGTACACAACAGCAGTTTTTAAAAACCTTCTTATATGGAATTTGTCTAAAAAATAAAGTAAGCTTTAAAAAACAGAGCATTTATTATTTATTAAGTTTTAAATTAATTAAAAATAACTGACTAGTCATGAAACAAATATTATTAATTGAATATATTCCACTGTCAGATAATTTCAAATTATTGATATATGCTAAAATGTATTTAGCTAAATATATTTATAGACAATTTAAATAATTGACAGTATTTCAATGATAAAATCTGGCACTTCATATTTATCGTTGCCACACACCACCATATGAACTAAAATGAAATTACCAAAGCCTAGCGTTTGCGTACTCTATCTTAGATACCATCTATGGCGGCCCTATTCGTAAATGATGCTTATAACATTTTCAATAGATAATATTGTGGTGAAATAGAATTTGAATTCGCATTTGCATTGTGAGTGTAAAGATTTAATGTATGATATGATTATGTGAATTTGAATGTAGTATTGATAGTAGCACTTTATCTGTTAAAATATTATTTGTAATGAACACTATTAAATTACATTGAAAATCATTTGAAATTTAAAAACAAATCTATGGTAAAGACTACTAGTATTTGAATTACTTCACGAATTTAGTTTTGATAAAATTATTTTATATTCTATTCTTCCTTGCAAGGATTAATAATAAATAATAATTATATTTTAATTTTTTTTTTCAGACCTAAATTGGTATTCAAAAGCGGTCAAAAATTAACTTCCACCGAAAAAGAAGTGACTTCGACTAGTGGTTCACTCCCATCCACCAGTGGCTCACTTCCTTCAACCGCTGGTTCACTCCATTCCACCAGAGGTTCATTCTCTTCCACCAGTGGTTTACTCTCTTCCACCAGTGGTTCACTCTCTTCCACCAGTGGTTCACTCCCTTCCATCAGTGGTTCACTTCTTTCCTCCAGGCTTACCAGGTTAACCAGAGACTTGAGGTTGCCTCATTACCGAAGAGCAAGTAAGTTTCATTAATCAACCACCACTCTTATCAAATAAATATGTAATTAAAGGGTATCCAAGAATACTTGCAATCCATGATAATACTCGTACATAATTCTTTCAATATTAATGATACGTTACTTATTTCTTATTTCTAAAACTTGCGAAGTACAGACAATAATAACAAATATTTAAAAGTCGGACAAATTAAAAATTCTTTGTACTAAAGTGCAAAAACTATTTTTTGCGGGGAATCGTTCAAAACGGTGTAAGTGAAATATCGCAGGAAGTTTCACGACGTCAACATATTTATCCCCAGAAGACCCTAATTTATCATTTGGTTCACAAATTTGAAAGTCTATGGGTCAGTCAATAACATCAACAAGGAGGAAAACCCATCCAAAACTAGTAAGCACCTATTACACGTACCGACTTCCTACGGCCAATCTGACCTGCGCCGCCGTCTGAAAATTTCGGACGGAGGCCTGAATACTGAAACGGCCGAAGAAAGCTGTTTCAGTCTGACTTTGAATATGACTGTAATATCTCCTGACAGTGGGAGATAATATAGATTAAATTTATATAAAATTAAATTGTTAATTTGGAATGCCTGCTTTAATAAATCAAATAGATATATATTGAGATAAATTAATTCATTTTAATTCAAATTTCTATATACATTATACTCTTTTACCCAGTGATTCTGTTTCCACTGTTCAAAATATCAATAAATTATCGATAAAGCATCAATGAAGTATTCTTAAGGTATCAATAAAGTATTAACAATATATCAGTAAAGCATCAATGAAGTATTCTTAAGGTATCAATAAAGTATTAACAATATATCAGTAAAGAATCAATGAAGTATTCTTAAGGTATCAATAAAGTATTAACAATATATCAGTAAAGCATCAATAAAGTATTAACAATATATCAATAAAGCATCAATAAAGTATCAATAACATATCAATAAAGTATCAATAACATATCAATACTTTATTGCATTCACTCACTCAATACAATGGAAGTAATCGAATCAGAGGAAATTAAAATAGAATATTCTTCATCTTTTATCACATATTATCTTATGTAAATTCCATTTACAATACATGCTATTGCAATATTAAAACAATATATGAAGAGATAACATGCATTCTATTGCAAAGCCTTTACAGATGCTTTCAAAGATAGCAAGTTGTTAATTAATGTAATGTAAATGCCATTAGTTGGAGATTAAATAGAATCAAAAGATTAAACACTATGTAATAATTCTACTTAGCAATTATCAGATATTTAACCCACGCGAAATTATACTTTTAATTACTTGACTATCAATCTCTTGATTAGCACCCCTTGACTTGAAATCTCTTGACTAATAATCTCTTGACTTGAAATATCATGACTAACATTCCCTTTACTTGAAATCTCTTGACTAATAATCTCTTGACTTGAAATATCATGACTAACATTCCCTTGACTTGAAAAATCATGACTAACATTCCCTCAACTTGAAATATCATGACTAACATTCCCTTGACTTGAAATATCATGACTAACATTCCCTTGACTTGAAATATCATGACTAACATTCTCTTGACTTGAAATATCATGACTAACATTCTCTTGACTTCAAATATCATGACTAACATTCTCTTGACTTGAAATATCATGACTAACATTCCCTTGACTTGAAATATCATGACTAACATTCCCTTGACTTGAAATATCATGACTAACATTCTCTTGACTTGAAATATCATGACTAACATTTTCTTGACATGAATTCCTTGACATGGGAAAATAACATAATTAGGACTAATAACTAGTCCGTTGTTTACTTCAGTCACCACTAGTCCATTCTTCACTTCAGTCACCACTATATAGTCCGTTGTTCACTTCAGTCACCAATAGTCCGTTCTTCACTTCAGTCACCACTAGTCCGTTCTTCACTTCAGTCACCACTAGTCCACTGTTCCCTTCAGTCACCACTAGTCCCTGTTCACTTCAGTCACCACTATAGTCCAATGTTCACTTCAGTCACCACTAGTCCATTGTTCACTTCAATCACCACATAGTCCATTGCTCACTTCAGTCCCCACTAGTCCTTTGTTCACTTCAGTCACCACTATTCTTTGTTCACTTCAGTCACCACTAGACTTTATTCACTTCAGTCACCACTAGTCCGTTTCTCACTTCAGTCACCACTAGTCTGTTGCTCTTTTCAGTCACCACTAGTCTTTGTTCACTTCAGTCACCACTAGTCCGTTGTTCACTTTAGTCACCACTAGTCTGTTGCTCTTTTCAGTCACCACTAGTCTTTGTTCACTTCAGTCACCACTAGTCCGTTGTTCACATTAGTCACCACTAGTCTGTTTCTCTTTTCAGTCACCACTAGTCCTTTATTCACTTCAGTCACCACTAGTCCGTTGTTTACTTCAGTCACCACTAGTCCGTTGTTCACTTCAGTCACCACTAGTCCATTCTTCACATAAGTCACCACTAGTCTTTGTTCACTTCAGTCACCACTAGTCCGTTGTTCACTTCAGTCACCACTAGTCGTTCTTCACTTCAGTCACCACTAGTCCGTTGTTCACTTAAGTCACCACTAGTCCATTCTTCACTTCAGTCACCACTAGTCCGTTGCTCACTTCAGTCACCACTAGTCGTTCTTCACTTCAGTCACCACTAGTCCGTTTTTCACTTCAGTCACCACTAGTCTGTTGTTCAATTCAGTCACCACTAGTCCGTTGTTCAATTCAGTCACCACTAGTCCGTTGCTCACTTCAGTCGCCACTAGTCCCTTGCTCACTTCTGTCACCACTAGTCCCTTGCTCACTTCAGTCACCACTAGTCCTTTGTTCACTTCAGTCACCACTAGTCTTTGTCCACTTCAGTCACCTCTAATCCTTTGTTCACTTCAGTCACCACTAGTCCATTCTTCACATCAGTCACCACTAGTCTTTATTCACTTCAGTCACCATTAGTCTTTGTTCACTTCAGTCACCACTAGTCTGTTGTTCACTTCAGTCACCACTAGTCCGTTGCTCACTTCAGTCACCACTAGTCTTTGTTCACTTCAGTCACCACTAGTCTGTTGTTCACTTCAGTCACCACTAGTCCATTCTTCACATCAGTCACCACTAGTCTTTGTCTACTTCAGTCACCACTAGTCCGTTGTTAACTTCAGTCACCACTAGTCCATTCTTCACATAAGTCACCACTAGTCTTTGTTCACTTCAGTCACCACTAGTCCGTTGTTCACTTCAGTCACCACTAGTCCGTTGTTCACTTCAGTCACCACTAGTCCGTTGTTCACTTCAGTCACCACTAGTCCTTTGTTCACTTCAGTCACCACTAGTCTTTGTTCACTTCAGTCACCACTTGTCCGTTGTTCACTTTAGTCACCACTAGTCTGTTGCTCTTTTCAGTCACCACTAGTCCTTTATTCACTTCAGTCACCACTAGTCCGTTGTTCACTTCAGTCACCACTAGTCCATTCTTCACATAAGTCACCACTAGTCTTTGTTCACTTCAGTCACCACTAGTCCGTTGTTCACTTCAGTCACCACTAGTCCGTTGCTCACTTCAGTCACCACTAGTCGTTCTTCACTTTAGTCTCCTGTAGTCCATTCTTCACATCAGTCACTACTAGTCTTTGTTTACTTCAGTCACCACTATTCCGTTGTTCACTTCAGTCACCACTAGTCCATTCTTCACATAAGTCACCACTAGTCTTTGTTCACTTCAGTCACCACTAGTCCGTTGTTCACTTCAGTCACCACTAGTCCGTTGTTCACTTCAGTCACCACTAGTCCATTCTTCATTTCAGTCTCCTCTAGTCCATTCTTCACATCAGTCACCACTAGTCTTTGTTTACTTCAGTCACCACTAGTCCGTTGTTCACTACAGTCACCACTAGTCCATTCTTCACATAAGTCACCACTAGTCTTTGTTCACTTCAGTCACCACTAGTCCGTTGTTCCTTTCAGTCACCACTAGTCCGTTCTTCACTTCAGTCACCACTAGTCCGTTCTTCACTTCAGTCACCACTAGTCTGTTCTTCACTTCAGTCACCACTAGTCCGTTCTTCACTTCAGTCACCACTAGTCCGTTCTTCACTTCAGTCACCACTAGTCCGTTCTTCACTTCAGTCACCACTAGTCCCTGTTTATCAATTTGCAAGTTTAGGCAATGTATTACACTTTAGAAGACATAAATAACGTCCTTATTTGCATCCTGACACATTTGCCTCGTAAATCTAAAGCACTCTAGGTACTGAACTGTTGTAATCTATTGCTGCGTCTATTTCCTCCCCATAAAACATGTTACCCCAGAAATGGCTGTCAATATCCCTAGACAATAAATAGATGTTGATTGACGTTCAGAATCCGACGTAATGGTTTGCGATGTTGCTATTTTGAGACTGAAATATGCTCAGAAATTACGCCTCAATATGCATTGGAGCTCATTATTTATTCATAAATTCAGAGATGAAATTTATGCGGGCAGCGGAAAATAACGCTAGGTAGCATATTCTTCCATCATAACTTACTAATTAACCCTATTTGAAAATGGTGTAAAAAGTTATTAATAGTTATGAAATATTTTAATATTTCACTTGAATGTAGTAATATTGATGAGTTAATAATAATTTGTATTCATTATTTGAAAACTTTATTGAGATAAAGAAAAATATTTTACAAGATGTAATTCATGTTACAATTTCCTACATTTATCTTTTTTTGATTAAAATCAAGCCTCTTGTAGATCAACGTTGATTTTTTCAACTAGTATATTAATCAGATTTTAGATAATTAATCAAAGTTATAATTATAACTTTAATATAATATCGTATCAATGTAACACAGTTAAAGATATTCAATTATTATTAAGTACGTCATATGAAAAAATCTTCTTTACTTACTTTCCAATTCCACTAATTATATTACAGACAGCTATTTCAAATAGAATTATATCCACTCAAAAATGAATTATTTTAGTACAGTAAAATCAAATTTTCCACTGCACAATTCGTGAATGCTTTTGAAATATTCATTAAAATAAAAAGCCTCTAATAAATAAAAAGCGTCAACTCCATTTTTGTGCGAGGAGTTTCCATTAGTGACGTCATTTATTTTTCATGAGCTGTCCTTCATTTTGATTTTTTCCCTGACAGTTCGTTAACTCGATTATAATCCGCGTAGACTGAACTAAAAATAGCGACTGAAAGCCTAATGTTTTGTCCGACCGAAATGCTGTAGTCCCAAAACAAATTACAGCGCATATTGTGTTAGAGTGCATTTTTTATTCACTAATCTGCACCTGCTATTAGTACACACGACCATTTGAAGAATCTTTTCATTCATTCAAAGTTGTATGATTTCCTATTCTGTTAAGATATTACCCAAATATTTCATAAACAAACTTGATTTAATTGATGTTTCCCAGAATGATCATTATCCGTTTTTATTAAACCACTTTAAAATCGTTAAAAAATCGATAAGACAAGGTTGAAAGTCTAATTCAAGGTTATTGACCCTAATCACTGTTAGTCTCCTCATTCACCGTTAGTCACCCCACATCGTTAGTCACCCCATTCACAATTCACCACATTCATTTCTTTATTCATCAGCCAAGTGGTTTATTTTTCAGCAGCTCTAGCACAACATCATTCATCCCCGTCCACCGCACCAGCCATTTATTTATTTTCAGTAAGATTTTGGAGCATAGAAATCAAGTCATTACTCTAGCGTGGACAGCGGTAGAATGGGCAGGCGGTGGCTACATATTTTATACACTGCCTCCCTTGTATCATTAATTCTAGACCCAATGAGTGGGAACAAAAGGGGAAAATATTTACGCACAAGGTGCCAAATTTGCCCGCATAGGTAGAAGATAAATTGGCAGGTGAATTTAAGACTAAAAAGCTAATGTACTTATATGAAAAATTAAACTCCTCGTTACTCAGAATACGGAGAGTTGTGCTAAATTATTTATGAACTCATTGTTCAAAATTGCGTAATACTATGATTAACATTTCTCTATTTTTAATTTATTTAATGCTTTGAAAGGAAATTAACCTTTAAAGATCTGAATTATTGAACGATTCCATGTCTCTTTTGAATTCTATTTATCGGATGCATTTACTCTTGAATAACTTAGTTATCATTATGTAATAGTTCATATTATGAAACTTAGTAATATCTATGTATGTATTGTACACTCTACTATAGCGCTGTAACTATTTCGAAAGAAAAAGATAGAGGTACTTGAACAATAACATAACTCGTTGAAACTTTATTATTTTTAACCCAAGTTAAACTGTTTCAATTACAAATCGGAATGTATTGAAACACACACTGAAATTGTAAGAAAATTGATATATAAATATAAATTGGTTGTAACTTTTCGAATTTATTAACAGAAACCTATATCAGATCTTTCAAGTAATAAGATAAAAGAATGTAGATAGTCTCACAGAATTACCCAGGTAACAATATTGGGCCCAAGAAACATTGTTACAAAATTATCTAAATTCTCACAATGTTCTTCAATTTCACTTATTTTACCGACAGACTCCCCTCCGCGATTCCGTTTCACACCACCGGAGCAGACTTTATCGCCAGGCTCTCCTGTAACCCTGAAATGTGTTGCTGAGGGGTCACCGCCCCCGATAATCACCTGGACTCGGGATGGGGAACCCATCATACCGACTCTAGGGTGAGTTTGGTGTACCATTAGATGTTATTAGTGAACTATTTACTAGTTAATTCAAGTGAGAGTAGACCATATGTTGATTTTATAAGGTCTAGCTATATACTTGTGTTTCATCAAAACAGTTTTTAATTTGCATCAGATGTAATAATTTGTATTTTGTAGTCTTAAATAAATCTTTTATGTTAATTAAACCATAATATATTGGGAAAATTTTATATATTCAATTATCTTATTATTCAATTAAATTCGCCAATTAATAGAGATTTCAAGTGGTTACTATTTAAAAAAAAATTAGTGAGATTACAACGAAAATGAATAATATTTGAAAATACTTATAGACTGACTTTTATTTGAATAGAGATATTCTTAATATATACAATTTTTAGTTTTTATAATAATCGATCTTTTCATGATTTGTAATATAATTCATTATATTCGTCATAATCTTACTTTCATCATCATTTTAGCTGCATTACCATTGTAATTGAAATCAGCATTCAATTGACATCATCATTGAAATTGACGTCACAATTTCACATGTCACCATCATATTTCCTGATGTCAATCACTGTTATACTCGATGTTTGTTTCTTTTCTGCAGGACTGACTTAGGCAGCTACATCTCTGACAGTGGCCTGACAGTCTCTCACGTCAACATCAGCTCAGTCACCCCTCAGGAAGGAGGCCTGATAACCTGCTCTGCTAGGAACATTCTGGGGACTGAGACCGCCAGTAATAGACTCAACATTTATGGTATGGCGTGAAACAGATATTTGAATTATTGTTTGGAGTTTCTGAGACATGTCAAACTTGTTGAGATAATTTTAAACTATTTGAAACATTCTTAATCTTGTTAACATATGTTTGCACATTTTCAGAAATGTTTGAACTTTTTGAAACAAGTTTAATCCAATGCATATAATTGTACAGACTAATTCTGTAGGCCAAATGGGAATAAATTATCAGTATGCTTTATATAAAAAAAATCCACGGAAAGATTAATATGCTGTGTATTTTAGATCCGCCAAAATTATACCAGATAATAATTATTGGATTTCATTTGTCAATAGCTGAGTATGTTATACTTTCAGTAAGATAATAATAGGTAGTATAAAATCGGCAACATACATACAATGTTAAAGTAGTCTGTTATGCAGATTGGCGTTACCGAACGTCTAATTCTTAAAACATGTTACTGACACATATCATGCTAATAAAAAGTCATTACCATCCAAATCATGTTCAATCATCAATTCTCTATTCCTCAGGTCCCCCTTACATCAGAGAAAGGACTAACAATGTCAGTGCGGTGGAAGGTTCCGATGCAATCATCTGGTGCCCAGCAGGAGGGTACCCACCACCAACTCTAACCTGGTTCAGAGAGGGAAAACGAATCAATTCTAACTCAAGGTAGTATATAAATATGTATGATTAATGCATCATCTTAAAACAATTTCAAAAATTGTGCATTGTATATAAAGCACAACGTACATTCCATATTTTCGTGTTTTTATATTTAAATCGAATTTTAAATTTAAAGTTATTTAAGAAAGCATCTTTTCGAAAATGAAGAAAACAGATTTAAAACAGAGTGTTTAATCAAAGGTTAGGATGCTTAACTGTATATTAAAAATTATGATTTTAATAGATTATTCCTATACAAATCAGCTAGGCTCTGATATTTTTTTATTATTGTATATTAATACCTAACATAACAATGTTATATACCTACATTTAAATCTATTAGGCATGAGATTCTGTCGAACTTCTCCTTGCTGATTCGCAAGGCTCAGCGAGAGGACTCTTCTTCGTACCAGTGTACCGCCACATCCCACAGGGGACAAACATCCACCAGCAACATTAGACTCTTCGTCATTGGTGAGAGAATAGTTTTACTTAGGAATAAATAAATTTTAGCGTTCATTCAAACAAATAAAATAATGCAACACCAATGTCTTACGACAATAAAGCTCCAATAATTAGATAATTCTATTTGATATTTCAGAGAAAGTTCTGTCAGAAGTTAAATTAGTTTTTTCATGAATAGAAATTATTGCATACTTTAGTATCATGTCCATTGAACTTGTACTGCAGTCTTCAAAAAAATGAATATGTTTTTATTCCAGCTCCACCCGTGATCGATGACTTCAAATTTCCGAAAGAGCAGCAGGAAGGAGGTAGAAGTCAAGTTGCTTGTGTGGTCACATCGGGAGACTTACCTTTGCTAGTTAGCTGGCACAAGGATGGTCACCCGCTTGTGCACGATCCGGATAGAGTTCTCAAGGAGCTCAGTCAGTATTCATCGGTAAGATTTCTGAAAATGGCTAAGTCGAACTCAATTTTAGGTCATTATGGATATACGGGTGGGGCGTAAGTTTGGAAGCAAATGAAAGTGCATATTATAATCCAACGAAAAATATATTTAATAATTTACAGTTATGTATTATTACATAAGGGTTTTAAGAATTCAAAAATCATAAATTTATTCAAAATGTTCCCCCTTGTTTTTAATAACAGCCTCAAATCTCCTCCGAACTCCTCTTACTGCGGCACGCAACTGTTCTTGTGAAATTTCCTTCCAAGATCTCTGGAGAGAACGCTTTAAATCATCCACACTGCGATGGAATTTACCACAGGCCTTTGATTCAAGAATGGACCATACCGAAAAGTCCATAGGATTAAAATCTGGGGAGCAGGGAGGCCACATTTCTTTGGACCAAAACCGTGGAAGATGGTCATGGCACCAGTTTTGATTGACATTTGCAGTATGTGAAGTCGCGCCGTCTTGCTGAAATGTCCATAGAGTGTCATTACCGAAGTGATCCTTAGCTGACTCCAACATTGGCGTCAAAATATTCTCAATATAACATTTAGGATTGATTTTGGCGCCTTGTTCCACAAAAATTAAAGGAGATCTCCAAGTTTCTGAAACGGCGGCCCAGACCATTACTGAAGCAGGTTTCATGGTTCTGTGGACAGTTTTTTGGTTGTATGGGATGTCTTTTGCACTTTTACCAATTATTCTGTCATTCCTCCGGTTGTGAGCCATTTCCACTGTGAAACTTTTTCGTCAGACCAAACAATTTCACCAGCCGTGCCAGACTTCAATTCTCTCAGAAGTGCTTTGCTTCTCTCCAATCTCTTTTTCTTTACAGCTTCTGACAGAGTCTGTCTCTTTTGGAGGGTGAAAGAGGACATCTTTAGGTCTTCTTTGACAACTCTTCTCATTGTTCTGGGACTCACATTAGCTGTTTTGGCTAACAATCGTATTGACCTTTTCGGGTTCCTCCTGATCTTCTCTCGGGCACATTTATCAGTTGTTTGGTGCGTTGTGAGCGTGGTCTACCACTTCTTGGACGATCAGTCAAGTCTCCTCTCTCATTAAAACGCTTCACGCACTTCCAAACAGTCGATCTCGCTATTGAGAGAGTCTTTGAAATGACGGAATCTGACTTCCCGGCACGGTGTAGAGCAATAATGGCTTCTCTTTTGTCTGACATTTTTGAATTGACTAAATTTTTGTAAAAAATAACACTGCCACGTCATAATGTAGTGTCTCTACTATAGTTCAAACCCTATCACTTACTTAGGAACTTATTTTTAAGAATTATATTATTGTTTGAAAAATTGCTTCCAAACTTACGCCCCACCCTGTAATTTAGTTGGGTAGACATGTTGAGAACTGTCGATTATCAGAAGGTGATACAATATTTCACTCTAATTCTGGCGTAAAAAAGTTACATCATTTTTTTTAAATGCAGTAATTCCCGCTTCTTTCATTATCAGGTTAATTTATAGTAATTGATTTACAGAGTGAAATGACTATCAGTTTTTGTACTCGCTATTAATAAAAATTACAACATAATTATTCTATTCTAACATATTTATAACATCCGTTATTTATTATTAATTTCATGTTCCTCATATCGCATCGATCGACAAAATTGTTCAGTAAAATACATTCTTAAAACGGAAATAAAATAAAAAATTCAAAATTATGATCATTTTTATTTTATCATACCGTGCTCGAATTACAAACACTTGTTCGAAAATCAGCGCATTTCTTAGGTTTAAAGCCTGATATTCAGGATCTATATGTACATACAGATTAGTTTATTAACTACGCAACATTGGTTAAAAGATAGATGGTATTGGTTAGTGATGTATATAATATGATGACTCAGCATTAATTCAATTACAGGTGCTGATGTTCGAAAAGCTCTCAGAGAGACACTCGGGAGACTACACCTGCATCGTGTCTAACGCCGCTGCTTCCGTCAACTACACGGCCAAACTCACCGTCAAGGTACAGGGATACATATCTTTTGTTTTCTAAAATCAGCTTTATTTTGATTAGATTATCATTTAAATTATTGGAATTCGAAAGAATTCATTAGTGGAATAATCAAATATAGGTACATTCAATCTGAAGAATTGATTTTGTTTCTTACATATTATAAACAACATTAATAAATCTAAATATTGTAAAATAATCTAAATTGGAACAGTTCGATTTCAAATTATTTATTTCATTGTAAATTAACGTATTTCATACACATTTGAACTGAAGTATGTATTTCCACCTGTCGATACAAACATTTCAAAATAATTTGAACCACCATTTTAAAATCATTCGAATCATCATTTCACTCCACAAATACCGAAATCATCTCCGCAATACATTCGCATCATAGATCGTATCTTCGACACATCAAACACATTTCCATCGGTTGATGTTAGCTTTTGATTATGCATTGTAGTGTGTGTGGCCCTATCTGGCAATCTCCTACCTACATGCGAAGTTTATAGATGCTTATCTGACGCGAAAATTAAGTCTGTGAATCTGAATTTACATATCCAATATACTCGGTTGTATATTTTGCTTGGCGACATCGAGATATTTTTAGGACACGATGTACAGTGCTGTATGTAATATTTATACATAACTGTGGCCTGAAATTCGATAGTAAAATGATTAATAGGAAAATAAATCATACGCATTGTGTATAATTTTATATTTTACGATATTTCGAAAATTATTTACGTCAATTTATGTATTAATTAAATTTTCCTACCTATATTGTCTATGGATATGTGTTGCTAAATATTTCATTTCTTGCTTTTTAAATACTTTTATTATTAGCCGAGACAATATATATAATAAATAATTAAAGATATTAATATAAATCATTTCAGTAGGAAAGATGTAATTATTTAAGAATGTCCTAGATTTTATATTTTATTTAAGGCTGAATAAATCATCTATCATATTTTTTTCTTTTTCACACAGTCATAAACTATATGTAAACTTATAAACTTCCTATTCCAAGGTAATTCTTTAAATCTTCATAACTTAATCATTATTTCCCTAGTTCAGTATACATTAAATACCTACTTCCATATCGTAAAATTGTCTTCTATCCTTGAATAAGCTTTTCATATCACGAATTAAATAAGAGCAGAGGTATAATGTAACTGTTTTCTCACCATTCACTGCAGGTGTCACCTCGGTGGGTGATAACACCTCAGTCCGCAAACAAGTTAGTAGGGGAGAGAGCTGTTTTCCACTGTGAAGCAAGAGGAAACCCAACACCTAAAATAACTTGGAAAAAAGCCAGTGGTAGGTTCGAACAAAATATCTAATGGATTAGTGTTAAATTTTTTCTAAGCTCAAAGAGAAATTCCAAGCAAGTGGATTTGATACCTAATCCATGGAACAACTTCAAAAAAAAGTAAATATTTTTGTCTGCCATTGATCACAATACTAAAATATTCAGGGAAAGAAAAATGGATGTAAACCGATAGGTCGTACTTGAAAGTTAGGCAGTAAATCAATTTATCCTGATGAAGTTAACGTACATACATATTTCACTAGATATTATGATATTTATTTGTAGATAATAGTATCGAGAGGAAGTTTAAACGATCTTAGAACTTCATATTTATCCTAATCAGAAAAATCGTGAGATTTATCATATGAAAAAGTATTTTGGCGTCAAAGCTAGTATTTTTAAATAACTTTGCAAATAATTGAATATAATATGCGACTGTTGTACCTTAGCGAATCAATTTGTTATTAATTATAAACTTATAGTGCATTTATCAATACTGTCAAATTTCACCACGGTTTGTAACGATCCAATCCGTCCTCAGGTCCAGAGCCCCGAGACTACATCCCCCTGTCCCAATCCGTCACCAATGGAAACCAGGCACTGAATGGATCCCTCATCTTCTCACAAGTCAGACGCAATGATGTGGGTTGGTACCTTTGCGAAGCCGATAACGGAGTTGGAGCCCCTCTCTCTGAATCTGTGAAACTAAGTGTTTTTGGTGAGTCATCATTATAAGCAAATAAAAGTCTAAATAATTCAAGCATATGAATTATCTGACCGATCAGAATATATAATATATATCTATGGCACATACAAGGATAAAATTTATTCAAGAACACTCAAGCATTTGATACAAAAATCATCATTTTGGCAAAAACACATAAAAAATAGAATATATTTAGGTATATAATTATAAAGTATTGATTAGAAATGAAGACTATGAAATTTTTTATTAATAAGAGCTCTCTAATAAAATCACAAAATATAATTATTTTTACTCTATATTGTAAAGAATTCTGATGGCCATCTTAACCATTTTCGTTCACAGCTGGCGCTAAAATATCCACTCCAGGGGGGCGGATAACTGGTCATTCCAGCCATACTGCCAAACTGACCTGTACTTCCATTGGAGATCAGCCTCTCAGCATTAGATGGAGCAGAGAAGGAATGCCTATTACTGCCAACACCAGGTATATTTAACTATTATCTTATTATTCTTATTGAATACTTATTATTATAAATAGCTGGTAAATGTAACTGTTATCCTGTTATTGTTGTTCGATAATACTTAGTCTTAAAAATAGCTACTGTATTTAGATCTAAGTTGAAACTTTAATATTAGAACTGAAGTACCGATGCCATTAAATTTAAGCAAAGTTAGAGTTTAGACCTTTATTAATTGAAATCTTTAAAGCTTATCAAAGTTCATAATTTCATTAAATTTAAGAAAATAGGATTTTATAAATAATTCAGTTTTTATATCAGACATTATTTTTCGTAAAAATAGAATTACATCAAGAAGTAATAACATTGTTATAGTAACAAGTAATAACTAAACCGAAAACGCCACTCAATCAATAATTATTATACGATAAAACTGCATCCATTTTTTACGCAGGTTTCAGATTAACGAAAGTTCCTCATCGGATGGTAGCGTCACGTCAATCCTGAGGGTGACGTCTCTAATTACCAGCGATGGCGGGGAGTACAGATGTACTGCCGTCAATGACCACTCTACAGATGCATCCGTGTACACCCTCATTGTCCTCGGTGAGTACACTGGTACTCTGATACGACATTGGGCATTAGTTGAAATAGATAAGCTCCAGAAAGTAATGTAAGTTCAGAAACATTTTCTAAATTCGACTGGTGTTTATTATCCCAAAACTTTTAGGATACTTACTACGTATAAGTAAAACGAATTGTATAATTATATAGTCTCATTGAGTATTATATTTTAATACTTAAGCTATATTCAATTTAAGCTAAAAGATATATAGCTACCTAAATAAAAAAATTAGAGGGTTTTTCTACAATGGTAAGTTTTAATTTTTTCAATACTATATATGGTAAAATTATGCTAATCATTCCTTTCCTTTGACAGAATACTTTCAATGGTTCAAAGTATCACAAACCAAGGTATCTTATATTTTAATAATTTTAAAAATTCTAAATCTAAAGCTTTGAAATTTTTACAGAGCCTCCCAAAGTTCCTGGTGATGTAAGAGTCTCCTCCGTATCAAGCCACAGCGCCCTAGTTAGCTGGACTGCAGAGCAGGGGAGTAACATCTTGCTACAGTATTCAGGTAAAGATATGCTGCTTTAAGCCATCCTCATTCTACAGCTAATTAATGAAGAGGGCATTAACGACTGCAACAACGACCATTTTGAAATCATAAGAGAATGTTCTAATTATCTGCGCTGTAATTATCAGTGTGAATCATATCCGCACATCAGATATTCCATTCTTATTTAATTATTAACATATGTATGTGAACACCCATTTTGAACTATTATGTTCAAAGTGTTCAAAAATAATTAATAAGTTTTCTTTCTCACCAGTGACGACTTCTGACTGGGGATGGCATAACGTCACCATTTCGTCTTGGTCATCCGAACACATTCTCTCCGACTTGAAACCTCACACTTCCTACAAACTAAGACTGATAGCCAACAACGAACTGGGGCACTCTCTGCCCTCTAATGAACGAACATTTACTACGGAACAAGAAGGTGAGTTGATAAGCTCAAGAAGATATGTGAAAGTGTATGAAACCTTTCCAGGAGGTGTGTTAACTATTAGGTTGTGTTGGAATAATTAAACTATTAAGGCGTGTGATAAAAAATTTTAACTTTCAAGGAAGTGTGTTGAAATAATTTATCTTTCAAGGGGATTTGGTAAATGATTTTTGAAAAAATACTGATTCTAAACCTCCATAAATTTCAAATTTAGGTTTATCTATTCTGTAAATACTATATCCCATTTAAATTTTATTCTCAACTTCGCCAAGGTTCATTAGTCGCATCAAATATCTAGTGTCTTTTATAGCTTATATTGTACAGGACATTATATTCTGTCGTTCAATAAAATGTTTCAATGTGTCAAATTATTATTATACAAAATGATGTTTACCTTAACTTTATTAAATGTGTAAAATAAACCCTAAAATTTCTTCAATTTCTTCAACATCCAAACTAAAGTTTTGAATGGTAGGAAAGTAGATGTTTTTTAAATATTGAATTTTCATTTATCAAGATTATGTTAATTTGTATTTTCAATTATCAATATTAAATATTCATCAATAGAGGTTTTATTGAAAATTCATCAGAAAATATAATTATAGCTCAAAGGATTACAGAACTATAGAAGAATAAATTTATTTTCAGCTCCATCTGGATCCCCGAGAGACGTAAGAGCTTCCACAGTCACCACAGACTCTCTGTCTATCAGCTGGCGAAGTCCCTTGCCCAGCAAACTCAATGGTCCTATAAGGGGCTACTCCTTGACTCTCAGACAACAAAATCCGCATGGCTACGCCACTTCAATAATTCGGCCAGTGAGCAACGGTAGGTTCTTCAAAACATCTAGTGAAATTCATTAACTGTATTTAAAAAATCAATCATATAAATTAAACTAATTGAATTCATTCATGTATATTCTCGTATATACATCATCTTGTGTGAAAAATACCATACCATTTTTGTTCTAAGGCTATTCAAAATTTAGTAGTTTGATATAGATAACTATCTCCTCTTATAAGATAAAATTTCACCTTTTTGAATGTAGGTATCGTTATTAGAAAAAGTGGATATTCATTCATGCGTACCTTGAACAATATAATTCCACGTGTCAAAATTCTATGGTTATATTGTTAATTGAAATGAATGTTATTCCTAACATTTTCACCTATTTTTTGAAGAAATGTTATAATAAATTAATTGAACATTTTTTCATTATTCACTAACAGCTTCTCCTCAAAACTCAGTATAAGTTAAATGATAGATTAGCAGATTTTCCTCAAACCTCACTTCATTCTTTGGTCCACATCCAGATTCTCCTCAGAGCTCACTGCCAGAGCAGTACACTGTGCGAGGTTTGAAACCTGGAACACTCTACGAAATCGCAGTGAGAGCCTTCAACTCAGCTGGTATGGGCCCAATGTCTTCTCCCAGAATAGTGAGATCTACTCTTCACTCGGGTAAACAGTCGACCTATTTATTTTATTGCTAAAATTTATTGGAACTTTTGTGTTTATCACTCAGAAAATTTACTGGAGTATTAGTTCATCAATTGAAACTGATACATAAGTTTATCATCTGAAATTGAACTAGCTATAGTGTTATTTAATTATTAATTAAATGTATCTTCTATTTTTGAAAAGCCATATCGTGAATAAATAAAAAAAATATCTAATTCCATTGCAACATTACAGAGCCAAGATGCCCACCTACCACCGTGAGTTGTAGAGGTTCAGGACCCACTTCAGTTCGAGTGTCATGGGGTCCTCCTGTCCCCCAATGTGGATCAAACCCAATTACTAAAGTTGATGGTTATTTAGTTACGGCAACCCACACTTCACAGAACAATAAAATGAAATCGGGTTAGTGAGATTTGAGAATAATTAAATTATGACTGAAATTTGAAATTTCTTCCTTTCATATGATTATAGATTATATTTAGTTACAGAATAATGAGAGTAATTTCAATATATCATTTAACAGATAAGTAAAATATTTCTAATAGCTAAAAATACCATTTCATTCTGAAAGAAAGAATAAAATCAAGTAACATTAATTACAGTAACATTAATTCAGCAAGAAATATATTTTTATAAAAAAATATAGCACCCAACCTGCTGCAAGATTTAAACAAAGACCCCAGACTATCATTTACCATTGAAACCCTAATTTTACCGTTGTTCTCTGTATAATTATACTTAATTATTATTGTTACACATTTGTGTACTCTGTATACTTTTTTTTTTTTTTTTTTTTTGAGATAATTTAGTTCCGTTCGTTTTTTTGTTTCGTGTATGTATTGTTTACTTTTTTCCTATTTTCTCCTTCTCTCCAAGTTAATGGTCATGGACTTCATGTACCTAACCTATCACTGTACATGTGGAAAGAGATTGCCATGGAACTACACTGTCTTACATAATTGTTTTAATTTTTCCAATTAACTTTCAAAGTAGCCATGGGGTTTTAAGCAAATCCATTTATTATAAAATCTATGCTTACTATTTGTAATTATGTTTTGGTTGAATAAACTATTTTTATCATTATTATATTCATTGTCGCAGATCACACGAGAGTTGAAGTCTCGACTACCAATCTTGAAAAGAGTGTACCAGGTTTGAGGGCTGCAAGTAACATCAGCATTCAAGTGAGGGCTTTCAACGATCAAGGAATAAGCCCACCTTCAATTTCAACATTCTGTTCAACACATGATGCACGTGAGTAATTATATTTAAGTACGTATTGCACTTTGTTCAGAAATATATTGTACATAATCATATTTTTCTAGAAGACAACTTGATAGTATCATAGTATTTGATAGTTAAGTATTAACTCTAACTTAACTTGCACCAGAATATTAAAATACTATTTCCCTCAGTTCCGAGCGCACCAAGGCGACTGCGTGGAGTCTCCACCAGCGTATCTAGCGTTCTGGTAGCCTGGGACAGACCTCACAGGTACCACGGCACTCTGCTCCACTACACCCTGTACAGTCATGCTAGAGGTCAGACCCTGCAAAGGGAGTTGGTTGCAGCTAGCAGTATCGATGCGACGTGGAGGGAACTTACTTCTCTACTCTTAGGGAATCCTGTTCAGGTACGTCAATTTAGTACATAAAGTTGGAAATTTGTGCCTATCTACAGAAATATCAAATAAGTTATTTGTAACACATTCCTAACAATAAATCCTGTTCATGTTTTTAGACAGATGAATGTTAGGTATTTGTCTCAAATTTTATGATCCTAATATATGAGTTACTCTTGTAAACTTCTGATCTGCTTCAAATCAAAATTCAGTCATGTATATACTACGTAGATCATAACAATATAGGGAATTTACTCTTTTGCATTGAAAACTTAACTGAAGAATTAAATATTTGAATTCAATACATTTTCTCACAAAATCCATTATCAAATTTCAAGAAAAAATTGTCTAATACAATATTTAGAATTTTTAAATCTAGTAACTATGCATATAAATAAGTCATAAACTATACTTTTCCACAAATTGCATATCTAACATTTTACAAATTCTATGTGTGTACTAGCATACACCGCTCTTATTACAACTCAGTTTTATTACCATCGAATAAATGTGGAACATGGCTCGCCATTATTACTCCTAGTATAAAAAACATTTTATGAGAAACTTTGGTAATTTGGTTGGTCGTTACTACTTTACTTATAGTATTTGCATTACTATTCACCCTGGTTCAATTCACAATGAAGAAATATTTTGATATTTTGGAACAGGTGTGGATATCCGCTACAACTTCAGCTGGAGAAGGACCTTTCAGTAACCGCATAACCCTCACCCCAACTCATTCCACCACCCATCCACCTCTAACACTTGGTGGGGGCAGAGAATGGTGGATCAGTGAAAACGGTGGTGTAACCCTTGGATGCAGGAGGGTTGGCATTCCTCAACCATCAGTAAAATGGATGCGTCAAACAATCAGCAATGACAACAACAGGATGGTTGTGAGGGAGGTTCATGGTAATGACGGGGAGCAGTTGTTACCTGGTGGTGATCTACATGTATCAGGTACTGACGATAAGAGATAAGTAAAATATTTATCGTGAGAATAGGTACTGATATCACTATTGACTTATAATTTTGATCTCAACACTTCATTGTTCTTGTGATCACATTTAGTCTACTACCTAATTATGAAAATCGGTATGCTGACGATGTAGGGTTCCCGGCTCTAGGACAACTCGTACCCGGAAAACTGGTATACAGAACAACTGGTATACAGGACAACTGGTATACAGGACAACTCGTACCCGGACAACTGGTACCCGATTTTCATAATTTCGTGTTAAATGTACCTAATTATAATAACTGAATAAAATACAAGTCCGATTTTCAAAATTTAGTTAAATGTACAAAATTATAATAAAAATTAAAGGCATAATAAAATAACCAATTTTTTTTATTGCAATGAAACATACATAAACTGACAATTCTAATGAGGATAAAATAGGAACTTTTATAGAGACTACAATATAGACTACATTACAAAATTCGTATGATCTCACTTCAAGAGTCTTCCATTTCATGCATGATATATATTTTCAAACATAATACGCGAAAAATTTATTAGAACCGACAGTGCTAATTTAATTAAATTAACCTCTTTTAATATACTTAAGTTAGCAAAGTTAAATATTAAGTAACCTAGCACAGCTAAAGATAAAATTAAAACTTTTATAGAGACTAAAATACAGACTACCTTACAAAATTCGTATGATCTCACTTCAAGAGTTTTCTATTTCATGACATATATTGAAACATAATACATGAAAAATATGAAATCGGGTACCAGTTGTCCTGTATACCACTTGTCCTGTATACCAGTTGTCCTGTATACCAGTTGTCCGGGTACGAGTTGTCCAGGTACGAGTTGTCCGTGCACTAGGGTTCCTACATTAATTTTACAAATTGGGCATTTTATCTTTAAAAATACTACTTACAAACAGACACAATTATGCTTTAGTAAAATAATGAAAAATTAATAGTGATATTGATTTTTTCTCAATGATGCTCTAAATCTATTATAAATGCAATCCATGCATACTTATAACAAACTGGTACAAATAATCGAAAGGTTATATCTCCGGGTAATTAACTCATAATCGACTCTATAAACAAATATTAAATGTGAGCTAATTCAAAGTAAAATATTTGCGAATACATAGTAATAGAAATCTTGTAAGTTATTTTGAATAGCCAATGAGCTTTCTTATCCTTTTTTTCGCTATCTATGATTCTATACTACAGATGTTCTGTGATATTTGGTAATATCTTGAAAAGGACATTTGATGGCCACAAGGTTAAAAAGTATCTTGACATTATAGATATTTATTTATTGTAATTATACAATTCATGATTGTTAATCTTTTCAACAGATTTGAAAGTTTCGACCAATTTCACATGCAAGATCAAGAACAAAGAAGGCAGTGATGAGTTGACTCACATTATCCACGTGACTTCACCGCCCGATAAACCAACCATCAGCCTAACCCATGCCACCCACAGCTCTCTGAACCTGACTATACACGCTAGTACTGATGGAGGGGCACCAATATTGGGTAACTGTCAAGAAGTTAACTAGAGAAATTAGAGCTGTGAACACATTGAGTAATGTATAAAAATATAATGGCGATTGGTATTCAAATTAGTAAATAAATGTAATAAGAAGTAAATACAACCATCATTGAATAAAAATTCCCAATTTATTTTAAACTGGACTTTTTATTTTTAGGGTATCGAATTCACTACCGGTTGCCTTCCGGATCATGGGAAGAAATATCAGTTGTTCCAAGTGCTTCTTCATCTAAAACTCCAGCAAACATAAACACATTACCTTGTGGTACTCCTGTACACATCTACGGCGTTGCGTGGAATCATTATGGCACGTCATCAGCTAGCAGTGTAGTGGTTGGTAAAACCAGTGGTAGTGTTCCACCACGACCAGATCCGCAAAGATTGATAGAAGTCAACGAGACTTGTGTAATTTTGAAACTGTATACTTGGCCGGAAAGAGGATGTCTCATAACGGGATGGAAGGTGATTTTCCATTGTTTTTGGTGCATTAGTTATTTTACAAAATGGAAAATTTATTACAAGTTTCCGAAAATAATTTTAATTGTAATTTTTCTAACAGGTTGAACAGCAACAGGTCAACTCAGTGTCTCGCGAGTGGCAAGTAATCGGCTCACCAATAGGCAGAGACACGACCGATTTCGCACTCTGTGATTTCTTGCCTAGTAAATACTATCTCCTCAAAATGACAGCCATGAGTGATGCTGGACCAAATACTATTCTCTACAAAGTTAAAACAACGGCAGATATAGATGGTAAGTCCAACTACAAATTAACCAACACTGTGACACGAGACAAATTGCCGTGAAACTATTATTTGAATTTTTACAAAAAATAATATTTGTAAAACAATTTCCCGAAAATGTATAAATATGTAGCTACTGTATGTATATTGTAATATACATCACAGAGATAACTCTGATATAGATTACACATAACTTTGAATGTGTACCTTTTATATAGTGCAAGTATACCCCGCTCAGCTCATATTACTACTTATACTTGTATCTTATGAAAATTAAATAAGTGTGGGACATGTCTCGTTTTTTTTCTTTTGGTAGCTATATAAAATATCTTTTGAGTAACTTTGGTATGTTAAATGGTCATTTTCAGTAGAGCTGTCTTCGCAGTACCTTATGCAGATGAGATAGATTAAAATAATTCCATGGTAAATAACGTATATTACTTAATTACCATAAAAAATATTTATATTTATCCTATCTGCATACGTTAAAGTGAAAACAGCTTAACTAAAAACGACCAATCAAATTACCAAAGAAAGTTAATCCTAAAATATTTTTTGTACGAGGAGATATAAAAACGATACATGTCCCTCACTTATTCGATTGCATAAGTCTGAGACGTAATAAGAGTAAGGTATGCCTGTATTATAAATTATATAATACAATACCTATATGCATTAACATTTGTTTTCGCTTGGTAGAACCATACAGTATTAGCAGCCTTATACAAGAGGTTCAGATGACACCACCCATGTCTCATCCGGCATTCTTTGACGCACCGATTATCGCCGGCAGCATCAGTGCTCTGTTGCTTGCTACTGCGGCCATCATTTGCGCATGCGTAGGGTTCAACAGACGCAAATTACTGCTGAATGCAACCACAAATACAAGCAACGACGACAAGAGCTCTGAAAAACCGTACACGTCAATCAGAGGAACTATGACGAAAGGCAAAGAGCATTCCAAGTCAACACCGATCAAAAAGGCAAAATGCAGATCAATGGCATCACTTTCTTCGCAAAATACAATGGGAGATTCATACGAAATCTATCCGTATGCTACGTTTAGGTGAGTGATACTATTCTTGATAAATATGCAGAAAATTTTAAAGAATATAATGAATCGTAAATTTTAATTTGTAGGGGAGGTACCGATCACGACACGCTACATTATGGAATAGATATTCAGAATAAAGAAGTTCCACAAGACTGTTTCGAAGGAGCGTATTCTACTAGACCGCAGATGGAAATATACAAGAAAAATTCACAAAAAACAAGATGGCCAGACGATGGTAAACAATTAGAACAATCATTTGAATATGAAGATACATATATCATTTATGAATATGCAAATAGTACATAGTTATTTAGGAAACCAAATATTATATCAATTAAGCTACTAGATACGGTGCATATTCTAATGAAATTCAAAAAATCGTACAAATTCACATTAACTCTTATGGTAATTGAGATAGATCATACACAAAATAGATACTTTGAATCTTTAGATTTGATCATAGTTATGTATTGATCATCTTCAAATACCACAGATACCGTGTACAAAGAAGTAGGTGGAGAAATGTGGGTGAAACTAGGAGAGAGTGGACCTTCTAGAAGAGCTCAAACTCCAGCTAATGGAATGGGTGAGTAGTAGTATTGTCTTTAGCTGATAATGATAGTCTTGCAATTGGCAATTTTCTATGTTGATTATTGAAACGTTAATCATACATTAACAATAAATTGTATAATTTTATTTTATTTTTTGTATCATTTATCACGTATACTCTTTCAATAGGTTATATGATTTATCCATTATATTATTTTCAGAAACGGTGGTGGGCTTAGACTCCAGTACAGACACATACGAGACGAACTCTCCAGTAATGCAAAGGAGGTCTAACCGACCACAACGACCCATTTACCAAGTGATAGCCAGCCCAGTACCAAACCCAAACCAAAGGTACGACCAACAACATCCCCACTTAAAACATAAGGAAAAGACTCGACCCTTGCAGGGCAGACCTCCAATGGCTCTACCACCTTCTGCAGTGCCTCACTTGTCTCGCTCTGACAAATATGTTGCCAGGTAGTCCCTCTAAGGTACACACGATCTTGTTGAGCAGGTGCTCTCTACCGTAAAGCTCTGTGCACGTTATATGTCCGCACCTTCAAACAAGCATCTTGCTAATGCGATTGATTGATGCAAGTGCATGGGTTTAAATGAATTGTCTGCTATGGGTTTGATCACTTTACTTATTTATTTACTTTTACGAGGGCTCCTGCATATACAAATAAAGAAGTAATTAGGATTTTTTGACTATTAAATATCTTTCAATCAGAAACTAAATATATTGTTGTATGTTCGTTCTTCGACGAATTTGACTATATGGGATTATGTCTAAAACTAATTTCATTGCTCTAACTGATAGAGAGGGCTAAATTATTTTATAAACCTTTTACTGTATTCTAATATTGGATGTAATGGAGAAACTCAATTTCTGCTCGCTTGCTTCTTTTCATCTATATTTTCTATAATCATTCTTTTATTTCTTCCACTAAAATGCTTCGCTTACTTTTCCTTAATGGTCCTCTCCAGGCTACGGTAAAAAAATGAGTTTATTACATAATATTATAGAACTAAGGTCTACGATCATTATTCTGCAAACCGCGTACAATTCGGTTCAGTATATATTTTATAATTTGTTTTTAAAGTTTTTTAATACTCTGTGAGCAACAATTGAGCGAATCACTAATCTGATGCTCAAGAAGAAGATTGTACATTCTTTGTTTTGATTACAAATTTTAATTTTATAAACAAACAATGCGTTTTCAGCCTTTATTTTAGATATTAATAGTTTCCTAAAGTATATAAACGTTTCTATTATAAGTTCATTCAATTTTATACCTTTACACGAATATTAAATGGATTTATTAAACCTAATACCTATAGTTGACAATCAAAACAAATGGTGTACATTCTTTTTCTTCATGCTGAAAATTTCTTAAATCAGTAAGTCGGAAGTAAAATAGGTTTTGTAGTTTTGATTATAAAAATCTTTAAAAGCATATAAAATTAAAAATATGCAACCAAATTCGATGCAGTTGGCAGCAAAATGATAAGAAACATTAGCCTCGTTGAATAAGGCAATAAAAATATTTGCTTGGAGGGGACCTTTAAACGTAAATTATCTGACTGATTTTGTGTATAATGAATATTTTTACTTTATAGTTTTGGTTTACTAATGGATTATATATGTTTTGTAGTTTCTAAATTTGTCAGAGACAAAAAAGTTAAATATTAATAATTATATAATTATAAAAGCTTGCCATATTTAATTAGTATATGTTTTATTAAATTAATAAACGTATTGATGCATGGTTACAAGAGAGTTTGATATGAATATCATACACATGAAACAATATTACTGGTAATATTTCAATATCTTATTAATTTATTTATTTCAGATCAAAGCCTGAAGTGGACTCTCGGAAGCCAAACGTCTCTAGTAACAGAAACTTTATCAAAAGTTGGTTTTTCAATAATGATAAATCTGTGAAACTACCATGGCGAAATTTCATGAAACGAAACAAGAAACATCAAGAAGAAATCCCAGGTTGTTCCGCCCTTTCGAATGACATTGCTGAGAAATCGTACGTAAAGTTCGTTCCCTATCCTGAGAATTTATATGGAGAAAAGATTTACATAAGAAGGAGTGCCCCTCCTAGAGAAGGAATCTACAACGATAGCGACAAGATGGAAAGTCTATACAACAGCACGCAGCACGATGCAGATTCAGTTATCTACAGCGGAAAATCTCTATCTAGTAACAACAATGGAAACTTATCATCAGAGTATCACGAGAATTGTTTACCAGTTATCACAAGTGAGGGAGAAGCAATAGCAATAAGCAGCAGCAACGACTCCATCATCTGCGCCAATAAGGTATTCAGACCTCCGTCGCTGTTCTCAGATTCGAGAGAAATGTCCGAAGCTGAATGCGATCGGTACAACAAACAAAATGCAGAAACTAATTCAGAACCCTCACCGATAGAAGAAAGTGAAGTTGCTGAGAATGAAGGTGACGCTAGGAAAAATCAAAATGAAGCAACCGGTGATTCTGAGCCTAAGGAACAAGAACTGACGGTCATATTGAATAGAATTTACGAACATCAAAGTTCATCGCAAATAATGACCGCAAGTAGTGAGAGTCCATACACTCCTGATTCAGAAAAGAGTGCTTACTCAATTAATGTCTGATGCAATCATCTCTGAATAACTAGATTCTCACAGGATATACTGTATATTACAATCTGTGATATGTCTTTTGAAGACCCAGTGCAACTTGGTTCATATTTTATTTTTCAACAATCACTAAATAATATTATTTGGATACATTCTGGAATTGATTCACATTAATATAATAAGCCTATGAGAATTTAGGGTTTGTGGGACTGAATAAAATGTCTTGTATCCATAAAATAGAAATTTGTTCCACTAGATGGCATTGAAAACAGATTTGGTATTCTATTATAACGAAAAAAAACCTTCATGCAGGGAACCGCTAGCTGGAGTAATTATACAGTTTATCGAGGCTTTTAAAAAAATCAAACATTTCAATATTATTCTATTATTGATGTTCCTAAATATTTTTATCGCTTTTCAGTATAAACATAATTGCATTGGGCCCTTAAGGGCATTTTGCTACAAGTACTAAATATGTAAATTATGAACCTTGCTATTGTTATATGTACTAAATTATCGAATAACTGTACAATGAAAGCTGGTGAGTGAATGACAACAGATGATAAATTTTAAAGTTATTTTTCACCTCAATCTGCACTATTATTCTCTCTGTAATATCCTCAAGTAAGGCGTTACAAAATGTACCATAATTCAAAATACAGTAATTTAATTTGTATACTTTCATTGACTGGATCATTTTAGTTACCAACTTAGTAGGAATATATTTTAGTTGACACGAGAGTTTACAGATAATATTATTCAGTATTTACAATGATATCACATAAAACATATTTCAAAAGAATTTCATGCCTAATTATTTTATATTCAGAAAGCTCTGTTAAAGAATACATCAAAAGACGTGACAAGAAAATTAAATATTTCTAATATTTTGAGATTAAACTATTTATTCAAAATTTCGAGATTAAAAATACGAATCTAGTAGCTACTCAAAAAAACATAGCTACCAGAAAAATTTACCAGAAGGATAAATATAATGGAACGTATAACATTCGCTTCAGAATCAAAGACTATATTGTTGTCATCAAATGGAAGATAAATACCGGGTAGCTACTTCGAAGGAGCAGTTAGACAGAAGAGAGGCTCCATAAAACAACAGTTTCATACCACAAGTCCGTTACACAAATTACAAAGTTGATGGATGCAGGAATAATAGAGTCACCAAAAAATGTGACGAAAAGGAGGACAAACACTGGTGACTACATTCATGGCTTCAAGAGGGACATGAAGACTTACCTAACCAAAAATTGAACACAAATTGAAGAGTGTGATAAACATAGCTCTATTTTCCAAAACTGAAAGTAGAGTTGAAAGATTGAACATGATGAAAAGTACAATCCAATCCATATTGGAATAGTTCCAAGACGCAACCTTCTTCTCTTCCATCCACCGCAAAGAGCTTTAGGAGAAAACCTCCGGGGCCAACCAGAAGTAAAGGACAATAGTTTATGACCATAGATATTAGAATTTCCTATATCCATAATAGATTGTTTAATAACTTATTGAAAATAACTTTAGATCTTTAGGTACTACTTGTAAATGATTACTGCTGATATCTTTCCTGTTACCTTTTTCCATTGATGTTTGTTAAGAAGGTTTAAATGTTGGAGTTTGTTTAATTATCCCAAATCATAATTAAAAGGTAGCTACTTAATTTAGGAAGAAATTAAATTTACTAACATTTTATAGATTTATTTAAAATTTATTTAAAAGCTCATAAACAGAAGCAAGAATGTGAATCATCATAAAGAGCTACTCAAATTATACTAATGTAAAAAAATATCAGACAAAGATCGCACATAGTGTTTAGACCAAGTCCTCATAGCAGTAGTTCAAACTGAATAGCCAATATGATGATAAAACAAACTAATTAATTATTCAATCAATCTACATAATAAGACGTAGGTTGGCGTATTACATTCAGTCGCAATCAAGCTACATGATAGTGCAAGTAGACGGCTGTGTTTTCGTAACTGTTCTGGGTTTCTCTCCTTGGGCCACTCCTTCGATGATTGACACGGTTTCCTCAAAGTCTGGAAATTTGCCACAACCAAGTTTGGAGAAGATGATCACACCATCAACAGTTACTTCAAAGGTGCCTGTAGGAAAATTAACAATTAGAACCTCGTATCTCTAGTAGCAATAATTTATTGTCAATAGAGATCTAATAAATCAAACTATTACATTTTACACATAGAGCTACTAGCTATGACAACAACATAGGCACTCCAAGCCAGGAATTTAAAATAAAAAATCGCATGCATTTTTATTCCAAAAGTAAAAAATAATTGGAAATAGGTTACAAAAATTTAAACATGCAAAAAACTAATTTGCTTCGCCAGCAAATGATCCATAAAGTTAGATAGAGGAAAATGTGGAATAGCAATAGGATATGCAATCCATTAAAGAGAAGACAAGTCCTATCTACTAAGTGTACAAATGTTAGCAACTTTTCAATAAGATTCAATAGTGGCAAGCTTTTAATATGTCAGCAAAAACAATTGTAGTTAGCTACGTAATTAGCTAAAAAAAATTTAATGGAAAATGAATTGCAATGATTAGCTTCTCTAAACAAACAAGATTATGAATAGCTACTACAATAAAAATTAATTATATCAGCTACTGGGGACAATAAAGACTAGCTAATTCATTTATACTAGAAATATTGTGAAGAAAAGTTATTTTACCAAATCTCAATACAGAAAACATAGCTAGAAATATAACAAGAAAGCCAATAAAAGGTTGTGCTATAGCTATAACCTAATCAAAAAGTGAACATATCAGTCAAATTAACAAATATTTTTAAAAAGTACCTAGTCATTGAAAATGAGAAAATAAATAGAATAGTAATAGTAGCTAACTACAAGTACTAACTCACACCTTTACATTATTACACAGGCCCCATCAGAGGTAGTCTTAGTAACTTGTTTTGGTTCCTCCCCCTTGACAACACTGGTAACAATATCTACAACCTCTTCATGGTCAGGAAATGACATGGTTTGCAATTTAGAATGTATGGTGGTTCCAGAGACGATCACTTCGAAAGAGGCTGGATGATTTTGGATGGTAAAAATAGATGTATAATTAAAAAAAAGGAGGATTATTGTTAGTAAGCAAAGGCGTAATTAGAGCTATATTCAAATAATAGAAATGTTCTGATACCCATTAATTCCAATCAAAATTTGATTCTCCAAAATAATTGTTAGAAAAACCATGTAGCTAGCTACTCTGTAAAATCAGATATTCTGAATGATAATATGACCAATGATACCAGGAAAAAAGGTTTACTTTCTTCATTTTAACAATCAATGGAAATACAATTAGCTAGGCTTATTTGAATTAAAATAGATATAGATGGAATAGAACACATTTTTTTAACTGAGACCTGTAGATCAGAGCATTTCTAAAAAAACATATAAACAGCACCCAGTTATTAATGGCTACTATTCTAATTCAATAACACTTTATACATTTGTGCAAAAAGCAAAACTATTGTTAGAACAACATAATATCCCATGATAATCTTTATATTGCAGAGACAAAGTCAAATTTGAAAAAAAACGTAACTTGTGAATCAAAAGATACAAATAACAAGATAAAAGTCAAAAGGGAATCAAGTCATACTTAAAAATGAGCTACTAGTAGCAAATATAAAATAAATATTTAAAGTTACAAAAGATATAAATGCATATGTAATCAAACCACAGATTTAATCCAATTAGATTTTAAAAATCACATTCAGTTCTATTGTTTAAATAGAATAATCAATAGCTTCAAACATGTAAGAATTAGAGAATCAACCCATTTTGGCTATAATTTTGTAACTTCAATTAACAATAATATTCAATCAAGGTTCATCAAGAGCAAATAAATCTATCTTACTTCTTCTGCCCACAAAGCCAGACACTTCAGCATCTGGAATTTTGGCCCGAATGAGTTGCGCAAGCTCCTCATATCGGGGGGTGTACCCTCACCCACCACTGAAATAGAAAATAGGTACATTAATAAATAATTTCTGCTACAATGACAGCAGTTTAAAATATTAGGGTGGCCACTCTGGAGATAAAAGCAATTATTGACGAATTGATTCCATATTTCAGAATTTATCAGTAAAGGCAAATTAATTGGCTTAAAACTGTTTTAAAAGTCAAAATTCATGGCTTAATATTTTGAATTAATTTCTATGTTCCAATGTTAATTTAGGAGGCCTGAGTTACTGAGTAGCCTCTCAAATATGGAGTTGATGACTCTTAAGCTCTGCATACTTTAAAAAATACAGGAATATAATTTAGCTACCAAGAAATACAGCCTGGATAATGTGCCAAGTAATAAAGCATGTCCAAACTCACCATTTTAATGGCAAGTTTGTGACATATTTTGAGCCATTCAATTGCTAATAGAGAGAAATATATATTTTTTTTCCTATGCTACAATGTAATTTTGGAGAGAATTTATGATAATTTGATAATATTGGAAAATTGGAAGAGAAATAAAGTTGTTTTTGGAGAGTTTATGAGCCATACTATTTCACTTGGATAATATGATGAATAAGAACAGTAGTTACTAATCTAGCTATTCTCTTAAAAAATGATATTAGCTTTCAGCTCTGGTCTTTTGATAAGGAATAAGGATAATATTCTGCTAACAAAATGTTACAAAAGTTAAATTCCCAAAGGTATACCAGTCTGCACATCATGCACAATCAGTCTCCAGATATTTGATTTTTGGGGCAATTTCTCTCCAAAGATTTTCAAATTTCACTCCAAAATTTCAAAACAGCTAAATAAATCATTGAAAACTCTCCAATAATTACATAAACATAAGAATTAATTTGAAAATTGTCATCGGAAAATTCAGAAGACTAATTTCAAGGTCTCAATAGTTGCGGTTCCATAAATTTACCGGAACGGACCATGAATTACCGGAACGGAGTTGTTTTATTGAGAAATAGTCCTTATTAAGTCATTCTGTATACATTAGGTCTATTTATGTTCCAATTGATATCATATTTTACCATTTTATACTCATTTCTTTTCATATATTTGCTACCAAACATCTGCAACCTAGTCATAAACTTTATAAGAGTATATGCTGAAATTCATTTTCTTTGCA